>CM055119.1:207924380-208375165 GCA_029206835.1 Rana muscosa | reverse complement strand
AGTGCGCGTTTTTGCGCGTTTTTTGACGCTCGCGTTTTTTCCTGCCTAGTTCTGACGCTGAGGAACGCACTGGCCCTGGGTTTTTTTTACAGCTTACAAACGCCTATGCTCTTTACAGCTCAAAAACGCCTAGGTGGGCATGAAGCTATAGACTAACATGGACAGGCGTTTTTAAGCTGTAAAAAACGCTCAAAAACGCGGCTGAAAAAACGCCCGTGGGCATGAGGCCTAATAATAATGTTAAATTTTTTTTTATTACTATTGTTATTTATCATTATTAATTTGTTACATTCCATATGTTTAGATACGGTATTCATTATTTTGGAAAATTCGTACCTTTGGATAAATTTGAATTCGTATTCGTTCAAATCACTAACACCCAAATTTGAAAGGAAATTCCAATATCTATAATTCAGTAGTTAGTAATAGTTAAGTTATTAGTTATTATTTCCGATTTTCAAATTTTTGTTGTTCTTTAGAATTTTCGTTTATTTTTGGATTTTCAAATTTTCTAATATCCAGATTTTCGAATTTTCAATTTCGGATTTTCAAATTTCGAATTTCCTGATTTTCGAATTTACGAATATTCAGAAAAATTCGTTAAACGGGTTTTTGTTTATTCGGATATTTACAAATTTGTCAATATTTGTTTAAAAACGAATTCGGAATGCAACTAATTGCACATGTCTAGTCCCACCTAAGAGACAATTCAACGGGACATATGCTACTGCCTGGATTAGCCTGAACCCCCTCCTCTGTGTGCCTCTCTGATTTAGTTTCACTTTGTTTCTAGGGCCCATGCCCCGCCCACGTGCAATCCTACAATTTTAATAGGAGCTCATCAGCAGTCATTAGGGTACTGTTGCTGGACATGGTGCTTGCTGGTGGATGGAACTCGGGTCTATACTAAACAATCCTAATAAAACTAAATCAGAGGCACACGGAAAATTTCCATCACATACACAGAATTCCACCTAATTCAAATAATTTCTGGAAATTTCCAGATATTTTATTCCTAATTGATGGGTAATTTATGCATTTAAAGTCCTTTAAAAAAAAAAAAAAAAAATTTCGGGTCCCAGTCCTATCTCTGCATTTGATATTTTAATATACTTCTGATACTTCCTGAAGATTTCCTTTATAATTTACTATATTGGCGGCATTAAGGAGAGACTTTTCTGGTTACTAATGGTGATGAAGGCAGCAAGGACTTTGACTTTCAGTTTAAAATTGCCGACAACTTCACCGGAAAATTCTATCCAAATCTAGAAACAAATATGTCAAATATTGCAGCTCACCAATTCTTAGATGTGGCGGTTGCATTCGTTTTTCTTTTTCAGTTATTTTCCCTTTTATTTTCACCTGGTGATTTTGCCAGTAACACTCTTCCTGTCCTAGGGTGACAACACTCACACATTGTTCTGTATTTATGGAGGAGTAGGACTACAGAACACCTCCCGCTCTGCTCCTCTATAAGGGGGAGTTGTTTTGTGGTACAAGGAAGAGAACTGGGAAGGCTTATA
This sequence comes from Rana muscosa, assembly GCA_029206835.1. NCBI lineage: Eukaryota > Metazoa > Chordata > Amphibia > Anura > Ranidae > Rana > Rana muscosa. Next base: position 208,373,642 of record CM055119.1, on the reverse strand, counting down.
AGGCTTTGATATTTCAGTTCCGTGCATTGGAAGTGACAGGCACACTGACTTTCTGGAAGGATCGGCAGGTATTTTCTGTACTTGCAAAAAAAATGTTCCTAGCCTGAAATGAGAAAACGAATGCAGCCATCACATCTAAGGACTGATTAGCTGCAATATATCACATTTATGTCAGTGGGTTTAGATAACCTTTAAGGGAAACGGCTATTGAGCCAATAATCCAAATGTATCACTGATCCAATACTGATCCATCACTGATCCATCACTGATCCATCACTGATCCATCACTGATCCATCACTGATCCAATACTGATCCATCACTGATCCAATACTGATCCATCACTGATCCATCACTGATCCATCACTGATCCATCACTGATCCATCACTGATCCATCACTGATCCAATACTGATCCATCACTGATCCATCACTGATCCATCACTGATCCATCACTGATCCATCACTGATCCATCACTGATCCATCACTGATCCAATACTGATCCATCACTGATCCAATACTGATCCATCACTGATCCATCACTGATCCATCACTGATCCATCACTGATCCATCACTGATCCATCACTGATCCAATACTGATCCAATACTGATCCATCACTGATCCATCACTGATCCATCACTGATCCATTACTGATCCATCACTGATCCATCACTGATCCATCACTGATCCATCACTGATCCATCACTGATCCATCACTGACCCATCACTGATCCATCACTGATCCATCACTGATCCATCACTGATCCATCACTGATCCATCACTGATCCATCACTGATCCATCACTGATCCATCACTGATCCAATACTCCTAATAAGTAGATTGTGTACTTCTGACAGACCCCCCCCCCCACCCCAGAGAATCTCCGATATTCTTCTAATTCTGGATCTATAACACGAGATCTGTCTCTTCTCAGGGATGCAGGAATCCTATACCGTCTCCTGCGGGAAATCCAGACACCCCAAAGCCAACGAGACCTTCAGTGGAGGTAATTCCTAATACAATTGTCTCTATATGTCTGTTAAACAATTTATTTCCACATTGATACATTTGTGTCTGATTTCTATAAGATTGATGTGTGTGTGGAGGAGGGGTTGTGTGTGTGTGTGTGTGGGGGGGTTGTGTGTGTGTGGGGGGGTTGTGTGTGTGTGGGGGGGGTTGTGTGTGTGGGGGTTGTGTGTGTGTGGGGGGGGGTTGTGTGTGTGGGGGGGTTGTGTGTGTGTGTGTGGGGGGGGTTGTGTGTGTGTGTGGGGGGGTTGTGTGTGTGTGTGGGGGGGGGGTTGTGTGTGTGTGTGTGGGGGGTTGTGTGTGTGTGTGTGTGGGGGGGTTGTGTGTGTGTGGGGGGGGGGTTGTGTGTGTGTGTGGGGGGGTTGTGTGTGGGGGGTTGTGTGTGTGTGTGGGGGGGGGGGGTTGTGTGTGTGGGGGGGGGTTGTGTGTGTGTGGGGGGGGGTTGTGTGTGTGAGGGGGGGGGGTTGTGTGTGTGGGGGGGTTGTGTGTGTGTGTGTGGGGGGGGTTGTGTGTGTGGTGTGTGGGAGGGGGTTGTGTGTGTGTGTGTGTGTGTGTAGGGGGGATGGATGTGTGTGTGTGTGTGGAGGGGGGGGATGTGTGTGTGTGTGGAGGTGGGGGGTCGTGTGTGGGGGGGTTGTGTGTGTGTGGGGGGGCGGGGTTGTGTGTGTGTGTGGGGGGGGTGTGTGTGGGGGTTGTGTGTGTGTGTGTGTGTGTGTGTAGGGGGGAATGTGTGTGTGTGTGTGTGTGTGTAGGGGGGATGTGTGTGTGTGTGTGTGTGTGTGTGTAGGGGGGATGTGTGTGTGTGTGTGGAAGGGGGGATGTGTGTGTGTGTGTGTGTGGGGGGGGGGTTGTGTGTGTAGGGGGGATTTGTGTGTGTGTGTGTAGGGTGTGTGTGTGTAGGGTGTGTGTGTGTGTGTGTGTGTGTAGGGGGGATGTGTGTGTGTGTGTGGGGGGGGGTTGTGTGTGTGTGGGGGGGGGCGGGGTTGTGTGTGTGTGGGGGGGGCGGGGTTGTGTGTGTGTGTGGGGGGGTGTGTGTGGGGGTTGTGTGTAGGGGGGAATGTGTGTGTGTGTGTGTGTGTGTGTAGGGGGGATGTGTGTGTGTGTGTGTGTGTGTGTGTAGGGGGGATGTGTGTGTGTGTGTGGAAGGGGGGATGTGTGTGTGTGTGTGTGTGTGGGGGGGGGGTTGTGTGTGTAGGGGGGATTTGTGTGTGTGTGTGTAGGGTGTGTGTGTAGGGTGTGTGTGTGTGTGTGTAGGGGGGATGTGTGTGTGTGTGTGGGGGGGGGGTTGTGTGTGTGTGTGTGTGTGTGTGTGGAGGGGGTGCGTGTGGAGGGGGTGTGTGTGTGTAAGGGGGTGTGTGTGTGGATGTGTGTGTAGGGGGGATGTGTGTGTGTGTGTGTGTGCGTAGGGGGGATGTGTGTGTAGGGGGGATGTGTGTGTGTGTGTGTGGAGGGGGGGATGTGTGTGTGTGTGTAGGGGGGGTTGTGTGTGTGGGGGGGGGTTGTGTGTGTAGGGGGGATGTGTGTGTAGGGGGGATGTGTGTGTAGGGTGTGTGTGTGTAGGGGGGATGTGTGTGTGTGTGTGTGGAGGGGGGGATGTGTGTGTGTGTGGAGGGGGGGGTGTGTGTGTGGAGGGGGGGGTGTGTGTGTGTGGGGGGGTGTGTGTGTGTGTGTGGGGGTTGTGTGTGTGTGTGTGGGGTTGTGTGTGTGTGTGTGTGTGGGGTTGTGTGTGTGTGTGTGTGTGTGGGGGGGGGTTGTGTGTGTGTGTGGGGGGTGGTTGTGTGTGTGTGGGGGGGGGGGTGGTTGTGTGTGTGGGGGGGTTGTGTGTGTGTGTGTGTGTGTGTGGGGGGGGGTTGTGTGTGTGTGGGGGGGGGATTGTGTGTGTGTGTGTGGGGGGGGATTGTGTGTGTGGGGGGTTGTGTGTGTAGGGGGGATGTGTGTGGGGGGGATGTTGTGTGTGTGTGTAGGGGGGATGTGTGTGTGTGTGGGGGGGTTGTGTGTGTGTGTGTGGGGGGGTTGTGTGTTGTTCTCGTTTCTGTGTGTGTGGGGGAGGGGGTTGTGTGTGTGTGTAGGAGGGGTTGTGTTGGGATTGTGTGTGTGTGGGCGGTTGTGTGTGTGGAGGTGGTTGTGTGTGTGTGTGGGGGGGTTGTGTGTGTGTGGGGGGTGTGTGTGTGGGGGGGTTGTGTGTGTGTGGGGGTGTGTGTGTGGGGGGGGATTGTGTGTGTGGGTGTAGGGGGGATGTGTGTGTGTGTGGAGGGGGGATGTTGGAGGGGGGGATGTGTGGAGGGGGGGATGTGTGTGTGGAGGGGGGATGTGTGTGTGTGTGTGTGGGGGGGTTTGTGTGTGTGTGTGTGTGGGGGGGGGTTGTGTGGTGTGTGTTGGGGGGGGGGGGGGGGGTTGTGTGTGTGTGTTGTGTGTGTGGGGGGGGGGGATTGTGTGTGTGTGTGTGTGTGTGGGGATTGTGTGTGTGGGGGGGATTGTGTGTGTGTGTGTGTGTGGGGGGGGATTGTGTGTGTGTGTGTGTGGGGGGTTGTGTGTGTAGGGGGATGTGTGTGTGTGTGTGTGGAGGGGGGGGGGGATGTGTGTGTGTGGGGGGGGGTTGTGTGTGTAGGGGGGATGTGTGTGTGGAGGGGGGTTGTGTGTGGTGTGTGTGTGTGTGGAGGGGGGGATGTGTGTGTGTGGGGGGGGGGTTGTGTGTGTAGGGGGGATGTGTGTGTGGAGGGGGGTTGTGTGTGTGTGTGTGTGTGTGTGGGGGTTGTGTGTGTGTGTGTGTAGGGGGTTGTGTGTGTGTGTGTGGAGGGGGGATGTGTGTGTGTGGAGGGGGGATGTGTGTGTGTGTGTGTGGGGGGGGGGGGTTGTGTGTGTGTGTGTGGGCGGTTGTGTGTGTGTGTGTGTGGGGGGGTTGTGTGTGTGTGGGTTGTGTGTGTGGGGGGGGGATGTGTGTGTGGAGGGGGGATGTGTGTGTGTGGGGGGGTTGTGTGTGTGGGGGGGTTGTGTGTGTGGGGGGGGGGGTTGTGTGTGTGTGTGGGGGGGGGTTGTGTGTGTGTGTGTGGGGGGGTTGTGTGTGTGTGTGTGGGGGGGGGTTGTGTGTGTGTGTGTGGGAGGGGGGGATGTGTGTGGGGGAGGGGGTTATGTGTGTGTGTGTGTGTGGGGGGGGTTGTGTGTGGGGGGGGTTGTGTGTGTGGGGTGTGTGGGGGTGTGTGTGTGTGTGGGGGTGTGTGTGTGTGGGGGGGGTTGTGTGTGGGGGGGGGTGTGTGTGGGGGGGGGGGTTGTGTGTGGGGGGGGGTTGTGTGTGTGGGGTGTGTGTGTGTGGGGGGGTGTGTGTGGGGGGGGTGTGTGTGGGGGTGTGTGTGTGTGGGGGGGGTTGTGTGTGTGGGGGGGTGTGTGTGTGTGGGGGGTTGGTGTGTGGTGTGGGTGTTGTGGGGGGAGTTTTGTGTGGGGGAAGGGGTCGTCACCCCATTGGCTCCTCAGCCATGGCTATGCACCAAATGTCTGAACCTGTAGTGTGGACGGTGGGACATTGTTATATAAACTCTTTATTCCAGTGACTTTACAAAACAGATCAGCCCCGGGGATTCTTAATCAGGCATGGGAACCCACAAACATCTTGCAATTGAAAGAATTTTGCATTAAGTAGCGTTGAAAATTATCACCCAGTTAATGTCAGATACCAGGGGGCAGTTATACAAAATACTTGCAAGAAGTCACTTCTGCTAAAGGGGGGCAATTCCAGCTTATGGTGCCAAGACTTTTTCTGTAGTTTCACCATCAATTCTATTCAGATTTGTTGATACAAAATTGAAAAGGCAACACGTCCTTTGAGCTCATATCCAATCGGTCTGTATGCAGTATTTCTATAAAGATCTCTTGTTTGCCTGCATAGGTATGTTGAAAAAGTCACCAATTTTTTATGGGATGCACTTACTTTTTCTCATGACTGTGTGTATATATATATATATATATATGTGAATTTTTGATGACTAAAGCCTACTATTTTGATTCAGGTAAATTAATCTGAGTTCGGGAACAATGGCCCCTCCTCAATATTTGGTGAATCAGTTACCCCGGGGGGGGGGGGGGGGTGATTCCCCCTCCTCTGGAACAAAACATCTGCAATTTTTGAAGTTTGAACTTGTCTTTTATCGGCTTAGTCAGTGCAGAACATGCGACTCCCTCAATGAACGATTTTTCCTGATGCTTTTGGTATTAGTAAATAAATAGGAAGGTATATTAGATATACTTGTAAATTCTTTTTTTTTTTAATAAATTTTTTTATTTCTTCATTTGCTTTCTGGTTTCTAGCCTAGGCCATAAGGAGGGGCTTTCTTAGCCAACGTTTCCTCCTGCCTGAATGCCTGAGCCAAGGGCAGATGGATTACAGGAAGTAAAAACTACATGAATCATCTTCCCTTACTCAAGATGGCCATGGGTAGGAATGCGAGGGGGGGGGGGGGGGTTTCTCAGCAAATATAAAGCACTGAGACCATGGATTGATGGGGGAGTTTGCTTTGAATATTAAAAATGAATTAAATGGCGTTTTCAATTTGTGGTGCTCAGATACAGTTTAGTTCCACTTCAGCCAGAGTACCAAATGTAAAGGAGCCTATAGATCAGTGGCAGCCGGTGCTCTATTTTTTTTTTTTGTGGGGGGGGGGGTGATGCTTTAAACAAACCAGCCTAAACTCCCCAACAACCCCCCCCCCACGTTCGGTCCGTCAGTCCATCAGTCAAGACCCCCCTCCCTTGTCGCTCAGTCGGTCGGGAAAAACAACCAACCACCCCCCCCCCCCCGTCACTCGCTCGTCCACCCACCAGCCCTGCACTTACCCCATCTAGGTCGCAGACAGCTTCAGCTTTTTCCCGCGTCTCCTCCTCAGCGGCTTCCCCCTGTGTCTCCTCCTCCTCCTCAGCAGCCAATACGGTCGCTTCTGCTCCCACTTCCTGATTGGCTCGGGAGGAGAAGCAGGAAGACCATATCAAATGTTAATTCGCTATTGTCACACAACTGGGTGGGCTTGGGGCACAGTGCTCTGCGCCCCGAGCCCACAGTTTTTTTTTTAAGCCAATTAGAGCCTCAGGCTTCGTACACACGACCCGGTTTTTCTCGGCAAGAAAACTGCTGGGAGAGCTTTTTGCCGAGAAAACCGGTCGTGTGTATGGTTTCTCGTGGGGAAAACTGCCGGGAATCTCGACGAGAAAAATAGAGAACCTGCTCTCTATTTATCTCGTCGGGATTCTCGGCAGAGTGTTTCCTGCCGAGAAAACCAATCGTCTGTATGCTTACCTGTCCCAGGTAAACCCGTGCATGCTCGATAAAGCCTCGTACACACAGTAGGACTTCCATCAGACTTTTCCGTGGATTTTTGTCTGAACGGAGTTGGCCGGGAACACCCATAGCATACACACCACAGGACTTTTGTGCAAACTTTCCCAAAGCTTTTTCCAACATCATGTGGTTTTTCTGCTCTTTACCGCCACCCTTTGGTCAACTTCTGCTATTGTTGGTTGATTTTAACATTATTTGTTTTGTCCATCGGACAAAAGTCCGATGGTTTTCTGTACACACGACCGGACTTTGCTCCATCGGACTTTTGTTGGCCAAAAGTTTGTCCGTTTGCAGACCCAACTTTTGTCCGATTGAAAACCAAAAAAGTTTGTCCGATGGAGCGTACACACGGTCGGATTGTTGGTCCAACTTGCTCAAAATGAAGTTTGTTGACAAAAAGTCCGACCGTGTGTACGGGGCTTTAGACTTCGACGCATGCGCGGTAGCTTACAAGGGTAGTGTGGGGTGTAGCAAGATGGCGGCGACAGCATCGAATGTGACGAGCGCAGGCTCGTCGTAGTCGATGACGTCACCGCGTTCTTGCCATTCAAAAGAACGGCGGTTCAGTACACAAGTTTGCCAGGAATCCCGTCGAGAAAACCGACTTTTGTTTTTTCCGGCGGGATTCCCGCCCGTGTGTACGCGGCTTCAGGCTCTAATCATGTGCTTAAAAGAAAAAAAAACCCCATTTGAAATCCATGCCTCCGGTGCCCTGCATGTAGATTAGGGGGCCGGCGCATGGATTAGGGGGGTGTGCCCCTAATGCAGCGGCCACCACTGCTATAGACATTGGTTACCAGCCTCCCAATTTGGACTTCTTTTGATTGGATCAGGTTTGGGGTCCATGGAGCAGACCAGGACATGCAGGTTTTTTCCCCGGGGCCAATACTGTCTGCAGTAAATCTCCAATATCCCCTCCCCCAAGAATGAGTGTCTACAATGTATCTCTTTATTGTAGAAACCAATTTAGAAGACATCAAATGTTGGTTACATGCACCTCCGATCGTTCTCTCATGTCTGTGACGGGGCGTGCACCAGAACATTGGCACGCTGGTTATAAAACGGTCGCACTTGGCTCCTGTATGGACCTGTCGGTAAAAGTTTCCTGATCTCGCGTCTCGCACAGCCGGTAAAACTGTCGGCAGAAAACATCTCTGAGATTAAAATCTTTTTGTGTTTCAAAAAAATAAAATAAATTGTTGTTGTTCCAAAAATGATTACGGCTGATTTGATGGTAATTACCGAGTGTGAGATAACCGGGCCGGGCTTGTTTCTTCCTGCAGATCTATATTTATCCGACTAGGAAACTCCGACCTTCCAGCAATGCGTTTGTCGGCTCGGAGATCATCGCTGTTTGTTCTGTCTAACCGTTCTTTTAGGGGGGGGGGGGGGGGTGGTGTCACCTCTATAAAGAACAACTCTAATGGATCAGCAGTGGTTACATTTTTTAATCACTTAGGGCCAGTTCACACCACATGCAGTCCAGTGCGTTTTTTGTTTTTTTTTCTGCATCAAAAACGCATAGAAAGTAGGTTATATGGTTTTCAATGGCATCGTTCACACCAGTGTGTTCCAGTTCCAGAAAAAAAAGTAGCTGCATTTTACCTGCATTGGACTGTACTGGAACGCTGTAAAACACATCAAAAACGCACTGGAATGCACCTAAATGCACCAAAAACGCACTGGAACACACTTGTCATTATTTAAGGTTAAGAAAAAAGTGGGGTAAAAAAAAGCAGTGGAATGCATCAAAAACGTACCAAAAGCGCACTGGAACGCATCAAAAACGTACCAAAAACGCACTGGAACGCATCAAAAACGTACCAAAAACGCACTGGAACGCATCAAAAACGCGCATGCAAAAAAGCACCTGGAACGCATCTGGATTGCGTTTCTATGGTGTGAACTTAATGCAGTCCGGTGCTTTTGTTTCACCCCTCTTTTTTTATTAACCTTAGATAAGGACAAGTGTGTTCCAGTGCATTTAGGTGCGTTTTTGATGCGTTTTACAGCTTTCCAGTACAGTCCAGTGCAGGTAAAATGCAGCATGTTCTTCTTTTTTTTTTTTTTTTTTTTTTTAAATGACAATGGTCCCAAAATGGTGTCAAGTGTCCGATGTGTCCGCCATAAATGTCGCAGTCACGATAAAAATCGCTGATCGCCGCCATTACTAGTAAAAAAAAAATAATATATATTAATAAAAATGCCACAAAACTATCCCCTATTTTGTAGACCAGTGTTTCTCAACTCCAGAACCTCAAGGCGCCCCAACAGGTCATGTTTTCAGGATTTCCATTATTTTGCACAGGTGATTTGATCGGTTTCACTGCCTTAGTAATTACCACAGCCGTTTCATCTGAGGGAAATCATGAAAACATGACCTGTTGGAGCGCTTTTAGGACTGGAGTTGAGAAACCCTGTTGTAGACGCTATACCTTTTGCGCAAACCAATCAATAAACGCTTATTGCGATTTTTTTTTTTTTTTTTTTTTTTTTACCAAAAATATGTAGAAGAATACGTATCGGTCTAAACTGAGGAAAAAAAAAGTTTTTTTATATATTTTTTGGGGGATATTTATTATAGCAAATAGTAAAAAAAATCTAGCATTTGTTTTCAAAATTGTGGCTCTATTTTTGTTTATAGAGCAAAAAATAAAAACCGCAGAGGTGATCAAATACCACCAAAAGAAAAGCTCTATTTGTGGGAAAAAAAGGACGTCAATTTTGTTTGGGAGCCACGTCGCACGACCGCGCAATGGTCAGTTAAAGCGACGCAGTGCCGAATCGCAAAAAGGGGCCCGGTCTTTGGCCAGCAAAATGGTCCGGGGCTGAAGCGGTTAAGATCGCGAGGGGGAAAAAAACTGCGATAACGATTCTTAGCGAATAATCGTGCAGCTCTTTCCTTCAATAATTGAATCCAATCTCTCCCTAGCTATGATTTAAGAGGTTTTACGTTTTCTTTCTCCCTGTAGATGTTACAACCGTCCAGACGAGTATCACGTTTAAGCTGAATGATGGTGCTTGCAGAATGAAGCGGACCGACGCGTTTCAGGGACTCGCCCAGAACAAGGTGTCAGGTAGGAAACCGCTCCTTAGTAGGCACACAAAGTAGGAGGAGCTCTCTTCCCTGTATGTGAGCTGAAATCAGATTGTTTGTGCCTATTGATGGCTTACTGTTGAGGCCTCACGCACACGGGTGGTTTGGCCCGTTTGTCCAGCAGTTTCAGGTGCCCAGGAGGTACAGGTGCAACCTCCAGCCCCACAAGCCATAGCCTGTAGACATGTGCAATTCGTTTCATTCTGAATTAATTTTCTTAATGAATTTCAACAAATTCGTAAATATTCTAAAAGAAATGTTTTAACCACATCAGCAGTCACTTTCGAAAAGCTTATTTAACTTTACGTTCATTTACTGTCTCCTTCTCAGTTTTACATCATTGTGGTCTCTTTTCCGAACACTTTATCCCTTTTCCAATTCCAAGCCAAGTGGTAATTCCGAATTTTCGGATTTCGAATTTACGTAATTGGGAAATCCGGAAATTCGAAATCCGAAAATCCAGAAATTGGGAAATTTGAAATCCGAAAATTCGGAATATGGAAAATTCAGAAATTCGAAGATTCGAAAATCCGAAAATAAACGAAAATTTAAAAGAATGAAAATCTGAAATAACTAACTAATAATAACTACAGGCATACCCCAATTTTAAGTACACAATGGGACCAGAGCATGTATGTAAAATGAAAATGTACTTAAAGTAAAGCAATACACTTTTTCACTTCTTGGGCGTCAGGTGCTGTAGTGGGGGCTGTAGTGGGGGTGTCGGGGGCTGTAGAGGGGGTGTGAGGGCCTGTAGTGGGGGCGTCAGGGACTGTAGTGTGACGCCCCTGTAGTGGGGGCGTCAGGGGCTGTAGTGGGGGCGTCAGGGGCTGTAGTGGGGGGGGTCAGGGGCTGTAGTGGGGGGGTCAGGGGCTGTAGTGTTGGGGTCAGGGGCTGTAGTGGGGGGGTCAGGGGCTGTAGTGTTGGGGTCAGGGGCTGTAGTGGGGGGGTCAGGGGCTGTAGTGTTGGGGTCAGGGGCTGTAGTGGGGGGGGGGGCAGGAAGTGTGTTTCCAAGTAGCAGAGAATCTGAACTATCCGTGCACGGATTACTCAGCTGCAGCTTTAGCTTGAGAGACACTTTACATACACAAAACGGGTATGTCCTTACTCGCGAGTGTATGTAAAGTGAGTGTACTTAAAGCCGGGTATGCCTGTATTACTAACTAATAAATTATAGGTATTGGAATTTGCTTTCAAATTTGGCTGTTAGTGAACGTAACGAATATGAATTTATCCAAAGTTACCAATGCCGTATCTAAACAAATTGAACGTAATGAATTAATAATAATAAATAACAATAATAATAAAACCTTTTTTTTTTTTTTATTACCGTATTAATTATTAATTTGTTTAGACAATCGTTATTTCAGATAATTCGTAACTTTGGATAAATTCGTATTCGTTACGTTCACTAACAGACAAATTTGAAAGGAAATTCGAATAACTATAATTTATTAGTTACTATTAGTCAGTTAATTCTTTTGAATTTACGGATTTAGAATTTTCGAATTTCCGGATTTCGGATTTTCTAATTTTATGATTTTACGGATTTTCGAATTTGCGAATTTTCAAATTTCGGAAAGGTATACCATTCTTACTGTGAAACACGTAGGTGGATCGCTGATGTTTTGGGGATGTGTGAGCTACAAAGGCACAGGAAATTTTGGTAAAAATTTATGGCAAGATGAATGCAGTATGTTATCAGAAAATACTGGTGGAACATTTGCATTCATCAGCATTCTGCATATCTAGGCATGCTCCATAATGACGACACATGGAGGGGGCGGAGCCACCAAAGCACGGGTTAATGCTCCTCTTCAAGCATATCAAAGACCATGGCAGTTACAAATGTTCAGAATACGAACATTTTAATGATAATGCTTTGAACTTTTAATTTGAACGTCTCCTAACCCTTCGGGGGAGGGGGGGTTGAAGACAGACAGATAAAAAACATTTTAATGAGCAGGATACGAGAACGTAAACATCTATTTCAGGGATGGAGATGTCTGCTCCGTAATCAGAGGGCGCCGCCGTCGCAACAGGATAAAAAAATAAATGAATGGGGTGCTAAATAGTTTCATTGTATCAAAGTTCTTTTATCAGACGTTGTTATTAAAACAAAGAACGTAATAATCCATCCACCGCCTGCCGTCTTCCTTTCATCTCTTCTCTCCGCACAGAGAAACAAAATCTTGTCTACGACAGATTCGACTTTGTAAACATAACGTGCAGGCGGAGGGCCAGCGGACGCAAGACAGCTGCTAAGGAGACGGTTATCACGGCGCAGTTTGAGCTGGAGGCCAATCAGAAGGAGGTGACAGGTTGGTTGGTGGGGGTCTGATGAAAACTGGGGCTTTATTAATGAAACGAGCCGCCTGTATTGCTTTTCTCTGCCTTTTCTTGCTTTCCTGTCTAAGTATCTCCTGTTTTGTGACAATTTGTGTGTGGAAATCGGGGTGACCGTTATCAGGCAGAACGTTAAGATTGGTGAAAATATCATAACATCGGTTTTATTACCATTATTGTAATCCATCCCCTCTGTAGAGGTGGTGAGGAGACATTGACGGGTTTTTCATTATCTTGCAGAGTCGTGCAGTTTTAGCTGCGTAAGGAGGAAAGCGGAAAAAAGGCTGCGAAAGACGATCAGGACGCTGAGAAAAGCGATCGGCAAAGACCACTTTCATGTTCGGTTGTCTGGGAAGGACTTTGAGGTCACCAGAAAGATCCCCAGGATGCCGGAGCTCCCGGAGATGTGCGGAAGTGGTCAGGTGCGAGTGGACAATAGATGCGGTAAGCCACACCTACCTCAGGTGGGAAAGATGTTAGTTTTTTTAGGAAGAATTTGATTATTTATTTTTTTAAACTAAAGGCCACATCCACAATCCCACCATGGTAGGGCAAATTCAAAATACCAGCAAATGGTTACAATTTAAAGTTACCCTTAGTTGGTCCCAAACACCCACAACAGTGTTATTTTAAAGTAAACGTCAGTGGACCCCAAAGACCATCAACAAGGTCAATTATAACCTTAGTGGACCCCAAAGACCATCAACAGGGTCAATTATAACCTTAGTGGGCTTCAAAGACCATCAACAGGGTCGATTATAACCTTAGTGGGCTTCAAAGACCATCAACAGGGTCGATTATAACCTTAGTGGGCTTCAAAGACCATCAACAGGGTCAATTATAACCTTAGTGGGCTTCAAAGACCATCAACAGGGTCAATTATAACCTTAGTGGGCTTCAAAGACCATCAACAGTGTCAATTATAACCTTAGTGGACCCCAAAGACCATCAACAGGGTCAATTATAACCTTAGTGGACCCCAAAGACCATCAACATGGTCAAGTATAACCTTAGTGGGCTTCAAAGACCATCAACAGGGTCTGTTTAAAGTTATACCTAGAGCCCCCCCCCCCCAAGACTGTGAACAGGGTCTATTTAAAGTTACCCTTGGTGGGCTCCAAAATCCATTAATAGGGTCAATTTTAAGTGCCCCTTAGTGGGCCCCAAAGACCATTGGCTGGCTCCATTTAAGGTTACAGTTAGGGGGTTGCAAAAGACTATTATTGGGTCCATTTACATTTACCATTAGTGAGACTTAAAGACCACCAATGAGGCCCAATTAAAGTTACCCTTAATGGGCCACAAGGACCATCAACAGTGTCTAATTACAGTTACCCTTAGTGGATCCCAAAGACCTTCAACAGGGCCAAAATAAAGTTACCCTTAGTGGGGCCCAAAGACTATCAACAGGGTCCCTTAAAGTTACCCTTTTGGGACCCCAAACAGCATCAACAAGGTCCATTTAAAGTTACCCATAGTGGTCCCCAAAGATCATCAACAGGGTTTGTATAAAGTTACCCTTAGGCCCCTTTCACACTTGTGCGACCTTAAATGTTGCGTGATTTTGCTGCGACTTTGACGCCATTTCGCCACGACTTGAAGCAATGCCTCTGTAATCTTGAGGTCTATGGACCTCAAGTTGCATCAAAGTCGGACCAAAGTAGTGCAGGGAATACTTTAAAGTCGCCGCGACTTGAAGTCGCACAAATTTGAATGGTACTCATTGGAAATCATGTGGTACAACTTGTCATGCGACTTTGCAGTCCCAAGTCGTGGGACAAGTCGCACAAGTGTGAAAGGGGCCTTAGTGGGTTCCAAAGACTATCAACAGGGTTGATTGAAATGTACCCTTTGCACTCCAGACCAGTGTTTCTCAACTCCAGTCCTCAAGGCGCTCCAACGGGTCATGTTTTCAGGCTTTCCATTATTTTGCACAGGTGATTTGATCAGTTTCACTGCCTTAGTAATTACCACAGCCGTTTCATCTGAGGGAAATTCTGAAAACATGACCTGTTGGGGCGCATTGAGGACTGGAGTTGAGAAAACGCTGCCCTGGACCATGAACAGGGTGCATTTAAAGATACCATTAGTGGGCCTCGAAGACCATCAACAAGGCCCAATGAAAAGTTACTATTAATGGATCCCAAAGACCATCAACAATGTCCATTTAAAGTTTCCTTTAGTCGGCCCCAAAGACCATCAACAAGGCCCAATAAAAAGTTACTATTAATGGATCCCAAAGACCATCAACAATGTCCATTTAAAGTTTCCTTTAGTCGGCCCCAAAGACCATCAACAAGGCCCAATAAAAAGTTACTGTTAATGGATCCCAAAGACCATCAACAGTGTCCATTTAAAGTTTCCTTTAGTCGGCCCCAAAGACCATCAACAAGGCCCAATAAAAAGTTACTGTTAATGGATCCCAAAGACCATCAACAATGTCCATTTAAAGTTTCCTTTAGTCGGCCCCAAAGACCATCAACAAGGCCCAATAAAAAGTTACTGTTAATGGATCCCAAAGACCATCAACAGTGTCCATATAAAGTTTCCTTTAGTGGGCCCCAAAGACCATCAACAGGATTAATTTAAAGATACCCTTAGTGGGCCCCTTATAGCATCAATAGGATCCATTTAAGGTTACTCTTAGTGGGCTCTGAAGACCATCAACCGGGTTAATTTAAAGTTACTCTTAGTGGCCTGATGCCACACCCCAGAATCCATGATTAGACACATACTCTACTGTCCCTGCTCCACTAAGATCTTTACTGTTTGGCATGTTCGATGAAACACATCCTATTGGGTCCTACTCCATCCCTGCATGCACCCTATGATCTCCATTCATTGCATTGGAAAGCCATTTCTGGCCCGTTAGACTCATTGTGGCCCTAACTAAGAGTGTGTAAATTGCAGCTTGTGCTTTAGAGGTCTGTAAACAACAGGCAAAGGTTAAGCTGATAAGCATGTGGAAATGAGCCTAGAGCTCCATCTTCTGACTGGGAAATGGAAGTACGAAATATTCCTAATATGCCTAAATATTACTGTTAAAAAAATATATATTTACAAATTGTGGTTTCTGGTCCTGAACTTGATAAGTAAACACATTTATATACAAAGCACTTTACATCCCCTTTAAACTGTATCTAAAGTACTTTTTTTTTTTTTGCAAATGTAAAAATTACTTTAGATACACTTCAAGGAATTTAGAAACTCTCTGGATTTCTGGCAGCTCAAGTTTTTTTTTCATTTGAAGCATTTTTAAAGGGATAAAAAAAAATTGGGAAAAGCGCGTGTATTTTTTTTCCGGCCTGGCATACGCTTTAAATATAGAATTATATTGTAAACAATCTTATGCGGGTGCCCGGCCAGACTAAAGTCAGATCTTTGTCATAAGAATGCTCCTTTTGTCCTGATCTCCTGCCGCTGTTGCGTCCAGAGCTCCTCCAGCACAGGTTTGGCGTGTAACCGGCTTCTCGCACGAGGTGACGATAATTCGCTCTGACAGCCATTCTGCAGTCTGTTTGCTCGTGAAAGGCGATTACAAGCACAGCGGTCGGTATGGTTTCCATAATCCTCTGCGGCTTGTCAGACGCTTATTAAGATAACATCTGACCCTCGTCCCGAACACCTTTGTTTCGTCACCCTCATTTATCATCCAGGGAAGCCTAAATGGGAGATCTTTTTGGGGCTGCCAGGAAACTCAAGTTAAGTAAACAGCTACATTGTATCGAGTTGAAGTGCATGGCTCCCCATTTTCCCTCAAACAACATTACTTAAAGGGGTTGTAAACCTCTTCTTTTTTTTTAAATAAACGTGTCATACTTGCCTCCACTGTGCAGTTCGTTTTGCACAGAGTGGCCCCGATCCTCGACTTCTGGGGTCCCCCGGCGGCGCTGGTAGCTCCTCTCCCGCATTGAGTGTCCAGGTTGGAGAAGGCTCTCCTAAGGTAGACACCTGCGCGGGCGCGCTCCCGAGTACTGCATCTGTGTACATTCACACAGAATGCAGGACTCAACCCCCTCTGGGAAGCGCTCTCCCAAGGTCCATAACCGCCAACTACAGGACTCGGCCCGGTGCGCCGCGTCATTGGATTTGATTGACAGCAGCGGGAGCCAATGGTTGCGCTGCTATCAATTTATCCAATCAAGAGCCGGGGCAATGGGCAGAGAGGAAGACGGCATCTCCGCTGAGGGAACGAACAAGCTCAGGTGAGTAAAACTGGGGGCTAGGGGGTCGGTCAGTGTCAGAAGTTTTTTCACCTTAATGCATCCTATAACACAAGGGTTTACAACCCCTGTAAGGGTTTTTTTTCTCTTCTGTTGAGGGACACTGGATGTCATCTACTGTTGGGTTATACTGTTGTCTACAGGAGGATTGGACACTGACAAAAAAAATAAAATCCGTAAGCCAGCCCAGGATAAGTTTTCCTACTCACAGCATGCCTCAGTTTTTTTTAGTGTCCTTGGAAGATGGACACCTTTTCCTAAGGTCTGCTAGG
Source organism: Rana muscosa (assembly GCA_029206835.1). Lineage (NCBI taxonomy): Eukaryota > Metazoa > Chordata > Amphibia > Anura > Ranidae > Rana > Rana muscosa. The sequence continues at coordinate 208,357,354 of CM055119.1, read as the reverse complement.
AAAAGTCTACCATTTTTTTGCTAGCTTTGTTCGTTATGGGGTCAAGTGCGTAAAGGCTCATTGCCTTTCTACTTAGACCGGCTGATCTTCCTTTATAAGGACATTATTCCTAGGTTGCTAGTTAAGGTTTCCTTCTAGGGGCTTCCTCCCTTCACTTGTTGACCACATCAGCTTGTGGTTTTTTTTCTTACCTAATGGGAATTTTGTGGTTAGTTCCACGTCATTTTGGTGGGTTCAGGTTACCCAGCTTCTCTCTAGATTCATGGTTCAGTGTTCCCTTCCACTCTTCTCCCCCTGGTCATGTAATCAGGCTTCCTTACCCCCTCGGGAAAGGGGTTTGGCCTCATCTGGTGTCAGATTTGGATATTGGTCCTTCAAGCAGTCCCCAATTCTGTTTTTTTGTTGGACCTGTTATCGGTTGCTGTTGCTCATCCCTCATTTTGACTGCTTTTGGATGTTCTAAGCTTTTGGATGTTCCAAGGGTTAAAAACTTCCCATGTCTTTCATTGGATGAGAAGGAAAATTAGATTTCTGTACTCCTTATAAAATAATTTTTTTGGAGTCCATTGATGGACACAGGTCCTACCCCTCCATTTTTATGATCATGCCCTTGGTACTGCTTGTTAAAAATTCAGGCATGCTGGGGTTACAAGAAGTTATCCTGAGCTGACCTACAGTTTTTTTTTACAGTGTCCAGTCCTCCTGTAGGCAGCATTATAACCTGACAGTAGCATCGCTATGGGGTGCGGGGGGGGGTGCGGACCACCAGAGCGGTGACACCCAAGCCGCGGCCCCACTGTCATTCTCTCTGGCGGGAGCCGTCTGCGAGAGGCAGGACAGCTGAGGATAGAGTATGGGGGTTGCCCCGAGTTAACAGCTGGTGATTGGTTGCTTGGATGCAGGGCGGCCCTTGCAACCAATCATCAGCTTGCAGCTCCCACCCTCTGTCCAGACTCGCTGTACCTCCAGCCCTCTGGACTTTCTATGTAAGGTAAGACAGGAACACCGCAATGGGGGGGGGGGGGGGAGCTGAGGACAGTAATGTGGTGCAGGGGGGAAACCTGAGGACAGAAATGGGGTGCTGTGGGGGTAGAGACTGAGGACAGCAATGGGGTCTCTGAGGACAGCAATGGGGTCTCTGAGGACATTATTACTGGGGAATGAGAACATTATTACTGGGGAATGAGAACATTATTGGGGGGCCTGAGGACAGTAATAGGGCCTGAGGACATTGGGGTCACTGAGGACATTATTGGGGTCACTGAGGACATTATTGGGGTCACTGAGGACATTATTGGGGTCACTGAGGACAGTAATAGGGCCTGAGGACATTATTGGGGTCACTGAGGACATTATTGGGGTCACTGAGGACATTATTGGGGTCACTGAGGACAATAAATGGGGGGGGAGAGCCACGCTGATGCACTAGCCTGCTCAGTGCCCCACTAGGGGTGTGGGGGTGGGATGACACCATGTTTTACCACACTGGGTAATGCCAACCCTAGTGACGCCACAATAACCTGACAGTCAGGAATCAACAGCTGAGATGGTCAGATCTGCGTAGCAACACAAGGAAACTGAAAAAACTATATATAATAAATGTATTAATCATATAAATCAAAAGACATCCAAACACCAGCACACAGCAAACAAAAAAATACAAGTGAACCACAAGTAACCGGAGGCCTAACTACAAACTATCTATACACAATATGTACAAAAATGGTGAACATGGATTAACAAGGTAAGGATATAGGGAACAGATGGGAAGGGGGAACCAGGACTGGGATCAGGGACAAGAGGAGCAGAAAAGAGGCAGCAAGGCACAGGATGCAGGGCAAGAGCAAGATCAGGAGCAGGGTAAACGGGCATTCAGTGTCTGGCAGCAAGCAAAGCAAAACACTGATGCAAAGTGTACTAGCAGAGGAGAGACTAAATACCCGCCCAGCAGCCAGCATCAGGTGAAGACTTATTGCCAGAAAATGCTGGCTGTTGGGAGCCACCGGCTGGTGGACACTGGAACTACAACTCTGGGAAGTACAGTGCCAGCAGCAGGTGATCCAGGTCAAGTCTTCATGTGTCCCTTCTAACATATCCTCTGTTCCCAGGACAGGAATTCACCCCGACAGGGTCACAAAGTGTGAGAAAAAAAGGTTCTTTCCCTTCCACTGTTAATGTAGCTGTAAAAAAAATAAGAAGAGTTTAAGAAGGTTTGGGATTCAAATATGTAGGATATAAGATGACATATGATACACTCCAGGGACCCATTTACTATAGTTATCTGCAGCATTGAGCATGAAAGCTTGTAAATCTAGAAGAGTTGTTATCACACCGGCAGTGAAAATAATCTGGTGGTTGTGTGAGAGATAACATGATGTTTGCGATATACTGTATCTCCACTAAACCCTTCAGAATTAATGCAGAGGACACACTGTGCTTGAGCTGCCTGCCCACCAACATGCAGGAAAGGTATAAGTTCTAGGAATGGCTCTGTGTATTCTCTGATAAATACCATATGGGAATATGGGGGCTTATGCAAGGTACCCTTCTCCATTGGCCACCAATGTAAAGGGTCACTTCAACATTGACCATGAACAAAAGGGATCCACAATGACCATGATAAGGAGTCACTACACCACTGATCACCAACAAAAGGGATCACTTCTCCACTGACCACCAATGTAAGGTGACATGTCTCCACTGATAACCAATGAAGGGTGTCACTTCTCCACTGACCACCAACGTCTGAGGCCCTTCTCCACTGACCACCAACGTCTGAGGCCCTTCTAAACTGACCACCAACGTCTGAGGCCCTTCTCCACTGACCACCAACGTCTGAGGCCCTTCTCCACTGACCACCAACGTCTGAGGCCCTTCTCCACTGACCACCAACGTCTGAGGCCCTTCTCCACTGACCACCAACGTCTGAGGCCCTTCTCCACTGACCACCAACGTCTGAGGCCCTTCTCCACCGACCATCAACGTCTGAGGCCCTTCTCCACCGACCACCAACGTCTGAGGCCCTTCTCCACTGACCACCAACGTCTGAGGCCCTTCTCCACTGACCACCAACGTCTGAGGCCCTTCTCCACTGACCACCAACGTCTGAGGCCCTTCTCCACTGACCACCAACGTCTGAGGCCCTTCTCCACTGACCACCAACGTCTGAGGCCCTTCTCCACTGACCACCAACGTCTGAGGCCCTTCTCCACTGACCACCAACGTCTGAGGCCCTTCTCCACTGACCACCAACGTCTGAGGCCCTTCTCCACTGACCACCAACGTCTGAGGCCCTTCTCCACTGACCACCAACGTCTGAGGCTCTTCTCCACTGACCACCAACGTCTGAGGCTCTTCTCCACTGACCACCAACGTCTGAGGCCCTTCTCCACTGACCACCAACGTCTGAGGCCCTTCTCCACTGACCACCAACGTCTGAGGCCCTTCTCCACTGACCACCAACGTCTGAGGCCCTTCTCCACTGACCACCAACGTCTGAGGCCCTTCTCCACTGACCACCAACGTCTGAGGCCCTTCTCCACTGACCACCAACGTCTGAGGCCCTTCTCCACTGACCACCAACGTCTGAGGCCCTTCTCCACTGACCACCAACGTCTGAGGCCCTTCTCCACTGACCACCAACGTCTGAGGCCCTTCTCCACTGACCACCAACGTCTGAGGCCCTTCTCCACTGACCACCAACGTCTGAGGCCCTTCTCCACTGACCACCAACGTCTGAGGCCCTTCTCCACTGACCACCAACGTCTGAGGCCCTTCTCCACTGACCACCAACGTCTGAGGCCCTTCTCCACTGACCACCAACGTCTGAGGCCCTTCTCCACTGACCACCAACGTATAAGGTCCTTCTCCACTGACCGCCAACGTATGAGGCCCTTCTCCACTGACCACCAACGTATGAGGCCCTTCTCCACTGACCACCAATGAAAGGGGTAATTTCAACATTGACCATGAACAAAAAGGATCCACAATGACCATGAATGTAAGGAGTCACTACACCACTGATCACCAACAAAAGGGATCACTTCTCCACTGACCACCAATGTAAGGTGACATGTCTCCACTGATAACCAATGAAGGGTGTCACTTCTCCACTGACCATCAAAGTAAGGGGGCACTTCTCCACTGACCAATAATGTAAGTGGGGCCCTTCTCCATTGACCACCAATGTATGGGGGCCCTTCTCCACTGACCACCAATGTCTGAGGCCCTTCTCCACTGACCACCAACGTATGAGGCCCTTCTCCATTGACCCCCAACATCTGAGGCCCTTCTCCATTGACCCCCAACGTATGGGGGCCCTTCTCCATTGACCCCCAACGTATGGGGGCCCTTCTCCACTGACCACCAACGTCTGAGGCCCTTCTCCACTGACCACCAATGTCTGAGGCCCTTCTCCACTGACCACCAAAGTCTGAGGCCCTTCTCCACTGACCACCAACGTCTGAGGCCCTTCTCCATTGACCCCCAATGTATGGGGGCCCTTCTCCACTGACCACCAATGTCTGAGGCCCTTCTCCACTGACCACCAACGTCTGAGGCCCTTCTCCATTGACCACCAACGTCTTATAGTGACCACCAATATAAGGGGTAACTTCTCCACTGACTGACCAGGGTGACTCTAGTTTTCGCTGCCTTATTTGTATTCTTTTATTGAAGTCTCTGAGGCCTACTGACCTCACATGTACTATGGATTGGAGGTGAAATCCTTTTAGTGGGTCTTCCCAGAGGTTCCTCAGTGGGGAAAAGGTAGAAAAAGTCTTCCTTGCAGTACCTTCTGCAGACACATACGAAGGCGTCTTGTGGCGGTCGGAGTCCGTCGTCTTGTTCCTGGTGGGAAAGTTATTTTTACTCCTCCAGTTTATTGGATGGCTTGTAGACGGTGTGTAGACCGTGACAAAACACAACTCGTTATCTGATGGGGGGACTTCAATGCCGTCTGTAGCCAGGGGGGGGGGGGGGGGGGGAGGATTTCTGCTTTCAATGTTGTCATTAATCAGGGTGTCACCAGCTGGGGTTTTTTTTTTTGAGGAACTACAAGTCTCAGCATGTCTCGGCAGCCAAAACACGGGACATGGGAGAATTTTTTATGTTCAACCTACACATAATACATGCTACAAATACATTAACCTCTCGCCACCCAGGCCAATCATGACACTTCCCTCCTACATGTAAAAATCGTAATTTTTTTTTTTCTAGAAAAATATCCAGAACCCCCAAACATTATATGTTTGTTTTTTTTGTTTTTTAGCAGAGACCCTAGGGAATAAATTGGAGGTTGTTGCAACTTTTTATCTCGCACGGTATTTGTGCAGCAATTTTTAAATGCATTTTGGGAACAAAAACAGTTTCATGCATCAAAAAAAACAAAACAGTAAAGTTAGGCCAATTTTTTTGCATAATATGAAAGATGATGTTACACCGAGTATATAGATACCCAATATGTCACGCTTTAAAATTACACACACTTATGGAACGGCGCCAAACTTCGGTACAGTGGAACCTCGGATTGTGAGTAACGCGGTTTACGAGCGTTTCGCAAGACGAGCTAATTTTTTTTTTAAATCCTGACTCGCTTTGCGAGCGTTGTCTCGCAAGACTAGCAGGATTCAAGCCGCTGGGGTGTGCAGTACCGCATTTGGCCAGAGGTGCGGGGGCGCCGGTGACGCTCGGAGGTGCTCGGAGACAAGTGTTTTCAAGCGTCTCCGGCGCCCCCGCACCTCTGGCCACATGCGTTCCTGCATAGACCAGCAGTGGCTGTGGAACAGATTATCTAAATCTCCATTATTTCCTATGGGTAAACTCGCTTTGATATACGAGTGCTTTGGATTACAAACTGTGGAACGAATTGTGCTCGTAATCCAAGGTATGGCTGTACTTAACTTCACATTTAAAAAAATAAATAAAATAACAAACCTGTCATACTTACCTCCACTGTGCTGCTCGTTTTGCACAGAGTGGCCCGATCCTCCTCTTCTGGGGTCCCTCGGCGGCTGTCTCGGCTCCTCCCCGCTTCTGATAACCCCCCTCTGGGAAGCGCTCTCCCAAAGGGGGTTACCTTGCGGGCGTGCTCCCGAGTCCTGTATCCGGCATCCATAGCCGCTAACTACAGGACGCGGCCCCGCCCCCGGCGCGCCACGTCATTGGAGTTGATTGACAGCAGCGTGAGCCAATGGCTGCGCTGCTATCAATCTATCCAATCAAGAGCCGAGAAGCCAGCGCGTTCACGACGTGGGACTTTCGAGGGCTCAGGTAAGTAAATGGGGGGCTGGGGGGCCTGTAAGCATCGGATGTTTTTTCACCTTAATGCATAGGATGCATTAAGGTGAAAAAACGGGAAGCTTTACAACCCCTTTAAAAATCCCCATAGGCGACGCTTTAATTTTTTTTACAGGTTACCTGTTTAGAGTTACAGAGGAGGTCTAGCGCTATAATTTTTGCTCTCGCTCTAACGTTTACCTCACATGTGTGGTTTGAACGCTGTTTACATATGCGGGCGCGACATACATATGCGTTCGCAAACACGCAGGGATGGGGGCGCTTTAAAAAAAAATTTGTGTTTATTTTACTTTTATTTTTCTATTTCTTTTTAAATCTTTTTTTTATCATTTTTATTCCTATTACAAATAATGTAAACATCCCTTGTAATAGGAATATGGCATGACAGGTCCTCTTTACGGAGAGATGTGGGGTCCATGAGTGCCCATGATCTCACCTCTAGGCTGGGAAGCCTGAAATAAAAAAATTAAAAAAATGATCTCGGCTTCCCATGCAGAGGCCGGGCGTGGCAGCATAACCGGCCTCCGAAAGCTCATAGAATAGGTTGAAGGTCACCGGATTTACTATGGTCAACTTCCGGCGCCGGCCGATTCCTTCTCCGGCTCGCCGATCGCACGGGTGAGCCGGGAGAAGCAGCGGAAGGGGAAGGATATCCCCTTCCGCCATCTGTAAAAGCAATCAAACAGCCGCTATGATCGTTTTTACGGTGCAGGGAATCGTGGGCTGAAAAAGAAGATATCATCTCTCACGTTGTCATTATAGGGGATTGTTTTTTAGAATTTTAAGGAAAATAATAAAATGTGGAAAAAGTGAATTGCTGTGAATACTTTCCTGGATGCTCTGTATGGAAAGCAGTGATGTCACTCCTCTATAATATATCTTATACAAGGGCGTAGATAAGGGGGGTGGTTTCAAACCCCCCAGAGCATCCTGTCCATGTGCCAAGTGCTGCTGCACTGCTTGTCAACAGTGCATAGGGACAGCGCCAGGGAGGTGCATGAGTATTTTATAGCTCTCCCATAGCACCTCCATCTCGCAGTATACATTGCATTTACTCTGGCCCGCTGCAATGCCACCTCCCACCCGCCGCTGTCAGTGCTAGTAGTTGGTTGCTAGGACCGCTCAGTGTCCTAGCAACCAACCAAGTTTTTACTCCGCCCCAGCTACAGAGGAGGTTGATGGAACTTCCTCGTACAGACCTGCTTCCAGTCCCCCACCTCCCAGATTTCACTCTGGGGACCTTGATGTAAGGAGGGGGAGCTCTGGGGATCCCGAGATAAGGAGGGGGGCTCTGGGGGGACCTGATGTAAGGAGGGGGAGATCTGGGGACCCTGATGTGAGGAGGGGGGCTCTGGGGACTCTGATGTAAATTGGGGGTGACTCTGGAGATCCTAATGTAAGGAAGGGGGCTCAGCAGTCCCTAATGTAAGAGGGGTGTATCCAGGGACCCTGTTGTACGGAGGCGGGCTCTGGGGACCCTGGTGTAAAGTGGGGGCGACTCTGGGGACCCTGATGTAAGGAGGGGGATTCTGGGGACCCTGATGTAAGGGGGTGTCTCTAGGGACCCTGGTGTAAAGTGGGGGCAACTCTGGGGACCCTGATGTAAGGAATGGGGCTCTGGGGACCCTGATGTAAAGATTGGGGCTCTGGGGAAGCTGATGTAAAGAATGGGGCTCTGGGGACCCTGATGTAAAGAATGGGGCACTGGGGACCCTGATGTAAAGATTGGGGCTCTGGGGACCCTGATGTAAAGATTGGGGCTCTGGGGACCCTGATGTAAAGAATGGGGCTCTGGGGACCCTGATGTAAGGGGGTGTCTCTGGGGACCCTGATGTAAAGTGGGCGTGACTCTGGGGATAATGATGTAAGGAAGGGAGCTCTGGGGATCCTGATCTAAGGGGGGTGTCTCTGTGGACCCCGATGTAAGGAGGGGGAGCTCCGGGGACTCCGATGACGTCACTCCTGTATAATATATCTTATACCTGGAGAGCAGTGATGTCACTCTGTATAATATATCTGGAGAGCGGTGATGTCACTCTGTATAATATTTCTGGAGGGCGGTGATGTCACTCTGTATAATATATCTGGAGGGTGGTGATGTCACTCGTGTATAATATATCTTATATCTGGAGAGCGGTGATGTCACTCTGTATAATATATCTGGAGGGTGGTGATGTCACTCGTGTATAATATATCTTATATCTGGAGAGCGGTGATGTCACTCCTGTATAATATATCTTATATCTGGAGAGCGGTGATGTCACTCTGTATAATATATCTGGAGAGCGGTGATGTCACTCCTGTATAATATATCTGGAGAGCGGTGATGTCACTCTGTATAATATATCTGGAGGGCGGTGATGTCACTCCTGTATAATATATCTGGAGAGCGGTGATGTCACTCTGTATAATATATCTGCAGAGCGGTGATGTCACTCTGTATAATATATCTGCAGAGCGGTGATGTCACTCTGTATAATATATCTAGAGAGCGGTGATGTCACTCCTGTATAATATATCTGCAGAGCGGTGATGTCACTCCTGTATAATATATCTTATATCTGGAATGCGGTGATGTCACTCTGTATAATATATCTGGAGGGCGGTGATGTCACTCCTGTATAATATATCTGGAGAGCGGTGATGTCACTCTGTATAATATATCTGCAGAGCGGTGATGTCACTCTGTATAATATATCTGCAGAGCGGTGATGTCACTCTGTATAATATATCTAGAGAGCGGTGATGTCACTCCTGTATAATATATCTGCAGAGCGGTGATGTCACTCCTGTATAATATATCTGCAGAGCGGTGATGTCACTCCTGTATAATATATCTGGAGAGCGGTGATGTCACTCTGTATAATATATCTGCAGAGCGGTGATGTCACTCTGTATAATATATCTAGAGAGCGGTGATGTCACTCCTGTATAATATATCTGGAGAGCGGTGATGTCACTCTGTATAATATATCTGCAGAGCGGTGATGTCACTCTGTATAATATATCTGCAGAGCGGTGATGTCACTCTGTATAATATATCTGGAGAGCGGTGATGTCACTCCTGTATAATATATCTGGAGAGCGGTGATGTCACTCTGTATAATATATCTGGAGAGCGGTGATGTCACTCCTGTATAATATATCTGGAGGGCGGTGATGTCACTCCTGTATAATATATCTGGAGGGCGGTGATGTCACTCCTGTATAATATATCTGGAGAGCGGTGATGTCACTCCTGTATAATATATCTGGAGAGCGGTGATGTCACTCCTGTATAATATATCTGGAGAGCGGTGATGTCACTCCTGTATAATATATCTGGAGGGCGGTGATGTCACTCTGTATAATATATCTGGAGAGCGGTGATGTCACTCCTGTATAATATATCTGGAGAGCGGTGATGTCACTCCTGTATAATATATCTGGAGGGCGGTGATGTCACTCCTGTATAATATATCTGGAGAGCGGTGATGTCACTCCTGTATAATATATCTGGAGGGCGGTGATGTCACTCCTGTATAATATATCTGGAGAGCGGTGATGTCACTCCTGTATAATATATCTGGAGAGCGGTGATGTCACTCTGTATAATATATCTGGAGAGCGGTGATGTCACTCCTGTATAATATATCTGGAGAGCGGTGATGTCACTCCTGTATAATATATCTGGAGAGCGGTGATGTCACTCCTGTATAATATATCTGGAGGGCGGTGATGTCACTCCTGTATAATATATCTGCAGAGCGGTGATGTCACTCTGTATAATATATCTGGAGAGCGGTGATGTCACTCCTGTATAATATATCTGGAGGGCGGTGATGTCACTCTGTATAATATATCTGGAGAGCGGTGATGTCACTCCTGTATAATATATCTGGAGGGCGGTGATGTCACTCCTGTATAATATATCTGGAGGGCAGTGATGTCACTCCTGTATAATATATCTGGAGAGCGGTGATGTCACTCCTGTATAATATATCTGGAGAGCGGTGATGTCACTCCTGTATAATATATCTGGAGAGCGGTGATGTCACTCCTGTATAATATATCTGGAGGGCGGTGATGTCACTCCTGTATAATATATCTGGAGAGCGGTGATGTCACTCCTGTATAATATATCTGGAGGGCGGTGATGTCACTCCTGTATAATATATCTGCAGAGCGGTGATGTCACTCTGTATAATATATCTGGAGAGCGGTGATGTCACTCCTGTATAATATATCTGGAGAGCGGTGATGTCACTCTGTATAATATACCTGGAGAGCGGTGATGTCACTCCTGTATAATATATCTGGAGAGCGGTGATGTCACTCCTGTATAATATATCTGCAGAGCGGTGATGTCACTCTGTATAATATATCTGGAGAGCGGTGATGTCACTCCTGTATAATATATCTGGAGAGCGGTGATGTCACTCCTGTATAATATATCTGCAGAGCGGTGATGTCACTCCTGTATAATATACCTGGAGAGCGGTGATGTCACTCCTGTATAATATATCTGGAGAGCGGTGATGTCACTCTGTATAATATATCTGGAGAGCGGTGATGTCACTCTGTATAATATATCTGGAGGGCGGTGATGTCACTCTGTATAATATATCTGGAGAGCGGTGATGTCACTCCTGTATAATATATCTGCAGAGCGGTGATGTCACTCTGTATAATATATCTGGAGAGCGGTGATGTCACTCCTGTATAATATATCTGGAGGGCGGTGATGTCACTCCTGTATAATATATCTGCAGAGCGGTGATGTCACTCTGTATAATATATCTGGAGAGCGGTGATGTCACTCTGTATAATATATCTGCAGAGCGGTGATGTCACTCCTGTATAATATATCTGGAGGGCGGTGATGTCACTCTGTATAATATATCTGGAGGGCGGTGATGTCACTCTGTATAATATATCTGGAGGGCGGTGATGTCACTCTGTATAATATATCTGGAGAGCGGTGATGTCACTCTGTATAATATATCTGGAGAGCGGTGATGTCACTCTGTATAATATATCTGGAGAGCGGTGATGTCACTCTGTATAATATATCTGGAGGGCGGTGATGTCACTCTGTATAATATATCTGGAGAGCGGTGATGTCACTCTGTATAATATATCTGGAGAGTGGTGATGTCACTCCTGTATAATATACCTGCAGAGTGGTGATGTCACTCCTGTATAATATATCTCATATCTGTCGGTATAGAAGGTTTGGATACAGTGAAGGGTTCCTTTGTCTCGGGTGATACATTGTATCTGATGGGGAATAATGTTTCTCCTTCCTCTGTCTGGACGGCCCGTTGTGAAGTTTTTATATAAGGAGATTAATCTCAGAACAAATCTCCCGTCTCAATCCCGTCATCTGTATAAAAGAAGTAAATATGGTCCCCGGACGCTGCGTGAATCTATTTTTTCCGACTGTTTCTGGGGCCAATGAGCCGGCGCTGACCTGGTCACCGGGTTCACATCCAGCAAAGCATGGCCGGCTCTCGCTGGGGCCTTGCATCGGCCGAGGAGACACTTGTGAAAAGAGGTGAAGTGCTTTTAAATGTCTTTGTCGGCATTAATCCCGACACCCCGCCGGGGCCCCTCTATGCATCACAAAGGCTCCAAAACAGCTGCTTGAGCTGCGAGAATCGCCTTTTAGTGGTCACTGGAGCCTGACAAAGAGACGGGGCTGTGAAAACCTCACTCTGCTAAAGCCAATTGCTTCCTTTGTTGGGGGCTGAAGATAAAGGGGATTAGGATTCTTCATCCTTTAACACCCCAATTATACAGGGCCCCGCATGGCCCAACTTTGTTCTCCGGGCCCCCCAGTGGTCAGACCGATCCGGCCAATAAGCAGCAGCCATACTGAGGACCTGAAATGCACAGAGACACAAAATCCACCATCAAATGTATCGCTCTGCTTCCTACTCCGTCCTTATGGGCCTCCGAGTACCTAAAGTGGACCTTCACGTGACAACACTGAAGAAATGACACTTTGCTACAATGTAAAGTAGTGAGTGTACAGCTTGTATAACAGTGTAAATTTCCTCTCCCCTCAAAATAACTCAACACACAGCCATTAATGTCTAAACCGCTAGCAACAAAAGTCAGTACACCCAGTGGCGTAGTGTGGGTTGTCAACGCCGGGGCAGGGCAAGAGATTTGCGCCCCCTAACCCACAGATTTTTAGCACTCTCTGAGTCTCTTCCGTTAGTACAGTAGTACTGACCAACCTGATTCCTACACTGACCTACCTGACCACTATACTAACCTGCCTGATTCCTACACTGACCACTAAACTGACCTATCTGATTGCTATACTGACCACTACACTGACCTACCTGATTCCTATACTGACCACTACGCTGACCTACCTGATTCCTATACTGACCACGACACTGACCTACCTGATTCCTACACTGACCTACCTGACCACTATACTAACCTGCCTGATTCCTACACTGACCACTAAACTGACCTATCTGATTGCTATACTGACCTCTACACTGACCTACCTGATTCCTACACTGACCACTACACTGACCTACCTGATTTCTACACTGTCCACTACACACATTATTATTGCTCACTGAGTGATTGCTAGAGGTTACTGCACATCATTACTACAAACTGATTGGTTGCTAGAGGTTACTGCAAATTATTATTGCTGATTGATTGCTTGCTAGAGATTACAGCAGATCATTACTGTTCACTGATTGGTTGCTGAAGGTTACTGCACATCATTGCCACTCACTGGTTGCTAGAGGTTACTTCACATTATTAATGCTCCCTAATTGGTTGCTAGACATTGCAACACAACATTACGGCTCACTGATTGGTTGCTAGAGGTTACAGAACATCATTACAACCCACTGATTTTTTGCTTAAAGTGGAAGTAAACCCCCCTAACGTTTTCAGCCAAGGAAGCTGCCATCTTTGCCTCTGTTTAATCTACAACTGCCATGATGCTGAACATGTGATCACGTATGACACCAGTCATTGGATGGTTTGACAGTTTGGTTGAGAGCACAACCAATGGGACTGTTACATTTCTGGCATGTGCCGTAAATCAAACTGTTTTATGGATGGGTTTACTTCCGCTTTAAGGCTACAGCACATCATCTCACTGTGTGGCTTGCAGGGTTGAGGGGGTGCGCTGTGTGTGGCTTGCAGGGTTGAGGGGGTGCGCTGTGTGTGGCTTGCAGGGTTGAGGGGGGTGCACTGTGTGTGGCTTGAAGGGTTGAGGGGGTGTGCTGTGTGTGGCTTGCAGGGTTGAGGGGGGTGCGCTGTGTGTGGCTTGCAGGGTTGAGCTGTGTGTGACTTGCAGGGTTGAGGGGGTGCGCTGTGTGTGGCTTGCAGGGTTGAGGGGGTGCGCTGTGTGTGGCTTGCAGGGTTGAGGGAGTGCGCTGTGTGTGGCTTGCAGGGTTGAGGGGGGTGCACTGTGTGTGGCTTGAAGGGTTGAGGGGGTGCGCTGTGTGTGGCTTGCAGGGTTGAGCTGTGTGTGACTTGCAGGGTTGAGGGGGGTGCGCTGTGTGTGGCTTGCAGGGTTGAAGGGGTGCGCTGTGTGCGGCGTGGAGGGTTGAGGGGGGTGCACTGTGTACATCTCCCCCCCTTCCCCAAATACAAAGCTCTCTTTCCCACAGATTCCAGTTCAGAGCTCAGCCCCAGCCCCCCTCCGGCTGCCACCATCCCATACAGAGCTTTCCTCTGTAGAGGAGTACTCACAATGTCCATGAAGCTGCCGGTGAGGAGGGGCTTCTGTCTGTGTGGATGATACCTCATCCTCTTCCTCCTGGCCCTGGTTTCCTCCAGTCCTGGGGTGGTCGGTGCAGGGTCAGAGTGCCATGGCTGCGTAGCAGCACACTGACAGGCACAGGCAGGACTCAGGAGAAGCAACGGTGGTCAGAAGTCCGGGCTGTGGGGCGGGCTAAGTGGACAGAGAGAATGTCGCATGAGCCGGGATCCTGGACCTCGTGTGTGGGGAGTGGCCTGTAATGGAGAGGATGCCTCGTGAGTCGCATGCCCTCCTCCTTCCCCCCAGTTTTCGCACGGTCACAATCCCTGGGATCATTATGGATGGTCTTCAGTGTTCATTTTTACTCACTGCAGTGTCAGCAACCGGGACTGCACCGCAACTTCTTCCTCATAGCGAAGCGGAAGAGCTCACAGTCTCCTAGACTGGACAGCGCAGGAAAAGAACTGCAGGTAACCTGCCGCCTGCCGCTGCGCCCCTCTAAATTTTGCGCCCGGGGCAGCCGCCCCCCTGGCCCCCCCACGCTACGCCACTGAGTACACCCCTAAGTGAAAATGTCCAAATTGGGCCCAAAGTGTCAATATTTTGTGTGGCCACCATTATTTTCCAGCACTGCCTTAACCCTCTTGGGCATGGAGGTCACCAGAGCTTCACAGGTTGCCACTGGAGTCCTCTTCCCCTCCTCCATGATGACATCACGGAGCTGGTGGATGTTGGAGACCTTGCGCTCCTCCACCTTCCGTTTGAGGAGCCCCACAGATGATCAATAGGGTTTAGGTCTGGAGACATGCTTGGCCAGTCCATCACCTTTACCCTCAGCTTCTTTAGCAAGGCAGTGGTGGTCTTGGAGGTGTGTTTGGGGTCGTTATCATGTTGGAATACTGCCCTGCGGTCCACCGGAGTCTGAGGAAATGCTTCCTCCTGCCAGCAGCAGACTGATTACATTATCTCGACCTAGGCAAAGTCACTGGGGGAGGGGAGTTTGAGGAAATGCTTCCTCCTGCCGGCAGCAGAGTGATGCCATCATCTCAGCCTATATGGAGTCAGGAATGTGTGGTCAGGCAGACTAGTAAATCTACAAAAATTTCCACTTTAATGCTGAATTTCAAGCAAATACCAACCAAAAAGGTAAAAAGCACACCAGTCAATGCCATTATTATTCATTAGAAGTAAGTAAATGCATTTTTTCTGTGCAGGTAATATGCAAATGTATTTATAGATCAGCTTCTTGTTATGCACAGCTGTACTGTGGGAGAGGGAGAGACAGAGATAGGAGCCAATCAGTGCTCAGTGCTGTCAGTCTAACACTAGCAGATTGCAGACAGGAGGAGAGAGCATGAGCAGACCCCATTGGCAAACCTTTTCTCCTCTAATGTCTAATCAGAAGGCTGTGGGCGGGTCGCTGACGAGGCTTCATTACTTTACTGCATTAGAAATGATCTGTGTAACGAGCTGTTCGCCCCGAGTCCCGGAATCAATCGTCACGGCCAGGAAGAGCGCAGAACTGCGATTTCCATTTTACACACAATGGCCTTTGCGGGGCCCCGATGTGTAACTAATGCTAGCTTCAAGTTACTACTAAAACATAAGATTTCCGCTTTGCAACTTTTACTTTCTCAAATAACAAAATGGCAACATTGTAAAGTTTGTGAGCGAATAAAAACCAACATTGTTCATGAAGAAGATTTCTGCGGGCGGCTGGACTCTGCTGTGCAATGTTGGCGGTTGGCATGGCTCGCCTGCGCTTTACCCTCTGCATACTAACTGGCGTGCTTTTCTCTCTTCTTGTCTCTCAGTTAGCTGCCATGTGGGCACCTACTATGACGGACAGAAGGACCAATGCGTTTTATGCCCGAACGGAACCTATCAGACCGAAGAAGGGCAGATCGTGTGCGAGATCTGCCCGTCTCCCGAGAACAGAGACAGTCCGAAACACGTGGGGGCTCGGGATCTCTCCGAGTGCGGAGGTAACAGAATCACTGGGAGGCAGGGCTGGACCCAGCCTATCTAATCTGGGGGTGCAGTAAAAAAATAATAATAATCAGGGGACATAATGTCAGCAGTGTCACAGAGATGTGGAAAACCAGTATTCCCAGTTCACTTCTGTACCCCGAGTCACAACCTGGAAATAACGTCTGACAGGTAGCGCAGAGGCGGTGCAGGAGCGAACAGGAAGCACTAATCTGTTTTATGCTGTCATTAGATTAGGATGATTTAACAGAACTTGTGTCACCTTTTATCAAATGTCCCTATCAGAGTCCCCCTTGCATCAGGCGTCCCCATCAGAGTTCCTCCTTACTTCAGGCGTCCTCTTGTATCAGTCAGAGTGCCCCCTTACATCAACTGCCCCATCAAAATGCCCCCTTACATCAACTGCCCCATCAGAGTGTCCCCTTACATCAACTGCCCCATCAAAATGCCCCCTTGCATCAACTGCCCCATCAGAGTGCCCCCTTGCATCAGGTGTCCCCATCAGAGTGCCCCCTTACATCAACTGCCCCATCAGAGTGCCCCCTTGCATCAGGTGTCCCCATCAGAGTGCCCCCTTACATCATCTGCCCCATCAGAGTGCCCCCTTGCATCAGGTGTCCCCATCAGAGTGCCCCCTTACATCAACTGCCCCATCAGAGTGCCCCCTTGCATCAGGTGTCCCCATCAGAGTGCCCCCTTGCATCAACTGCCCTATAAGAGTGCCCCCTTGCATCAGGTGTCCCCATCAGAGTGCCCCCTTACATCAACTGCCCCATCAGAGTGCCCCCTTGCATCGGGTGTCCCCATCAGAGTGCCCCCTTGCATCGGGTGTCCCCATCAGAGTGCCCCCTTGCATCGGGTGTCCCCATCAGAGTGCCCCCTTGCATCGGGTGTCCCCATCAGAGTGCCCCCTTGCATCGGGTGTCCCCATCAGAGTGCCCCCTTGCATCGGGTGTCCCCATCAGAGTGCCCCCTTGCATCGGGTGTCCCCATCAGAGTGCCCCCTTGCATCGGGTGTCCCCATCAGAGTGCCCCCTTGCATCGGGTGTCCCCATCAGAGTGCCCCCTTGCATCGGGTGTCCCCATCAGAGTGCCCCCTTGCATCGGGTGTCCCCATCAGAGTGCTCCCTTACATCAACTGCCCCATAAGAGTGCCCCCTTACATCAACTGCCCCATAAGAGTGCCCCCTTGCATCAGGTGTCCCCATCAGAGTGCCCCCTTACATCAACTGCCCCATCAGAGTGCCCCCTTACATCAACTGTCCCATCAGAGTACCCCCTTGCATCGGGTGTCCCCATCAGAGTGCCCCCTTACATCAACTGCCCCATCAGAGTGCCCCCTTGCATCAGGTGTCCCCATCAGAGTGCCCCCTTACATCAGCTGTCCCCATCAAAGTGCTCCCTTACATCAGTTGTCCCCAGTGCCGGGACAAATTTATTTAGCGCCCATGGCAAGGATGTGGAACTGGACCCCCCCACTGGTAATACATGCCGGTGAATGGGTTTACTGCCCTGTGCCCATTCTCTGCCCCCTTACTCTGCTGTGTCCAGGGCAGCTGCCACTCCTGCCCACCCCTTGCCCCAGCCCTGGTTGTCCCCATC
Source organism: Rana muscosa (assembly GCA_029206835.1). NCBI lineage: Eukaryota > Metazoa > Chordata > Amphibia > Anura > Ranidae > Rana > Rana muscosa. Next base: position 208,339,740 of record CM055119.1, on the reverse strand, counting down.
AAAGTCCCCCTTACATCAGTTGTTGCCATCAGAGTCCCCTTTACATCTGTTGTCCCCATCAGAGTAGTGCTCCTTACATCTGTTGTCCCCATCAAATTCCTCCTTACATACGTTTTCCCCATCAGAGTCCCCCTTATATCAGTTGTCCCCATCTGAGTGCACCCTTACATCAATTTTCCCCATCAGACTTCCCCTTTACATCAATTTTCCCCATCAGAGTCCCCCTTACATCAGTTGTCCCCATCAGAGTCCCCCTTAGTTGTCCCCATCAGACTTCCCCCTTACACCAGTTGTCCCGATCAGACTTCCCCCTAACACCAGTTGTCCCCATCAGAGTCCCCCTTACATCAGTTGTCCCCATCAGAGTCCCCCTTAGTTGTCCCCATCAGACTTCCCCCTTACACCAGTGGTCCCCATCAAAGTCTCCCTTACATCAGGTGTTGCCATCAGAGTCCCCCTTACATTAGTTGTCCCCATCAGAGTGCCTCCTAGATCATTGGATGCACTCTTAGTAACCTGGGGGGGGGGGGGGTTGGCACAGACCACCTCAGCACCCTCTAGATCCATAGATCCGGGCCTGCTGGGAGGGCTACATAGGTGGTGTAGAAGCATATACTATATGGCCAAAAGTATGTGACCCCCCCCCCCCCTCCAGATGATAGAGTTCAAGTGTCACCAGTGAAGAGTACTGGTAATACTCCACCATACAAAGACATTGTAGACAGTTGTGGTAACAGTTTGGTGAAGCTCCTTTTCTGTTCCAGCATGTGACCTGAGAAGAGTGTGTGGGCCGCTCAGGCCCGATAGGGAGGGGGTATGTAGACAGTTCATCCGCAGCTGCTGCTAGAGTGCTGACAGGGGATGGAGCCCGCCCTGGCTCTTGCATGACTGTGCCCCCCCCCCCCCCCCGTGTGTAAAAAGCCAGCTCCACAAAGGCATGGTGTGACCAGTTCGGTGTGGAGGAACTTGAGTGTCCTGCACAGAGCCCTGACCTCAACCCTACTGAACACCTTTGATGTTAAGCCAAGTCATCTTATCCAACATCAGGACCTGTCCTCACAAATGGGCCCAAATTCCCACAGACACCCTCCGAAATCTTGTGGAAAGTCTTCTCAGAAGAGTGGAGGCTTTACATCTACAAAGGGGGGCAACTCCATAATAATGGCCATAGTTTTGTAATGAGATGACAAACTCCTATAGATGTGATGGTTGGGGGTCCACAATCTTGTAACCATTTCTATGGACTTCAATTCATTCTCTGTCTCCCGAAGAGGCCATGTGCCACGGAGGAGTTCTAATGAAGCCGATCATCTTCTACAGTGTAGTCCCTGACAGTCTTCTGTACCATTATAGACTCTGAATATTATGTTATGACCCTTTAGTGACGTTGGGGGGGCTGCAGTTGCGGTCCACAATATCTAATGGGTTGAGCAATTCCGATTGCTGGAAAATGTAAGGCCAAGTAGAACAAAAGTCTGAAACAAACAGAATGGGAGTAAAGTTTCCAAAGGCTTTGTTGAGATGGAGCGTTCGATAAATCTGCATCGCCATCTTGTGGTCACTTTAGGAAATGCAGAAGAATAAATTTACAGCATCTTCAGAGAACACTGAGCAAGTAAACATCACCACAGGGGCTTACACTCTAATGCACCCCCCCCCCCCCAGTTACACACTATTATTATTATTATACATTTATATATCTCTGACATATACCGCAGCGCTGTACAGAGATCACTGAGCCAATCACATCAGTCTCTGTACAGAGGAGCTTACACTCTAATGTCCCCTCCCCCCACAGTCACATCAGTCTCTGTACAGAGGAGCTTACACTCTAATGTCCCCTCCCCCACAGTCACATCAGTCTCTGTACAGAGGAGCTTACACTCTAATGTCCCCTCCCCCACAGTCACATCAGTCTCTGTACCAGAGGAGCTTACACTCTAATGTCCCCTCCCCCACAGTCACATCATTCTCTGTACAGAGGAGCTTACACTCTAATGTCCCCTCCCCCACAGTCACATCAGTCTCTGTACAGAGGAGCTTACACTCTAATGTCCCCTCCCCCCACAGTCACATCAGTCTCTGTACAAAGGAGCTTACACTCTAATCCCCCTCCCCCACATCACATCAGTCTCTGTACAAAGGAGCTTACACTCTAATGTCCCCTCCCCCACATCACATCAGTCTCTGTACAGAGGAGCTTACACTCTAATCTCCCCTCCCGTCACACCCACATCAGTCTCTATACAGAGGAGCTTACATTCTAATGTCCCCTCCCCCCACAGTCACATCAGTCTCTATACAGAGGAGCTTACACTCTAATGTCCCCTCCCCCCACATCACATCAGTCTCTGTACAAAGGAGCTTACACTCTAATGTCCCCTCCCCCACAGTCACATCAGTCTCTGTACAGAGGAGCTTACACTCTAATCTCCCCTCCCGTCACACGCACACTCTGCCATTCTGTTTAGAAGCCACATAACCTTCCTCTTAGATTCTTGGGGGGGGGGGCAAGCTCCAGGCCGAGAGTCTTTGATAGGAATTAATCCTGGGGCTCCAGTGACTACAAGGCTGACCATCTAATGACTACGCCTCTCAGCCAGCCGGTATGAACGATGAACGATTGCATGAACTGCCCCCCCCCCACCCCCCACCCACATGGCTTCTTATTGTGTTTGGAGTAGAATTTATAACTCTTCAGTTTGTAGCGGACAATGTGAGGGGACGCGGTTTTTCCGATTATCAGGGGGGAATGACTCCATTTTTGGTTCATGCTGACCAGTGATTGGCCGCAGTAACGATGACCACCCCCTCCCCCCCCAGCAGAGAATAATGCAGGTATGATAATGATCGGCGTTCTCTTCTTGTGTTCCCCAGGTCTGTGTCCTCCTGGTGAATTCTCTGTGGACGGGTTTCGCCCGTGTGATCCGTGTCCCCCGGGGACCTTCCAGCCAGAAGCAGGGAGGACATCCTGCCTCTCCTGTGGTGGAGGACTGGCCACCAGGCACAGCGGAGCATCAACATTCCATGATTGTGAGACTAAAGGTGACTCCTCGCGACAAAACGCCATTTTTCATTGGATTATATTTTGCCTTCCTTGCTTCTTGGGAGGAGTTATGCAAATATTAAATGCTTTGATTAGCGGCCATCCGTCTGGAGGAGTGGGGCGTTCCTAGGCGGGATACATTTGCATTTAGACCTCCCTAGGTAACGCCCACATATGATGCTGAGCCTCCATGATGGAAAGAACTAAAATTCAATAAATGAACGGGGCGGGGCCAGAGACAGTCAGGCTGGGTAGGAAAGGGCTGGCTCTTGGGAGGAGTTATGCAAATATCAAAATGCCTTGATGAGCGGGTGTCAGTCTGAAGAAGTGAGCATTCATAGGCAGGCTGTATTTGCATAGGTAACGCCCACATGTGATGCTGAACCTCAATGATTGAAAGAACTAAAATTCAATGAATGAAAGGGGCGGTGCCAGACACAGTCAGGCTGGGGAGGAAAGGGTTGGCTCTTGGGAGGAGTTATGCAAATATTACCTGTCTTGCTGGGTGGGTGTCGGTCTGAAGGAGTGGGGCGTTCCTTGGTAGGCTACATTTGCATTTAGACCTCCCTAGGAAACTCCCACATTTGATGCTGGGCCTCTATGATTGAAAGAACTGAAATTCAATGAGTGAAAGGGGCGGGGCCAGAGACAGTCAGCTGGGAAGGAAAGGGCTGGCTCTTGGGAGGAGTTATGCAAATATCAAAATGCCTTGATGGGTGGGTGTCAGTTTTGAGGAGTGGGGTGTTCCCAGGCAGAATACATTTGCATTTAGACCTCCCTAGGAAACTCCTACTTGTGATGCTGAGCCTCCGCAGTTAAAAGAACTGAAATTCAATGAATGAAAGGGGCGGGGCCAGAGACAGTCAGGCGCGGGAGGAAAGGGTTGGCTCTTGGGAGGAGTTTTGCAAATATTAACTGTCTTGCTGGGTGGGTGTCGGTCTGGAGGAGTGGGGCGTTCTTAGGTAGGCTACATTTGCATTTAGACCTCCCTAGGTAACACCCACATGTGATGTTGAGCCTCCGTGATTGAAAAAACTAAAATTCAATGAATGAAAGGGGCGGGGCCAGGGGCAGTCAGGCTGGGAAATAAAAGGGCTGGCTCTTGGGAGGAGTTATGCAAATATCAAAATGCCTTGATGGGTGGGTGTCGGTCTGCGGGAGTGGCTGTTCCTAGGCAGGCTGTATGATTGAAAAAACTGAAGTCCAATGAATAAAAGGGGTGGGGCCAGGGACAGTCAGGCTGAGGAGGTAAGTGCTACATAACGCAGGACGTCTTCAAACCAGGAAATGAGGCGGGGCTCTAAAGGAGGCGGGGCTCTCTCTGACTTGCTGCAACTTCTAATGCACATTGTAAGAAGCTCACAGTGTGCAGTAAAATCAGAATAAGGCATTTCAGTCCAGGAGAGGAGATGCTGCTACAGGGTTGGGCTCCAGTCACTGCTAGGACAAGGTCATCTAGCGCCCTGGACAAAGATGCCAAACTGCACACCCCTCTGTCCCTTTGGGTGCCGCCATCAATGTAATAAACCATTGCGCCCAGGGCAGCCGTCCCTTCTGCCCACCCCTTGTTCCCAGCCTTGACTACAGTTATTGGTATTTGCACATTTCCTCCATCTTTCTCCACCTCTAACTGATATTTTCTTGCGGACTGCGCAGTTCAGTGCTCGCCTGGACACTCCTACAACACCACAACGCACAGATGCATCCGATGTCCGGTGGGGATGTACCAGCCCGAGTTTGGTCAGAATTTCTGCATCTCCTGCCCGGGGAATACCAGCACAGACTTTGATGGATCCACCAACATAACCCAGTGCAAAAGTAAGTGCCCCCCTCTTCGACTTTCCTGCCAGCCGCCTGATCATCTGGCCCAATGGCCAATTTACTACCCTTCAAACTTTAGGGGGGGGGGGCAGTCTGTGGCCAGTGGGAGTAAAAAATGCTTGGTGATCAGCGGGAGGAAAAAAATTACACCATTGGTGTCAGTGGGAGGAATAGTGTCCCATCATTGGTGTCAGTGGGAGGAATAGTGCCCCATCATTGGTGTCAGTGGGAGGAATAGTGCCCCATCATTGGTGTCAGTGGGAGGAATAGTGCCCCATCATTGGTGTCAGTGGGAGGAATAGTGTCCCATCATTGGTGCCAGTGGGAGGAATAGTGCCCCATCATTGGTGTCAGTGGGAGGAATAGTGTCCCATCATTGGTGTCAGTGGGAGGAATAGTGCCCCATCATTGGTGTCAGTGGGAGGAATAGTGCCCCATCATTGGTGTCAGTGGGAGGAATAGCGGCCCATCATTAGTATCAGTGGGAGGAATAGTGTCCCATCATTGGTGTCAGTGGGAGGAATAGTGTCCCATCATTGGTGTCAGTGGGAGGAATAGTGCCCCATCATTGGTGTCAGTGGGAGGAATAGTGCCCCATCATTGGTGTCAGTGGGAGGAATAGTGCCCCATCATTGGTGTCAGTGGGAGGAATAGTGTCCCATCATTGGTGCCAGTGGGAGGAATAGTGCCCCATCATTGGTGTCAGTGGGAGGAATAGTGTCCCATCATTGGTGTCAGTGGGAGGAATAGTGCCCCATCATTGGTGTCAGTGGGAGGAATAGTGCCCCATCATTGGTGTCAGTGGGAGGAATAGCGGCCCATCATTAGTATCAGTGGGAGGAATAGTGTCCCATCATTGGTGTCAGTGGGAGGAATAGTGTCCCATCATTGGTGTCAGTGGGAGGAATAGTGTCCCATCATTGGTGTCAGTGGGAGGAATAGTGTCCCATCATTGGTATCAGTGGGAGGAATAGTGTCCCATCATTGGTATCAGTGGGAGGAATAGTGTCCCATCATTGGTGTCAGTGGGAGGAATAGTGCCCCATCATTGGTGTCAGTGGGATGAATAGTGTCCCATCATTGGTGTCAGTGGGAGGAATAGTGCCCCATCATTGGTGTCAGTGGGAGGAATAGCGGCCCATCATTAGTATCAGTGGGAGGAATAGTGTCCCATCATTGGTGTCAGTGGGAGGAATAGTGCCCCATCATTGGTGTCAGTGGGAGGAATAGCGGCCCATCATTAGTATCAGTGGGAGGAATAGCGGCCCATCATTAGTATCAGTGGGAGGAATAGTGTCCCATCATTGGTGTCAGTGGGAGGAATAGTGTCCCATCATTGGTGTCAGTGGGAGGAATAGTGGCCCATCATTGGTATCAGTGGGAGGAATAGTGTCCCATCATTGGTATCAGTGGGAGGAATAGTGTCCCATCATTGGTGTCAGTAGGAGGAATAGTGTCCCATCATTGGTATCAGTGGGAGGAATAGTGTCCCATCATTGATATCAGTGGGAGGAATAGTGCCCCATCAATGGTGTCAGTGGGAGGAATAGTGCCCCTTCATTGGTGTCAGTGGGAGGAATAGTGCCCCATCATTGGTGTCAGTGGGAGGAATAGTGCCCCATCATTGGTGTCAGTAGGAGGAATAGTGCCCCATCAATGGTGTCAGTGGGAGGAATAGTGCCCCTTCATTGGTGTCAGTGGGAGGAATAGTGCCCCATCATTGGTGTCAGTGGGAGGAATAGTGCCCCATCAATGGTGTCAGTGGGAGGAATAGTGCCCCTTCATTGGTGTCAGTGGGAGGAATAGTGCCCCATCATTGGTGTCAGTGGGAGGAATAGTGCCCCATCATTGGTGTCAGTGGGAGGAATAGTGCCCCATCATTGGTGTCAGTGGGAGGAATAGTGTCCCATCATTGGTGTCAGTGGGAGGAATAGTGCCCCATCATTGGTGTCAGTGGGAGGAATAGTGTCCCATCATTGGTGTCAGTGGGAGGAATAGTGCCCCATCATTGGTGTCAGTGGGAGGAATAGTGCCCCATCATTGGTGTCAGTGGGAGGAATAGCGGCCCATCATTAGTATCAGTGGGAGGAATAGTGTCCCATCATTGGTGTCAGTGGGAGGAATAGTGTCCCATCATTGGTATCAGTGGGAGGAATAGTGTCCCATCATTGGTGTCAGTGGGAGGAATAGTGCCCCATCATTGGTGTCAGTGGGATGAATAGTGTCCCATCATTGGTGTCAGTGGGAGGAATAGTGCCCCATCATTGGTGTCAGTGGGAGGAATAGCGGCCCATCATTAGTATCAGTGGGAGGAATAGTGCCCCTTCATTGGTGTCAGTGGGAGGAATAGTGCCCCATCATTGGTGTCAGTGGGAGGAATAGTGCCCCATCATTGGTGTCAGTGGGAGGAATAGTGCCCCATCATTGGTGTCAGTGGGAGGAATAGTGTCCCATCATTGGTGTCAGTGGGAGGAATAGTGCCCCATCATTGGTGTCAGTGGGAGGAATAGTGTCCCATCATTGGTGTCAGTGGGAGGAATAGTGCCCCATCATTGGTGTCAGTGGGAGGAATAGTGCCCCATCATTGGTGTCAGTGGGAGGAATAGCGGCCCATCATTAGTATCAGTGGGAGGAATAGTGCCCCATCATTGGTGTCAGTGGGATGAATAGCGGCCCATCATTAGTATCAGTGGGAGGAATAGTGTCCCATCATTGGTGTCAGTGGGAGGAATAGTGCCCCATCATTGGTGTCAGTGGGAGGAATAGCGGCCCATCATTAGTGTCAGTGGGAGGAATAGCGGCCCATCATTAGTATCAGTGGGAGGAATAGTGCCCCATCATTGGTGTCAGTGGGAGGAATAGTGCCCCATCATTGGTGTCAGTGGGAGGAATAGTGCCCCATCATTGGTGTCAGTGGGAGGAATAGTGCCCCATCATTGGTGTCAGTGGGAGGAATAGTGCCCCATCATTGGTGTCAGTGGGAGGAATAGTGCCCCATCATTGGTGTCAGTGGGAGGAATAGTGCCCCAAGGGCCGAATAACGGCAACCAAAGGGCCACAGGCTGTGGTTTGGAGACCCTTGATTCGGCCAATCGTATACCAGCCAGCGAGTGAAAGCACAGTGCTGTTGTTCCAAGCAGCCAATCAGCTCTTTCCTCTTAGCCGGTGTGCCGTGTGTTGGACAGGACTTTGATCTTCACAAGTAGTAAGCTGTGTGTGTGTTGGGGGAGTGCGCTCCCATATGACGGGGTTAAGCAGCTACTGGCAGTCATGTTGGATAGATTACGTCCAGCTGTGATATTTGGCACAGCGGATCTGCGGAGGGAGCGGCGCAGTATACGACCCCCCCTCCCCCCTCTCCCCCCTCCCCCCACCTCCTTCTGGATTGGGTGTTCTCCAAGATCTGTCCTTGTGGAGGGGATGGAGAAATAACACCCAAACCTTTGTTGGAAGAGATCGGAGCAGTACAAGGGGCCCAATAATGGTTTAGAGTGAGAAATTCCGACAGGAAAATGATGTGCAAAAGTGTTGCAAAAAAGTTGCAAAATGCGCCAAATTCTCTGCACTTTATAAACTGCGGAAACGGCAACATAACAAAGTGTGAGACTGCTGAGGTGCAGCTCAGAGGTAGTCACTCCGCAAGAGAGAGAGCATCGGATGGAAGGACATGATAGGACAGAGAGACAGATCGCGGGGACATGATAGGACAGAGAGACAGACTGCGGGGACATGATAGGACAGAGAGACAGATCGCGGGGACATGATAGGACAGAGAGACAGACCGCGGGGACATGATAGGACAGAGAGACAGACCGCGGGGACATGATAGGACAGAGAGACAGACTGCGGGGACATGATAGGACAGAGAGACAGACTGCGGGGAAATGATAGGACAGAGAGACAGACTGCGGAGAAATGATAGGACAGAGAGACAGACTGCGGGGAAATGATAGGACAGAGAGACAGACTGCGGGGAAATGATAGGACAGAGAGACAGACTGCGGGGACATGATAGGACAGAGAGACAGACTGCGGGGACATGATAGGACAGAGAGACAGACTGCGGGGACATGATAGGACAGAGAGACAGACTGCGGGGAAATGATAGGACAGAGAGACAGACTGTGGGGACATGATAGGACAGAGAGACAGATCGCGGGGACATGATAGGACAGAGAGACAGACCGCGGGGACATGATAGGACAGAGAGACAGACCGCGGGGACATGATAGGACAGAGAGACAGACTGCGGGGACATGATAGGACAGAGAGACAGACTGTGGGGACATGATAGGACAGAGAGACAGACTGTGGGGACATGATAGGACAGAGAGACAGACTGTGGGGACATGATAGGACAGAGAGACAGACCGCGGGGACATGATAGGACAGAGAGACCGCGGGGACATGATAGGACAGAGAGACAGACCGCGGGGACATGATAGGACAGAGAGACAGACCGCGGGGACATGATAGGACAGAGAGACCGCGGGGACATGATAGGACAGAGAGACAGACCGCGGGGACATGATAGGACAGAGAGACAGACTGCGGGGAAATGATAGGACAGAGAGACAGACTGCGGGGACATGATAGGACAGAGAGACAGACCACGGGGACATGATAGGACAGGGAGACAGACCACGGGGACATGATAGGACAGAGAGACAGACTGCGGGGACATGATAGGACAGAGAGACAGACTGCGGGGACATGATAGGACAGAGAGACAGACTGCGGGGACATGATAGGACAGAGAGACAGACTGCGGGGACATGATAGGACAGAGAGACAGACTGCGGGGACATGATAGGACAGAGAGACAGACTGCGGGGACATGATAGGACAGAGAGACAGACTGCGGGGACATGATAGGACAGAGAGACAGACTGCGGGGACATGATAGGACAGAGAGACAGACTGCGGGGACATGATAGGACAGAGAGACAGACTGCGGGGACATGATAGGACAGAGAGACAGACTGCGGGGACATGATAGGACAGAGAGACAGACTGCGGGGACATGATAGGACAGAGACAGACCACGGGGACATGATAGGACAGGGAGACAGACCACGGGGACATGATAGGACAGAGAGACAGACTGCGGGGACATTTTATATCACAGAGATAGACAGCGGGGACATGATAGGACAGAGAGACGGACTGCGGGGACATGATAGGACAGAGAGACAGACTGCGGGGACATGATAGGACAGAGAGACAGACTGCGGGGACATGATAGGACAGAGAGACAGACTGCGGGGACATGATAGGACAGAGAGACAGACTGCGGGGACATGATAGGACAGAGAGACAGACCGCGGGGACATGATAGGACAGAGAGACAGACTGCGGGGACATGATAGGACAGAGAGACAGACTGCGGGGAAATGATAGGACAGAGAGACAGACTGCGGGGAAATGATAGGACAGAGAGACAGACTGCGGGGAAATGATAGGACAGAGAGACAGACTGCGGGGAAATGATAGGACAGAGAGACAGACTGCGGGGACATGATAGGACAGAGAGACAGACTGCGGGGACATGATAGGACAGAGAGACAGACTGCGGGGACATGATAGGACAGAGAGACAGACTGCGGGGAAATGATAGGACAGAGAGACAGACTGTGGGGACATGATAGGACAGAGAGACAGATCGCGGGGACATGATAGGACAGAGAGACAGACCGCGGGGACATGATAGGACAGAGAGACAGACCGCGGGGACATGATAGGACAGAGAGACAGACCGCGGGGACATGATAGGACAGAGAGACAGACTGTGGGGACATGATAGGACAGAGAGACAGACTGTGGGGACATGATAGGACAGAGAGACAGACTGTGGGGACATGATAGGACAGAGAGACAGACCGCGGGGACATGATAGGACAGAGAGACCGCGGGGACATGATAGGACAGAGAGACAGACCGCGGGGACATGATAGGACAGAGAGACAGACCGCGGGGACATGATAGGACAGAGAGACCGCGGGGACATGATAGGACAGAGAGACAGACCGCGGGGACATGATAGGACAGAGAGACAGACTGCGGGGAAATGATAGGACAGAGAGACAGACTGCGGGGACATGATAGGACAGAGAGACAGACCACGGGGACATGATAGGACAGGGAGACAGACCACGGGGACATGATAGGACAGATGAGGCAGACTGCGGGGACATGATAGGACAGAGAGACAGACTGCCGGGACATGCATGATAGGACAGAGAGACCGCGGGGACATGATAGGACAGAGAGACCGCGGGGACATGATAGGACAGAGAGACCGCGGGGACATGATAGGACAGAGAGACCGCGGGGACATGATAGGACAGATGAGACAGACTGCAGGGACATGATAGGACAGAGAGACTGCGGGGACATGATAGGACAGAGAGACTGCGGGGACATGATAGGACAGATGAGACAGACTGCAGGGACATGATAGGACAGAGAGACTGCGGGGACATGATAGGACAGAGAGACCGCGGGGACATGATAGGACAGAGAGACCGCGGGGACATGATGGGACAGATGAGACAGACTGCGGGGACATGATAGGACAGAGAGACCGCGGGGACATGATAGGACAGATGAGACAGACTGCGGGGACATGATAGGACAGAGAGACAGACTGCGGGGACATGATAGGACAGAGAGACAGACTGCGGGGACATGATAGGACAGAGAGACAGACTGCGGGGACATGATAGGACAGAGAGACAGACTGCGGGGACATGATAGGACAGAGAGACAGACTGCGGGGACATGATAGGACAGAGAGACAGACCGCGGGGACATGATAGGACAGAGAGACCGCGGGGACATGATAGGACAGAGAGACAGACTGCGGGGACATGATAGGACAGAGAAACAGACTGCGGGGACATGATAGGACAGAGAGACAGACTGCGGGGACATGATAGGACAGAGAGACAGACTGCGGGGACATGATAGGACAGAGAGACCGCGGGGACATGATAGGACAGAGAGACCGCGGGGACATGATAGGACAGAGAGACCGCGGGGACATGATAGGACAGAGAGACCGCGGGGACATGATAGGACAGAGAGACCGCGGGGACATGATAGGACAGAGAGACCGCGGGGACATGATAGGACAGAGAGACCGCGGGGACATGATAGGACAGAGAGACCGCGGGGACATGATAGGACAGAGAGACCGCGGGGACATGATAGGACAGAGAGACCGCGGGGACATGATAGGACAGGGAGACAGACTGCAGGGACATGATAGGACAGAGAGACAGATCGCGGGGACATGATAGGACAGAGAGACAGACTGCAGGGACATGATAGGACAGAGAGACAGACTGCAAGGACATGATAGGACAGAGAGACAGATCGCGGGGACATGATAGGACAGAGAGACAGACCGCGGGGACATGATAGGACAGAGAGACAGATCGCGGGGACATGATAGGACAGAGAGACAGACCGCGGGGACATGATAGGACAGAGAGACAGACCGCAGGGACATGATAGGACAGAGAGACAGACTGCGGGGACATGATAGGACAGAGAGACAGACTGCGGGGACATGATAGGACAGAGAGACAGACTGCGGGGACATGATAGGACAGAGAGACAGACTGTGGGGACATGATAGGACAGAGAGACAGACTGTGGGGACATGATAGGACAGAGAGACAGACTGTGGGGACATGATAGGACAGAGAGACAGACTGTGGGGACATGATAGGACAGAGAGACAGACTGTGGGGACATGATAGGACAGAGAGACAGACCGCGGGGACATGATAGGACAGAGAGACCGCGGGGACATGATAGGACAGAGAGACCGCGGGGACATGATAGGACAGAGAGACCGCGGGGACATGATAGGACAGAGAGACCGCGGGGACATGATAGGACAGAGAGACCGCGGGGACATGATAGGACAGAGAGACCGCGGGGACATGATAGGACAGAGAGACCGCGGGGACATGATAGGACAGAGAGACCGCGGGGACATGATAGGACAGAGAGACCGCGGGGACATGATAGGACAGAGAGACCGCGGGGACATGATAGGACAGAGAGACCGCGGGGACATGATAGGACAGAGAGACCGCGGGGACATGATAGGACAGAGAGACCGCGGGGACATGATAGGACAGAGAGACCGCGGGGACATGATAGGACAGAGAGACCGCGGGGACATGATAGGACAGGGAGACAGACTGCAGGGACATGATAGGACAGAGAGACAGATCGCGGGGACATGATAGGACAGAGAGACAGACAGCAGGGACATGATAGGACAGAGAGACAGACTGCGGGGACATGATAGGACAGAGAGACAGACTGTGGGGACATGATAGGACAGAGAGACAGACTGTGGGGACATGATAGGACAGAGAGACAGACCGCGGGGACATGATAGGACAGAGAGACCGCGGGGACATGATAGGACAGAGAGACCGCGGGGACATGATAGGACAGAGAGACAGACCGCGGGGACATGATAGGACAGAGAGACAGACCGCGGGGACATGATAGGACAGAGAGACAGACTGCGGGGACATGATAGGACAGAGAGACAGACTGCAAGGACATGATAGGACAGAGAGACAGATCGCGGGGACATGATAGGACAGAGAGACAGACCGCGGGGACATGATAGGACAGAGAGACAGACCGCGGGGACATGATAGGACAGAGAGACAGACCGCGGGGACATGATAGGACAGAGAGACAGATCGCGGGGACATGATAGGACAGAGAGACAGACCGCGGGGACATGATAGGACAGAGAGACAGACCGCAGGGACATGATAGGACAGAGAGACAGACCGCGGGGACATGATAGGACAGAGAGACAGACTGCGGGGACATGATAGGACAGAGAGACAGACTGCGGGGACATGATAGGACAGAGAGACAGACTGCGGGGACATGATAGGACAGAGAGACAGACTGTGGGGACATGATAGGACAGAGAGACAGACTGTGGGGACATGATAGGACAGAGAGACAGACTGTGGGGACATGATAGGACAGAGAGACAGACCGCGGGGACATGATAGGACAGAGAGACCGCGGGGACATGATAGGACAGAGAGACAGACTGCGGGGACATGATAGGACAGAGAGACCGCGGGGACATGATAGGACAGAGAGACCGCGGGGACATGATAGGACAGAGAGACCGCGGGGACATGATAGGACAGAGAGACCGCGGGGACATGATAGGACAGAGAGACCGCGGGGACATGATAGGACAGAGAGACCGCGGGGACATGATAGGACAGAGAGACCGCGGGGACATGATAGGACAGAGAGACCGCGGGGACATGATAGGACAGGGAGACAGACTGCAGGGACATGATAGGACAGAGAGACAGATCGCGGGGACATGATAGGACAGAGAGACAGACAGCAGGGACATGATAGGACAGAGAGACAGACTGCGGGGACATGATAGGACAGAGAGACAGACTGTGGGGACATGATAGGACAGAGAGACAGACTGTGGGGACATGATAGGACAGAGAGACAGACTGCGGGGACATGATAGGACAGAGAGACAGATCGCGGGGACATGATAGGACAGAGAGACAGACCGCAGGGACATGATAGGACAGAGAGACAGACTGCGGGGACATGATAGGACAGAGAGACAGACTGCGGGGACATGATAGGACAGAGAGACAGACTGCGGGGACATGATAGGACAGAGAGACAGACTGCGGGGACATGATAGGACAGAGAGACAGACCGCAGGGACATGATAGGACAGGGAGACAGACCGCGGGGACATGATAGGACAGAGAGACAGACTGTGGGGATATGATAGGACAGAGAGACAGACTGCAGGACACGGGGACATGATAGGACAGAGAGACAGACCGCAGGACATGATAGGACAGAGAGACAGACCGCAGAGACATGATAGGACAGGGAGACAGACCGCGGGGACATGATAGGACAGGGAGACAGACCGCAGGGACATGATAGGACAGGGAGACAGACTGTGGGGACATGATAGGACAGAGAGATTGCGGGGACATGATAGGACAGAGAGACAGACTGCGGGGACATGATAGGACAGAGAGACAGACTGCAGGACACGGGGACATGATAGGACAGAGAGACAGACTGCGGGGACATGATAGGACAGATGAGACAGACTGCGGGGACATGATAGGACAGGGAGACAGACCGCAGGGACATGATAGGACAGGGAGACAGACTGTGGGGACATGATAGGACAGAGAGATTGCGGGGACATGATAGGACAGAGAGACAGACTGCAGGACACGGGGACATGATAGGACAGAGAGACAGACTGCGGGGACATGATAGGACAGATGAGACAGACTGCGGGGACATGATAGGACAGATGAGACAGACTGCGGGGACATGATAGGACAGAGAGACAGACCGCAGGACACGGGGACATGATAGGATAGAATAGATGCGTACATTAAAAACGATATGAATAATAGAATGATTCTTGTTTAATTAGTAATTAGTCACTCACTGCTTGACTTACTAATGCGCCTTTTCTATGCACATAAATTATATCCAATCTTTTCCATTGTTTGGCGCACAAATTGCAGCATTCATGTGATGAGATGGAAGTAGTAAGTTGGATTTTCCAATTTCTAACACGCGTTTCATTCCCCTGGATCATGCGTTGCGCTTCATTGTTTATCTGCTGCTCTAGTATATTTGTTGGAACCTTCACTATTTTACCGGCGCACCGCTGGAGGTTTATTGGGCGCAGAGTGTAGAATGTCCATGTAATTCAGGATTTCTCATTTTCCATCTCTGTGTATAAAAAAACCCATCAGAATTGTAATGAATATCTTGAATGTCGCGGTTCTGACTGTTATAGGAAATAGAAAGAGTAAATCTAAAAGAGATGAAAGAAAAATCTAACACAAAAACAAACAGAAATCAAAACAAAAACAAACAGAAATCAAAAAGAAACAAAGTGATGTGAAGAATAAATGGTATCGGACCATTCAGATCACAAATACAAATATCCTGTAAGAGAAACAAACTATAAATCATTTCTGTGGATCTTCGGGGACGTCGGGGGTTTTTACGGTCTTGGCAGTGAAAGTGTTTATGTTTTAGGCTCTTAACAGTCAGAGAAATTCAACATTATTTCAGTTTATTTACAGTACGGAGTGGCGGATTCCTCGGAGCGGAGCCGGGCGTTGGGGAGAAATTCGCTGACACATTTCATGAAACAAATAAAATGTAACAAAAAACGACATTCAGCCCTTTTTTTTTTTTTTTTTAAACTTCACGTAGCAGCTGGATCATTTTAAAAGGGTGTTAAAGGGGAACAACAGAAAATGGACAATAATGTAAATGGTCAGAAGGCACCGTAGCGAGTTATAATGGGGATTGGATGCCGGGCTCTGATTGTTATTGTCTGCAGTCTTGGAATTGGCCACTACATTTATACAGTGACGTTTGTATTCTATTTTTCTCATTTTCTTCCAACCTTTCTTTTAAATGGGGTCCTACTTGGTTACCTCCCTTTAAAATACACGCATGCTGCACTCTGGTGTTTTTTGATCTCTTCCATGTTATTTCGGTAGATCTTCACCTCCTCATGGTTGCCCATCCCTGCCCTAACCTACCTAACAGTCATCACCAGGACACCATACTTACCTTATCAGACACATAGGCATTCGCACAGGGTGTGCCAGGTGTTCCCGGGCACACCCTAATCACCCCTTACGACGCAGATTTCCCCTGCTCCCCAGGGGCCCGCCTCCCGCAGCGCTGCAGCTTCCCTCCTTTCCCAGCAGCAGCTACTGCGGGCAGGGCCGCCATCAGGAAAAAAGGGGGGGTTGCCACCTGGGGACCTCCGGGCCTCTGGGGTCCTCTGGGCCCCTTACATAAAAAAAAGGAAAAACTATTTATATTAAAAAAAGGGGGGTTGCCATCCGGGGCCCTGGGGACCTCCAGGCTTCTGGGGACCTCTGGGCCCCTTAAAAAAAAAAATACATAAAAAAGGGGGGTTACCATCCAGGGCCCTGGGGACCTCCAGGCTTCTGGGGACCTCTGGGCCCCTTAAAAAAATACATAAAAAAGGGGGGTTACCATCCGGGGCCCCTTAAAAAAAAAAAAAAAAGAATGATAAAAAAATTTTATAAAAAAAATAATATTTTTATAAAAAAAAAGGGGGGGGGTTGCCATGCGGGGCCCTGGGAACCTCCGGGCCTCTGGGCCCCTTACAAAAAAAAGGGGGGTTGCCATCCGGGCCCCTTACAGGTGTACTACCTGTACACCCCTGATGGTGGCCCTGGCTGCGGGCACACACAGATGATGTTTCGGGATGAGTGTGGGAAGGAGTAATGTCATTTATTGGCCCCCTTACCATTCTGAATGAACACAGTGAGTGATTGGTACCGTGTGTTTGAGCTTTGGGGTGCACACCCTAATGCAATAGGCTGCGCACACCTATGATCAGACACTTGAAGCATTGGGACTACTAAGGCCCCTTTCACACTGGAGGCGTTTTTCAGACACTTTACAGGCGCTATTGGACCCCTTTCACGCTGGGGGCGTTTTGCAGGCGCTATAGCGTTAAAAATAGCGCCTGCAAACCGCCCTAAAACAGCTGCTCCATTCACTCCAGTGTGAAAGCCCGAGGGCTTTCACACTGGAGCGGTGCGCTGGCAGGGCGTCAGAAAAAGTCCTGCCAGCAGCTTCTTTGGAGCGCATTAGGAGGGGTGAACTCGCCGCTACTAATGCCCTTCTGCCCATTGAAATCAATGGGCAGCGCCGCCATACTGCTGGCAAAACGCCGCTGCAGCGGCGATTTGAGGGCGGTTTTAACCCTTTTTCGGCCGCTAGCGGGGGTTAAAAGCGCCCCGCTAGCGGCCGAATAGTGCCGCAAATCCGACGGTAACGCGCCGCTAAAAATAGCGGCGTTTTACCACCAACGCTCGGAGCGGCATAGTGTGAAAGGGCTCTTAGCGCTATAAGCCTCATCTGCAGTCCTAGTGTAAAAGCCTGAGTGCTTTCACACGGGGGCACTGCGCTGGCACAACGTTAAAAAAAAGTCCTGCAAGCAGCATCTTTGTACACCGCTCCTCAAGCGCCCCTGCCCATTGAAATCAATGGGCAGCGCCACCTTGCGGGCGCTTTTAACCCTTTATTCAGCCGATAGCGGGGGTTAAAAACGCCCCGCCATCGGCCGAAAAGCGCTTCTAAAACAACGATTAAGTGGCGGTAAAACTAGCGGCGGTTTACCGCTATGGCGGCGGCGCTGTCAGTGTGAAAGGGCTCTTAATAAGCTCCTTTACAGCACCAAAGACCTCAGAGGGAGATTCACTCCACAGAAATGACACATTAAACAGGAAGTGATAGAAATGTATCTCTCAATGTTCTTTGTATCCATTTTATATATAAAAATAACAACGTCTTCCAGCTTCTCTCTCCTTATTAATACAGATTTTTATTTTTTCTGTCTCCAGACAGGCAGTGCGGGGGTGAGCTGGGAGAATATTCGGGGTACATAGAATCTCCAAATTACCCCGGAAATTATCCCGCCAACACAGAATGTACGTGGAACATAACCCCGCCCCCTAAAAGGCGAGTTCTCATCGTGGTGCCAGAAATCTTTCTCCCGATCGAGGATGAATGTGGGGATTATCTGGTGATGAGGAAAAGCCGTGAGTTTGTTTCTCTTTTCTTTTTATTGTACAAACAAAATGATTCCTGCGAAGAAACCCGGGAGCCGTCCTGTCAGTGCAATATATATACATACAGGCTCCTTGTTCCTATGTGAGCCCCGTATACAGTATTCTTAAATCTTTTTTTTTTTTTTTTTTTGTAAATCTGTTTCAATGTTTCTTATTTGAAGATCCTGACAGTAACAGAACTTCCTGTTGCAGGATGACAACGCTAAGCCCCCCGCTTTGCAATTTTTCAGCAGCGTTGTCAGCCTGTCCTGTGTGCTCCTTAGATGGCCAATGTGCTGCCTATCGGGTCCCATCGAGCGACTGAAGGATCTCACATGGCGGTGGTGCTGCTGCCTGCAAAAAGACATCTAAGAGGCGCTGGGGCTCAGTGCTGGGACAAGGTCACCCAGACCCCCGGACAAACAGGCCAAATTGTGTGCACCCCCCCCCCTCCAAGATGTATGAGCATTATGTGTCAGCAAAAATCCCCCCCCCCAAAAAAAAAGACAAATCGAGCACTAATCTGCATGCTTACCCCCTAAGCATAAATTCCCCCTCCTCCCAGTACAAATACGCCCCCCTACTGACATCCCCCCTATCCCAGCAAAAATCTCCCCCCCAGCTGAAATCCTCTCTCTCTCCCAATATGCCCCCAGAACGGATCCCTCCCCAAAAAAGTACCCCTCCTAGCACAAACCCTCCCTCCCTAGCACAAATATCCCCCAATAATCCCTACTAGCACAAATCCCCTCCCAAAAAATGTCCCCTCTTAGCACAAATACTCCCCCCCAACCATTTTACCTTTTCTAGCACAACCCCCCCCCCCAAAAAAAAAGTACCCTTCCTAGCACAAATCCTCTATGCCTCAAATCTCCCCTCAGAGCACAAATACTCTCCCCACCCCCCCCCCCCTTGAATTTTTTTTACCTCCCTAGCACAAGTACCCCCGAATAATCCCTACTAGCACAAATCCCCTCCCCAAAAAATGTCACTTTTTAGCACAAATACACCCCCCCCCAACCATTTCACCTTTCCTAGCACAAACCCCCCCCCCCCAAAAAAAAGTACCCCTCCCAGCATAAATCCTCTACGCCTCAAATCTGCCCTCAGAGCACAAATCCTCTCCCCCCTTACAGCACAAATTCCCCTCCTCCAATCTCCTCCAATTTCCCATCCTAGCACAAATCCCCCCCCCCCCCCCCAAATTTCCCTCCCTAGTAAAAAACAAAAACAATAGTCCCTACTAGCACAACCCCCCCCCCCAGAATAAACCCTCAAATCCCCCCCCCCCAAATTTCCCTCCCTAGTACAAAAAAAACCCAATAATCCCTACTAGCACAAATCCCCTCCCCCCCAAAAACTTCCCCTGTTAGCACAAATACCCCCCCCATTTCACCTTTTCTAGCACTTACCCCCCCTTAAACTCTCCTCCACAAATCCTCTTCTTCCCCCCCTCCCAACACAACCCCCCCCCCAAATCACCACTCCTAGCACACCTCCCCACATTTCTCCTGCTAGAAAAATTCTGCCACCCCCCCAAATTCCCCCTCCCAACACAAATCCCCACCCCCAATCTCCTCATGGTGCCCCCCTAGCTCACATAATACCACAGTGCCCAGGGCAGCTGCCCCTCCTGCCCACCCATTGTCCCGGCCTTGCTCAACAGGTGTTGCTTCAAAGGACAGAGAAATCAAAATCTTTCAATAAGCAGACTCGGGGTAACTGTGGTAAAGCTAATATAGTAAAGTAGATTGTGCTTACAGTAAAAAAAAAAAAATTATATATGTGTAGCACCAACAGGAATGGTGTGAACCTGATCCAGGCTTGTGAACAACAAGCGCTTCACTTACAAATGAAACAAAATACCAACATAAATGTAAGTAAAACAATTCCACAAATGATGATTGTTAATGCGCTCAAAGCCCACCAACATTTGTGATTTAACCGGCGTTCAAAATAAAATTCAGACGTGGTCGTATTCAAAGAGGTGACGCAAATCCTCCGCCAGGGTCCCACAGATGTGCTCTCACCTGGAAAGTTGACCCTCAATACAAAAATCTAAATTCACATGAACACAAAGCTGCTAGATCAACCAGGGGGATGAAGACGATTTATAGCAAAGCAGTCTGATCCTCTCAATACTTCATAGCTCTCAAAACTTCAGGCTCGAAAAAGAGAAGAAACTCCATAGCGTTTCTCTGATAAAACTGTCTTTATTCAATGAAATAATAGGCAATGCCTCTGATGACGTCATTAGGACGTAACGCGTAGGGGAGGGGGGGCGATCTTGCTGGTTTGGGAGGGAGAGCTGTGAGCACCGCAGGCTGCCGGAATAAGGCATCCCCGATCAGCGCGTTCCTTCAGCTGTATGAGCGGTGATAGCAGCATCTTATATGGGAACAACAGCAGATCCCGCTGTGTTTAAAGGCGCATACCCATTCATTCCATGTGAGTGCATTTTTATTTCATTGAATAAGAGGAGTTTTATCAGAGAAACTCTATGGAGTTTATTCCCTTTTTTTTTTTTTACCTGAAGTTTTTGAGAGCCATTGAGTATTGAGAGGCGTCATCGGAGACATCAAAGCATAAAACGCACAAAAAGATCTCCAAACCAATTGGGGAAGGAGTTTAAATTTCTCAAATTGTTCATAATATGATCACATAAAACAGCCAACACGTTTCGGGGGCTGACAACACCTTCATCAGGGATCAGTGACTTTGCCTGGAATTTAATGGACTTGGTAAAATAGATGATCAGATGAATCCGTTTTTTACTGACACTGGTTTTACTGGCGTATGGACCTGACTTGATATCTCATGAATCAGCATACTACAGATACTTTGATAATTTGATAATGGTATTGTAATGAGACCCCCTTGTCTCCGCTCCCTACTCTTCTCCAAGCACCATCTCTTGGTTTCACTCCCTACCCACCTCCCAGTACCGCCCCTACAGCCAGCAACAATAGACCCCCCGTAACAATAGATCCCCTTAGCAACAATAGCGCCCCCTGAAACAAACTACCCTTCCCCCCAGCAACAATAGACCCCCGTAACAATAGATCCCCTTAGCAACAATAGCGCCCCCTGCAACAAACTACCCACTCCAACAACAATAGACCCCATCGACAACAGTAGATCTCCCAGCAGCATGCATCTATAGATACTCCAGCAATAATAGACCCCTCCCTCCAAGACCCCTCCCTCTGAAAAACAGTAGATCCCCCAGCAGCCCTCAACAATAGACCCTCAAGCACACCTTTCAGCACATACCTAGGCAGTTTATCATAATCAATGGTTAATGCGATATGAAAACGTCCAAACATTATAACCTTTTTTCTTTTCCCCACTCAGCCTCGTCCAATTCTGTCACCACGTATGAGACTTGTCAGACCTACGAACGCCCCATCGCCTTCACGTCACGCTCTAAAAAGCTCTGGATTCAGTTCCGGTCCAATGAAGGGAACAGCGCCAAAGGCTTCCAGGTGCCCTATGTCACCTATGATGGTAAGAGCCACCAGGGGGGGGAGTAGAGATCAATGAAAGGGTTAAATGAAGCGCTTGAAGAGAACCTGCCATGACCGGGATATTGGGGGAGGTGCTGCTGATTAAAAGCGGCTCTTACGTCTGTTTCTGTAATGGCAACCCAGGGCATGGCAGTGAGATGAATGTCCTGAGAAATCCACTAGGGGGTGCAAAGTCATAGATTTCAGTAATATGTTTCCTACTCTTCATAATATCCAGGTACAGTAAATGTTGGATTTTTTATTTCTTTTTTGTTATTTGTGTTGTATTGTAAATGCAGAAGGATTGGGTCTTGTTAAGATCTGTGTCACAAAAGTAAATAAAATTGAAGCCCCCATGTGAGCGGGTGATGTGGTATCCCCCAGGGTGCAAAGTCTAAGGGCCAGTCAGTGAGCCACTAGGGACCCCCTCGGGGAGGTTGGAAGGGACCAGGGAGTGGGACTGCAGACCCCAGCGCAGGAGGGTACTATATGAACAGTAGACTGGACTACGTACACCAACACCGGTGCCCCCTGGATATATGGTGAACCAGAGCAGGCACCAAAAGTGCGGACCCCACTACCAATAATCAGGGGCGGCCTGCACGGGCGCCGCCCCCCCCCCATCCATGCGTCCGGCCCCCATACAGGACGCCAGATGCATGAATTACAATGGGGGGGAGGTTTAAAGGGGGTGGGTTAGGGGTAAGGGATAGGATTTTCCCTTGAAGAACAAGGCCAGGACTTAGGGATTGGACCAGGGACCTCCCCCAAGGGCCAAATGTCAGGAGGTGTGGCTGACCCTCACCAAAGTGCCCCGCCTACCCTAGCTAAGTCGGGGAATGAACCAATTTGGGGTTTTGAAGCACGTGATTACTAATAGGCTTTTGAAATAGGAGGGGGCTTGGGGCGCAGAGCACTGGGAACTGAGCCCACCCAGTTGTGTGTTACATTAGCGAATGAATATTCACTATTTTCACACTGAATCTCCCCCCTGCCAATCAGGATTCGGGTCTGAGACCCGTTTCCTGATTGGCCGAAAGGAGAAGCATTCTGATTGGCCGCCGAAGAGGAGGCGGAAGCTGCCGTGATGCCAGCAGAGGAGAGCAGGGGAAGGGGAGGCCACCTGTGTAGAAGAGCAGGTGAATGGGAAGGTGCCCCCATGATGCCCGCCACCCGTGATAACCGCCATAGATGGGGTAAGTGCAGGGCCCCTACCAGCCTGACCCAATTTATGCAGCTGCGCCAAGAATTTAAGTATAAAACGTTGATGGAATTAAACATACATTCATTAGTAATTTCAATAAAATCGATTTTAAAACATGCCATGAATCAAAGACTAATCAACACAAAGAGGGGGGAAAGCGGAATGGCACAGTACAGGGGGGACCAGGAAGGACCTATACAGGTACCGGGATGCTGCCCGGGACCCGGACATTCTGGGACAGCTTAGTAAAAAGCATGACTGTCCTGGCCAACCCGGGACAGTTGGCAAGTATGATGTAATGATAGATTATAATGGGGCCCCCATGCACCTGGGCCCCCTGGGCAGTGCCCAGGGTTGCCCATGCATTAAGACAGCCCTGGGTAAGTGCTCCAGACCCAACCGACATGACTGTGGCCGCCACTCACCAATATATGGACAGCAGACTGGACCAGAGAGCGGGACTGTGGACTCCACCACAGGAGCATGCTATAAGAACAGTGGACCAAACCAGGCAAAGGGACTGTGGAGCCCAGGACAGGAGCGTACTGAATGAATGGTGAACCAGACAAGGCAGCAGGATTGCGGATCCCAGCACAGGATCGTAATATATGAACAGTGGGCTGGACCGGGGAGCTGGATTGTGGACACAGGCACAGGAGCATGCTATATAAGCATTGCACTGGACTAGTGAGCGGGACTGCCAGCCCCAGCACAGGATTGTACTATATGACCAGTGGACTGGACCGGGCAGCAGGACTGCCGTTTCCAGCACAGGAGCGCACCATATGGACAGTGGACCAGGGGGCGGGACTGCAGACCCCAACACAGGATTGTACTATATGACCAGGGGACTGGACCGGGCAGCAGGACTGCCGTCTCCAGCACAGGAGCGCACCATATGGACAGTGGACCAGGGGGCGGGACTGCAGACCCCAGCACAGGATTAAACTATATGACCAGTGGACTGGACCGGGCAGCAGGACTGCCGTCTCCAGCACAGGATTGTACTATATGACCAGTGGACTGGACCGGGCAGCAGGACTGCCGTCTCCAGCACAGGATTGTACTATATGACCAGTGGACTGGACCGGGCAGCAGGACTGCCGTTTCCAGCACAGGAGCGCACCATATGGACAGTGGACCAGGGGGCGGGACTGCAGACCCCAACACAGGATTGTACTATATGACCAGGGGACTGGACCGGGCAGCAGGACTGCCGTCTCCAGCACAGGAGCGCACCATATGGACAGTGGACCAGGGGGCGGGACTGCAGACCCCAGCACAGGATTATACTATATGACCAGTGGACTGGACCGGGCAGCAGGACTGCCGTCTCCAGCACAGGAGCGCACCATATGGACAGTGGACCAGGGGGCGGGACTGCAGAGCCCAGCACAGGATTGTACTATATGACCAGTGGACTGGACCGGCCAGCAGGACTGCCGTCTCCAGCACAGGAGCGTACCATATGGACAGTGGACCAGGGGGCGGGACTGCAGACCCCAGCACAGGAGTGTACCACTGGACTGGACCAACGAGCGAGACTGGGGGCCTCACCAGAGCCAACTGGAACACAGCAGAGATGGAGGTAAGCCAGTATACAGACCAGAGGTCAGGGCAGGCAGCAGACAAGTGAATTCAACAGGCAGGTCAATCAAAAGAAAAAAATAGCCTTAAAACACACAGGAAAAGAGCTCAGAAACAGGTGGAATTGCTGTTTAGATGCCAAACACAGGTCCTTTAAAAAGGTTCAACCCCTTTTGAGTGTCAATGTCATCAGACGTGATGTGAAAGTGCCACCAAGTGAGCAAAAGAAAGAGCCTGGCAGTGCGGGAGCAAGAAGGGTAAGTGCCAATCGGACTAGGTCTCTAGTTGTCTTTGTTTAATGGAAATCACTTGTGGAAGCTGTAGGTATACAGAGTGCTGCTCGCATGCTAACATTCCATAGACAATTATAGAGAACAGGACCGGGAGGTGAAGGATCATCTAGCGCAGGGGTTTCAAACTTGCGGCCCTCCAGCTGTTGCGAAACTACAAGTCCCATCATGCCACGCCCGTGGGAGTCATGCTTGTAACTGCCAGCCTTGCAATGCCTCATGGGACTTGTAGTTTTGCAACAGCTGGTGGGCCGCCAGTTTGAGACCCCTGATCTAGAGTCTGTACAGACATGATCTCGCCTATTTCTGACAGAATTTACTAACTCGTTTTTACATTTACAGAGGATTATCAGGAGCTGATCGAAGACATTGTCAGAGACGGGAGGTTGTACGCATCCGAAAACCACCAGGAGATATTAAAGGTCATTTCCTACTTTTATTTTTCCCCACTTGTGACTGGGCCACTGTGCCTACAGAACCAATCATTGGCAGAGGTGACACAATGCAAAATGAACGTCCCCCCCAGTGACCCCCCTACCCATACACTTTAACCCCTCATGGGTGGTGTCTTCTTATACATTGCAGAGGGCTGCTGCAAGCACAACCCTAACCCAACTGCCTCTGAACACTCAGATTAGTGGTCTTTGCCTGGGGACTGCACTCTGTCCCCCCCCCACACACACCCTAGTGTTTTGAAAATATTAAAGAGCCACATTCAGTATTTCAGGCAATTTTTGCCCCATAATGCATCAGTGATTGTGCTTTGGCATGTCAAATACACAACACATACTTTCTCCCTCTCCTCAGTGCTCAATCTATTGAGGAGGGAGGCAAAGGTATGCTGCGAGGGAGGGGAGGGGGTCCTATTTACTGCTGTAATTATGAAGGTAAGATGACCGGTCCTCTTTACTGCTGTATTTATGAAGGTAAGGTGACCGGTCCTCTTTACTGCTGTATTTATGAAGGTAAGATGACCGGTCCTCTTTACTGCTGTATTTATGAAGGTGAGGGGACCGGTCCTCTTTACTGTTGTATTTATGAAGGTGAGGCGACCGGTCCTCTTTACTGCTGTATTTATGAAGGTGAGGCGACCGGTCCTCTTTACTGCTATATTTAAGAAGGTGATGGGACCGGTCCTCTTTACTGCTGTAATTATGAGGGTGAGGTGACCGGTCCTCTTTACTGCTGTATTTATGAAGGTAAGATGACCGGTCCTCTTTACTGCTGTATTTATGAAGGTGAGGGGACCGGTCCTCTTTACTGTTGTATTTATGAAGGTGAGGCGACCGGTCCTCTTTACTGCTGTATTTATGAAGGTGAGGCGACCGGTCCTCTTTACTGCTATATTTAAGAAGGTGATGGGACCGGTCCTCTTTACTGCTGTAATTATGAGGGTGAGGTGACCGGTCCTCTTTACTACTGTAACTATGAGGGTGATTTGACCGGTCCTCTTTAATGCTGTATTTATGAGGGTGATGTGACCGGTCCTCTTTAATGCTGTATTTATGAGTGTGATGTGACCGGTCCTCTTTACTACTGTAACTATGAGGGTGATATGACCAGTCCTCTTTACTGCTGTAATTATAAAGGTGATAGGACCGTCCTTTTTTACTGCCGTAATTATGAAGGTGAGGTGACTGGTCCTCTTTAATGCTGTATTTATGAGGGTTATGTGACCGGTCCTCTTTACTGCTGTAATTATGAGTGTGAGGTGACCAGTCCTCTTTAACCCAGTAATTATGAAGGTCATGTGACCGGTCCTTTTTTTTTTCTTTTTAGGACAAGAAGCTGATAAAGGCTCTCTTCGATGTCCTGGCCCATCCGCAGAACTACTTCAAGTACACAGCACAGGAGTCCCGAGAAATGTTCCCCAAGTCCTTCATCAGACTTCTTCGTGCCAAAGTGTCTCGATTTCTCCGGCCTTACAAATAAAGAGGCAATCTTGTCGCACACCGGAGGAAGAGAAGACACCCTGATGGGGCCTTTACCTTCCTCTACGAGCCCAACCCCCAATTCTAGTGACACTGCCAAACCCTCTTCAGTCCTCACAGCTTCCACCTGGACCGCCTGTAGGGAAAACACTTTTTAATTGGATAAAGCCAGTTTTGCACTCACCACCTGGTGAGTCAACAGTTACCGAATATGTTTAAAGACACTCGGCATTCTGGGAACGTCACTATGCCGGGGTAATAAGAATGGACATGAGTAGGAAAATACATGATCATATGACCGCAGAGGTGTGGATGGCATTATCTGGGCAGAGTCATGTCGCACTTATCTCACATCTAACAAAGAAAGGTCGCATTTCAGAGTTTGGCCTTAGACAGCAGAGAGACTGAAACCTGCTTCAATGTTCATTCCGGTCTACAAAATGGGATCATATTATTTATTGAGCTGTCAGTGACCACTCCACTATGTTACGGGACAAACTCTGGTCACAAGCCGCCCACTGTTCCTGTTATGATTGGTTTCCACCATCCAAGTGCTGGGTCTGAACACCTGCTGTGCCCATTATGAGGGGTTCCCACCATCCCTGTGCTGATTTCTGGGTCTGTACACCTGCTGTGCCCATTATGAGGGGTTCCCACCATCCCTGTGCTCAGTTCCCGAGTCTGTACACCTGCTGTGCCCATTATGAGGGGTTCCCACCATCCCCGTGCTGAGTTCCCGGGTCTGTACACCCGCTGTGCCCATTATGAGGGGTTCCCCCCATCCCTGTGCTGAGTTCCTGGGTCTGCACACCTGCTGTGCCCATTATGAGGGGTTCCCACCATCCCTGTGCTGAGTTCCGGGTCTGTACACCTGCTGTTCCCATTATGAGGAGCTCCCACAATCACTGTTCTGAGTTCCTAGGTCTGCACACCTGCTGTGAGGGGCTTTCACCATTCCTGGGTCTGCACACCTGCTCTGCCCATTATGAAAGGTTTCTACTATGCCTTCTGGATTTCATCATTCATATATTATTATTATCATAGAGCATATGAGACAAGGAGGGGGGAGAACACCCCAAGGTGGTAAGAGAACAAAGGCAGAAAGAATGGGTGGGAGATTTCACAGCTGCAGACATTACTGGCTTCTCTGATGAAGTAAAATATTTAGGTGGACTGATTCCCTAGCTGAAGGTTAGCAATCCATTGTCACCAAACAGGGCAGGACATTCTGTGTGCTCCCAATTGGACCTGCAGCCTCTTGAGACATTAACTAGCGCTGTACATCCTCCACCTCTGAGAACTAGAGGGGGTGGAGCTGAGAACTTCATATTTCACAGCTTGTATTTTCTCAGGCTCATCCAGAGGGCTGTTCCAGAAGATGAGGAGTCTGGCAGCTACAGGATATCAGTTGGACAGACAGAGGCAAAAGATAAATATTAGAGACACTTAACAGGCAGGCCCTGTCCTTTTGATTCAGTTCAATTGTAAACTTTTCACATCCTGTTGGAATTTTAATTCCCACCAGTTCTACTTCGCCACCAGGAAATCGCCCTCTGGCAGCCTACTCACTCCAAGACTACACGATTCCTATTATACTGACGTTATATATTATGCCTTGTAAACTTGTTGTTCATCCGTGCTTCCATCAAACTTTTTACAGAAAGCCTATGGCATGCTGTGCAGCTGCTAGTTGGCATATCATGTTTTGGTAGCATAGGATGCAAATGAAAGGGGACAGCAATGGGCACGGACAATGGTCTTCATGTATAAACCTTGGAAATGATCACTGCCAGTCGTCACTGAGATTCGGTCATTGTTCGGTGCAAATCAGCACATTGTGGATGGAAAATTGAGACATCCCATGTTAGGTAGGCAGCTACTTGTTGGGCAACATTGTTTTGGCAGCAAAGGACACAAATGCAAGCTCAGCCTTGGGACAGCAATGGGCACCATCAATGGCCTTTATGTTTGAAAACTGGGAAATGATCACAGCCATTCATCACTGAGATTCTACCACTGCTCAGTGGAAGGCAGAACATAGTAATGGAAAATTGAGACGTGCCCCATTGAATGGGCAACTTCTTTGTGGACCACATACATTTGGTAACACAGGACACTGACACAAACTCTCTTGCGTGATAATCCCAGAGACAGCAATAGGCATGTCCAATGACTTTTAAGTTTAGATCTGGGAATAGATGGTGACGGCCATTAAACGCTAAGATTTTGCCAAGGACAGTGACCTGATGGTTCAGCGAAACATGGTACATAGTAGGCAGGAAATATTTACATTGATGTAAATGTTGTACATAATTTTTATGCACTCTTAATATTCGATCTATACTCTTTACAAGAGTACGGGCAAATGTAGAGTCGTAGCCTTAGTTTTGGTTTATCTGGTTGGTAAGAGAATATTTTTTTAGATTTGTGTATTATTAAAAAGCGCTTATTCCCACTAAGCTTTGACTTTTTATTTATAATATATGTAGAAAGACTTACCAGTTAGAGAATATAAATTCTGCCATATGAAATGAGATAGGTTACTATTACTGACCTGAAAATACTAGCTGCGTGGTTGTCAATAATCTTATGCCTTCAATACTTTCTGGGTCACTAACCTGAAACTAACATGGAGGTCAAGAGTTCCGTTTTCACTAGCTGCATGCTTTTCATGGATAAGTGTCTTGAAAAAAAACTGAAGCTAGGTTTAGCCTGGAAATTATTATTTTTTAAAGAAAAGAACGATTGACATTCAAAACACCAGCAAACAGAAAACACAGCAAACCTCAGTGGCGTCACTTTTGGGGTGTGGGGGGTGCAGACCGCACCTGGGTGACACCCATAGGCATGCGCACGGGGTGTGCCTATGTGCCTGGGCACACCTTAATCACCCTGCAGGCCAGCATACCTCTCAACCTGGATTCGCTGGCAATTGGCACTCCATACATTTCGCGGTTGACCAGGGCACTTCCCCGCATATGTTGACATTCCGGGTGTCGGGCTGAGTCAAGTGGTAACAGACATGATTGGGTGGGACTGCAGATGCATCTGTCCGATGTTTTTGGGCTGGACTGAGTCCCGGTAAGTGGTTGGGCGGGACTGCGGGTGTTGGGAGTGGGTGGAGTCTGGTGCTGGTTTTAATAGAGATGTGCAGAATCAGCTGGAGGAGAGTTGACTCCATAAGTGGCTGATGTCACTTTGGAGATCAGGTAAATCACAACCCCCATCCCCCTCCAGGGAAAACCACCTCCCCCTTCACACTAGTGATGTCTAAACCCCCTATCTGGCAAATTTCACTCCAACCCCTATAGGTTAACCCCCTCCTCCAGCAGTCAGCAAGGTATGCTGGCTCCTCCCTTCTACCCCCCCAGAGGGCAAATCTGGACTGCTCCTTGCTGGGTGATTGCAAGGGGGAGGGGGTAAAAGAGGTGTTGGGTGCTTAGCATGGGGAGGTGGAGTTAGTGCTATGTGTTTGTGTTTTGTGTGTTGAATAATTAGAAGTTTAGGTTACAGAAACAGGATTATTTTGAGGGGTGGGAATACATGGTGGGTCAACAAGGTGTATATATTTAGGGGTGGGGTGTATGCTTAGATAGTTACGATGCCGGGTAGGTTAGACAGGATGGGGGAGGTAGGGTTAAATAGTTAGGATAGGGCATAGGTTTATCTAGTTACGATGGGGGAGGTAAAGTTGGTATACCTCCTAACCATGCTAGATTCAGCTGGACCATCCCGAGATTTAAACTAAATCCCAGCATTCCACAAATCCCGGCTAAATCCCTAAAGGTGGAGGGGGATTTGTGCTCAGAATGGGAATTGGAGGGGGATATGTTCTGGAAGGGGAAGAGAGGATTTTTGCTCTGTGGATTTTTGCGGTGGGGGGGGGTTGGGGGGGTTGGGTTGGGTTGGGACACCATGTTTTACTGCACCAGGTGACACCAACCCTAGTGGCGCCAAAAATGGCACAAAAAAAAAATCGAAATAGCAATCTAACAGAGTAACAGAAAGCCTATTTAACAAACTGACTATATACAATATATACACGAAATGGGGAATGCAGATTAACTGGGTAAACTGAAGATGAAGGGAAAACCAGGACTGGGATCAGGAACAAAAGGAGCAGGTAAGAAGCAGTAAGGTACAGGATGCAGGGCAGGAGCAAGATCAGGATTGGAATAAATGGCTCACAGCCTATGGCAGCAGAGCAAAACACTGGAGCGAGAGGTACTAGTAGAGAAGGACCTAAATACCCTCCCAGCAGCCAACATCAGGTGGAAGTGATTAATGGAATCTGCTGGCTGATGGGAGACACCCGCTGGTGAACTCTGGGACTACAACCTTCCGCTCTGGGAAGCACAGTGCCACCAGCTGGTGATCCAGGTCCTGACACTCCGTGTGTCACATAGGGGACACATAAGACTCAATCCGTTCATAAAAATTGTAGAGGATTGTATGAAATATTGATTGCACAGGATGGAAAATTTCAGAGTGATCTGTATTAAAACATGTTTGCGTGATTGTACAACTTTACAATCTCTTTTGATGTCAGACGGTGCAATCAAGATCTTTACTAGCAAAAGTAGGACTGTCCAGAACGAGCAAGGGCGGGGATATTAAAAACAGTCCAAAATGTGGTTCTATGTTCTATGCAAAGCTGTATAGCTTGCTTAAGGAGCCACAACTGAGCCAAGCCTGTCCCCTGCCAGCATGCTGCAGAGAAGAACCCTTGCTCTCTGTGTGGAAGCAGTGGTCTCAATACATAGGTCTGGGGCGCCCTCTTTTGAGTCAAACCTTTTAGCTCTGCAGTCAACAAAGCCCATGTTCCCTGTTGATTGCTAGGCTATAGGTCTGACTCAATAGGGAGCATGCTGGACCTCTGCAGAGGGAGCACGGGTCATTTTCTACAGCATGCTGTTAGGCAGTGCCGACATAAGGTCAAACTGTGCCCCCCCTCCCCCAAGATGTATGAGCATTATGTGTCAGCAAACCCCCCCTCCCCAAAAAAAAAAAAAAAACTTAAGCACTAATCTGCATGCTTACCCCCTAATTATAGATGCCCCCTCCTCCCAGTACTAATCTGCCGTCCCAGTTCAAATTCTCCCTCTCCCCAAATCCTTCCAGCACAAATCCCCCCCCTAAGAAAATCACCCCTTCTAGCACAAATGCCCCAAATCATCCCTACTAGCAAACCCCCCACCCCCCTCTACCATATGACCTATTTTAGCACAAACCCCCTCTGAATCTCTCCTCCTAGCACAAATTCCCTTCAAATCACCCCTCCTAGCACACCCCCCAAATTTACTAGCCTAAAACAATTCCTAACCCCTGCTGTCCCCCAAATTCCCCCTCCCAACACAAATCTCCACCCCCAATCTTCTTGCGGCACCCCCCCCCCCACCTCACATGATACCACAGTGCCCAGGGCAGTCGTCCCACCTGCCCACCCTTTTTCCTGGTCCTGTTGGCAGGGGAGAGGCTTTTCTACTCAGGCTGTGGCCGCTCCAGTCCATTCAAACTGTGCGCATGCGCAGTGCGCTCTCTCTCCTCTAACGGGAGCAGGTTAGGAAGATGTTAAAATTCATGTGAAATCGCTCACCAATTCTGCTGCTTCTTTCCTGCGAGGTGCAAATGATTCTTCACATCTTCATACAGAGAATAGGAAAGTGTGGAACGTGAGATACCGCCATACTTACGAGGAAACGCACGCTACAATTAGCGCGCTAAATATAGAAGCGGCGTGTAATTATGTGATCATGGAGTGTGTCACTATGTCAGAAAATATAAATTGCCAACCAATGAATGATTAGCTGAAAAGATAAAAACAGTCATTCTGCAGAGCATCGCGCCCCGGCAGGAATCCTCACACCATGCGGAACAACCGCCATGTAAGTGGACGACCCGCCGGGGACACGTGTGGAGGTTTGTTAATTCCAAGCTGTCACTGTTGATTACTCAGCAATTAAAAGAAAAGAAAAAAGTTCTTCTGTATTGAACATGGCAGCAGATTCTTACCGTGAGCGTCTCAATGTACTCATTATTTTGTCACCTCACAAAAGTAAGTACACCCCTCACATTTTTGTAAATCTTTTCATGTGACAACACTGAAGAAATGACACTTTGCTACAATGTAAGGTAGTGAGTGTACAGCTTGTATAACGGTGTAAATTTGCTGTCCCCTCAAAATAACTCAACACACAGCCATTAATGTCTAAACCGCTGGCAACA
Source organism: Rana muscosa (assembly GCA_029206835.1). NCBI lineage: Eukaryota > Metazoa > Chordata > Amphibia > Anura > Ranidae > Rana > Rana muscosa. Next base: position 208,306,442 of record CM055119.1, on the reverse strand, counting down.
AAAGTGAGGACACCCCTAAATGAAAATGTCCAAATTGGGCCTAATTAGCCATTTTCCCTCCTCGGTGTTATGTGACTCGTTAGTGTTACAAGGTCTCAGGTGTGAATGGGGAGCAGGTGTGATAAATTTGGTGTTATCGCTCTCACTCTCTCATACTGGTCACTGGAAGTACAACATGGCACCTCATGGCAAAGAACTCTCTGAGGATCTGAAAGAAAGAATTGTTGTTCTACATAAAGATGGCCGAGGCTATAAGAAGATTGCCAAGACCCTGAACCTGATCTGCAGCACGGTGGCCAAGACCATCCAGCGGTATAACAGGACAGGTTCCACTCAGAACAGGCCTCGCCATGGTCCACCAAAGAAGTTGAGGTCACGTGATCAGCGTCATATCCAGAGGTTGTCTTTGGGAAATAGACGTATGAGTGCTGCTAGCATTGCTGCAGAGGTTGGAGGGGTGGGGGAGGGGTCAGCCTGTCAGTGCTCAGACCATACGCTGCACACTGCATCAAATTGGTCTGCATGGCTGTCGTCCCAGAAGGAAGCCTCTTCTAAAGATGATGCACAAGAAAGAGCCGCAAACAGTTTGCTGAAGACAAGCAGACTAAGGACATGGATTACTGGAACCATGTCCTGTGGTCTGATGAGACCAAGATAAACGTATTTGGTGTCAGATGGTGTCAGGCGTGTGCGGCGGCAACCAGGTGAGGAGGACAAAGACAAGTGTGTCTTCCCTACAGTCAGGCATGGTGGTGGGAGTGTCATGGTCTGGGGCTGCATGAGTGCTGCCGGCACTGGGGGGCTACAGATCATTGAGGGGACCATGAATGCCAACATGTACTGTGACATACTGAAGCAGAGCATGATCCCCTCCCTTCAGAGACTGGACCGCAGGGTAGTATTCCAACATGATAACCACCCCAAACACACCTCCAAGACCACCACTGCCTTGCTAAAGAAGCTGAGGGTAAAGGTGATGGACTGGCCAAGCATGTTTCCAGACCTAAACCCTATTGATCATCTGTGGGGGCTCCTCAAACGGAAGGTGGAGGAGCGCAAGGTCTCCAACATCCACCAGCTCCGTGATGTCATCATGGGGGAGGGGAAGAAGACTCCAGTGACAACCTGTGAAGCTCTGGTGACCTCCATGCCCAAGAGGGTTAAGGCAGTGCTGGAAAATAATGGAGGCCACACAAAATGTTGACACTTTGGACATTGTCACTTAATGAATGAGTGACTTGTATAGCGCTCACATGCGAACTGAATTGCCTCTAGGTGCTTTTTGCAGCCAGGTGTGGTCATTTACCCCGTAGGATCTCGACACGCTTGGGACACACAGTCATACACACATATATACTGGGGCCAATTTGGACAAGATCCAATTAACCTACCAGCATGTCTTTGGAGTGTGGGAGGTAACCTGAGTACCCGGAGGAAACCCACACAGACACAGGGAGAACATGCAAACTCTAGGCAGATGGTGTCGTGGTCGGGATTCAAACCAGCGACCCTTTTGCTGCTAGGTGAAAGTGCTAACCACTGTGCTGCCCTCTACACTTAGGGGTGTCCTCACTTTTGTTGCCAGCGGTTTAGACATTAATGGCTGTGTGTTGAGTTATTTTGAGGGGACGGCAAATTTACACCGTTATACAAGCTGTACACTCCTCCCCCCTGTGTACACTCCTCCCCCCTGTGTACACTCCTCCCCCCTGTGTACACTCCTCCCCCCTGTGTACACTCCTCCCTCCTGTGTACACTCCTCCCCCGTGTACACTCACTACTTTACATTGTAGCAAAGTGTCATTTCTTCAGTGTTGTCACATGAAAAGATACAAGAAAAGAGTTACACAAATGTGAGGGGTGTACTTACTTTTGTGAGATACTGTACATCTTTACTGAGATTTCTCCATACTGGTGGGTGAGGACAATCGGATGCAGGCATGTGCCATTTGTTTTGTTACAAATCAAAATTCAGAAGAAATTTTCATTATTCAGAGATTCGGATGTGTCTGAATCTCCAAATCACAATAGTAATAAAAATTTAACACAACAGAATAGAATAGAAAAGAAAGGAAAAGAATAGAAAATAAAAGAATGGAATAGAAAAAAAAGAAGAGAATAAAAAAAAAATGAATAAAACAGAATAGAATAGAAAATAAAGGAATAGAAAAGAATCGAATAAAGTAGAACATATAATGCAATAGAATAAAACAGAATATAATAGAAAAGAAAAGAATAGAAAATAAAATAAAGAGATAGAAAATAATAGAATAAAAAGAATAGATTAGAAAATAAAGGAATAAAATAGAAAATACAAGAATAAAATAGAATAGAATGAAACCGACAAGAATATAAACAAATATAATAAAACCGAATAATAATAGAAAATAAAAGAATAGAAGAACAGAATAGAAAAGAAAAGGATAGACTAAAATAGAATAGAAAATAAAACAAATTCATAGAATTTAATAAAACAGAACAGAAAATAAAGGAATAGAAAAGAATAGAATAAAACAGAATACTTGTAGTTGTTAGGATGAAGATGTGTCCGCACATTCACTGGCACCGTGCAAACACCAAGCAGTCAAGTGCAACAACTAATTAAAAAAAAAGAAAAAAATGATAATTGCAATAGCTGCAAATAGGATACATGTGACACATGGAATAAGGATGTCCTATTGCTGAAGTTTGTCTCCATCTGGTGGCAGAACTGGGGAAGTGCTGCATGTAAGAAGATTTGACTTTTGATACAGAACCCTGGCGCCCATTCTGTGGCCCTTTGGCAATTACTGTGTGGCCCTTGGGGCCCCGGCAGACAGTGGTCTGTTTTGGTGCTTGTTTAAACCAGTGAAAGCAATCTATTCTTTAGACTGACCGTTATTAGTTTTGGTTTGTCTCTTTTTCCTGTGTTCTCTGTCCCTTTTCTCTTTTATTATTTTCCTCTGATCTTTTCTGATGGAGAAATTTTAGATGTGACACAAGTCATTATTAGGGGCTGCAGGGAGCTCATATGTGACTGTAATAGCAGTGATCTCTAACGTTCTCATGTAACATATCTCCAGTCTATGACCGAAGTATGTTCCCAGTCTCCTGTACCGTGTCTGCAGTCTCTGACCATCTCCTGTAGTGTGTCTGCAGTCTCTGATAATCTCCTGTACCGTGTCTGCAGTCTCTGATCATCTCCTGTACCATGTCTGCAGTCTCTGACCATCTCCTGTACTATGTCTGCAGTCTCTGATCATCTCCTGTACTATGTCTGCAGTCTCTGATCATCTCCTGTACCATGTCTGCAGTCTCTGACCATCTCCTGTACCATGTCTGCAGTCTCTGACCATCTCCTGTACCATGTCTGCAGTCTCTGACCATCTCCTGTACCATGTCTGCAGTCTCTGACCATCTCCTGTACTATGTCTGCAGTCTCTGACCATCTGTACTATGTCTGCAGTCTCTGACCATCTCCTGTACTATGTCTGCAGTCTCTGACCATCTCCTGTACTATGTCTGCAGTCACTGACCATCTCCTGTAGTATGTCTGCAGTCTCTGAACCTCTCATGTAGTATGTCTGCAGTCTCTGACCATCTCCTGTACTATGTCTGCAGTCTCTGACCATATCCTGTACTATTTCTGCAGTCTCTGACCATCTCCTGTAGTGTGTCTGCAGTCTCTGACCGTCTCCTGTAGCATGTCTGCAGTCTCTGACCATCTCCTGTAGTGTGTCTGCAGTCTCTGATCATCTCCTATACCATGTCTGCAGTCTCTGACCATCTCCTGTATCATGTCTTCAGTCTCTGACCATCTCCTGTAGTGTGTCTGCAGTCTCTGATCATCTCCTGTATCATGTCTGCAGTCTCTGACCATTTCCTGTAGTGTGTCTGCAGTCTCTGATCATCTCCTATACCATGTCTGCAGTCTCTGACCATCTCCTGTATCATGTCTTCCGTCTCTGACCATCTCCTGTAGTGTGTCTGCAGTCTCTGATCATCTCCTATACCATATCTGCAGTCTCTGACCATCTCCTGTACTATGTCTGCAGTCTCTGATCATCTCCTGTATCATGTCTGCAGTCTCTGACCATCTCCTGTAGTGTGTCTGCAGTCTCTGATCATCTCCTATACCATGTCTGCAGTCTCTGACCATCTCCTGTACTATGTCTGCAGTCTCTGATCATCTCCTGTATCATGTCTGCAGTCTCTGACCATCTCCTGTAGTATGTCTGCAGTCTCTGACCATCTCCTGTAGTATGTCTGCAGTCTCTGACCATCTCCTGTACTATGTCTGCAGTCTCTGACCATCTCCTGTACTATGTATGCAGTCTCTGACCATCTCCTGTACTATGTCTACAGTCTCTGACCATATCCTGTACTATTTCTGCAGTCTCTGATCATCTCCTGTACCATGTCTTCAGTCTCTGACCATCTTCTGTACCATGTCTGCGGTCTCTGATCTTCTCCTGTACTATGTCTGCAGTCTCTCACCCTCTCCTGTAGTATGTCTGCAGTCTCTGACCATCTCCTGTACTATGTCTGCAGTCTCTGACCATATCCTGTACTATTTCTGCAGTCTCTGACCATCTCCTGTAGTGTGTCTGCAGTCTCTGACCGTCTCCTGTAACATGTCTGCAGTCTCTGATCATCTCCTATACCATGTCTTCAGTCTCTGACCATCTCCTGTACTATGTCTGCAGTCTCTGATCATCTCCTGTATCATGTCTGCAGTCTCTGACCATCTCCTGTAGTGTGTCTGCAGTCTCTGATCATCTCCTATACCATGTCTGCAGTCTCTGACCATCTCCTGTACTATGTCTGCAGTCTCTGATCATCTCCTGTATCATGTCTGCAGTCTCTGACCATCTCCTGTAGTGTGTCTTGAGTCTCTGACCATCTCCTGTACTATGTCTGCAGTCTCTAACCATCTCCTGTAGTGTGTCTGCAGTCTCTGACCATCTCCTGTACTATGTCTGCAGTCATATGGTTGTGATGTCTCTCCCCTGAAATTCCAGTTCTTAACACTCAGTACAGCAAAGCCACTGCCCCCCCCCCCCCCCCGGCAGGTAAAGCAGCTCCCATATATGTATTTTATTTGTGTGTTTAGCTGTTTTCCTGGAGTTTTAGGTTCATTAGAAATGCATCTTACGTATTTTGGTCGCTGTGTGACGTGAGAAGACACCGGAGCGTTGCCATGGGTGACATCATCGCTCTCCTATTTGCTGTAATGAGAAGTTAATCATTTTGGTTGGGTCCACCATAGAGCTGATTGGTGGATGGGGGCGGAGTCTCTGATAGAAGGACAGAGGGATTGGAAGGACAGACGGCCGGCAGCGTCATTTATCAGGAATTCTGCTTTTCTCGGCCAATGACGGCCATCTTTGCAGATCCCTCGCAGGGTGTCATTGTATTGTTATTCCAGCCATGCTGTTTAACGTCTCGTCTCCATGACCTTGACGTGGAAGTAATGTTCTCCCCCCTCCCCCACACGTGGCTAGGAACACCATTCACATATAGAAGGAGAACATTGAGAGAAGAATAACATACTGCGGCTGGGGACGGTGTAAGAGCTTCATAGCTGGGAAATGAAAATCCCCTTTAAAGGGGTTGTACCCCCCATTTTCACACTTTGCCCTACAGGTCAGCCAATCATAAGGCCTATAATGTGAGGCTCACCTGAAGGTGAAAAGAATATCTCCGAAACCTGTGCGCTTTAGGAGATATTCCCCTCGCAATGAGCCGCCGACTTCAGCGGCGCATGCGCTCTGAGTTCGCCGGCTGAAAGGTCCGCCAGACGCCGGACCTTGCCGGGAAAGAAGTCTCCCGCGCGCATGCGCAGGAGTGATGACGTCGCGGCTCCGACCACTCACAGCGCCCGAGCCGCGATACCCGGAAGACACGCCGAGGGAAAATGTCCACTCCCTCGGCGTGGACCGGGTGAGATACCAACGCCTCGTTCTATTTCATAATGAGCTAGTATGCGGTGCATACTAGCTCATTATGCCTTTTGCCTTAAAGGTTTAGAAAAAAATAAAATAAAAATCAGCGGGTTTACTACCGCTTTAAGCCGCAGTACTTGGGGAAGCAGGGAATACAGAGGTTGGAATGCTGCAGGGATTCGAGTTGGGGCTGCCTGTAAAATCTGGGAGTTGTAGTTCCACACTAAAGTCCCACAATGGTGAGATTTCCCTGCTTCCCTGCAGTAGTTTGTGTCTCTGCCCCTCCCACAATGGGGAGATTTCCCTGCAGTAGTTTGTGTCTCTGCCCCTCCCACAATGGTGATTTTCCTGCAGTAGTTTGTGTCCCTGCCCCTCCCACAATGGTGAGATTTCCCTGCAGTAGTTTGTGTCTCTGCCCCTCCCACAATGGTGAGATTTCCTGCAGTAGTTTGTGTCTCTGCCCCTCCCACAATGGGGAGATTTCCCTGCAGTAGTTTGTGTCTCTGCCCCTCCCACAATGGTGATTTTCCTGCAGTAGTTTGTGTCCCTGCCCCTCCCACAATGGTGAGATTTCCCTGCAGTAGTTTGTGTCTCTGCCCCTCCCACAATGGTGAGATTTCCTGCAGTAGTTTGTGTCTCTGCCCCTCCCACAATGGGGAGATTTCCCTGCAGTAGTTTGTGTCTCTGCCCCTCCCACAATGGTGATTTTCCTGCAGTAGTTTGTGTCCCTGCCCCTCCCACAATGGTGAGATTTCCCTGCAGTAGTTTGTGTCTCTGCCCCTCCCACAATGGGGAGATTTCCTGCTGTAGGTTGTGTCTCTGCCCCTCCCACAATGGGGAGATTTCCCTGCAGTAGTTTGTGTCTCTGCCCCTCCCACAATGGGGAGATTTCCTGCTGTAGGTTGTGTCTCTGCTCCTCCCACAATGGGGAGATTTCCCTGCAGTAGTTTGTGTCTTTGCCCCTCCCACAATGGTGAGATTTCCTGCAGTAGTTTGTGTCTCTGCCCCTCCCACAATGGTGAGATTTCCTGCAGTAGTTTGTGTCTCTGCCCCTCCCACAATGGGGAGATTTCCTGCTGTAGGTTGTGTCTCTGCCCCTCCCACAATGGGGAGATTTCCCTGCAGTAGTTTGTGTCTTTGCCCCTCCCACAATGGTGATTTTCCTGCAGTAGTTTGTGTCTCTGCCCCTCCCACAATGGTGAGATTTCCTGCAGTAGTTTGTGTCTCTGCCTCTCCCACAATGGGGAGATTTCCTGCAGTAGTTTGTGTCTCTGCCCCTCCCACAATGGGGGGATTTCCCTGCAGTAGTTTGTGTCTCTGCCCCTCCCACAATGGGGAGATTTCCTGCTGTAGGTTGTGTCTCTGCCCCTCCCACAATGGGGAGATTTCCCTGCAGTAGTTTGTGTCTCTGCCCCTCCCACAATGGGGAGATTTCCTGCTGTAGGTTGTGTCTCTGCCCCTCCCACAATGGTGAGATTTCCTGCAGTAGTTTGTGTCTTTGCCCCTCCCACAATGGTGAGATTTCCTGCAGTAGTTTGTGTCTCTGCTCCTCCCACAATGGGGGGATTTCCCTGCAGTAGTTTGTGTCTCTGCTCCTCCCACAATGGGGAGATTTCCCTGCAGTAGTTTGTGTCTTTGCCCCTCCCACAATGGTGAGATTTCCTGCAGTAGTTTGTGTCTCTGCTCCTCCCACAATGGGGGGATTTCCCTGCAGTAGTTTGTGTCTCTGCCCCTCCCACAATGGTGAGATTTCCTGCAGTAGTTTGTGTCTCTGCCCCTCCCACAATGGGGAGATTTCCTGCTGTAGGTTGTGTCTCTGCTCCTCCCACAATGGGGAGATTTCCCTGCAGTAGTTTGTGTCTTTGCCCCTCCCACAATGGTGATTTTCCTGCAGTAGTTTGTGTCTCTGCCCCTCCCACAATGGTGAGATTTCCTGCAGTAGTTTGTGTCTCTGCCCCTCCCACAATGGGGGGATTTCCCTGCAGTAGTTTGTGTCTCTGCCCCTCCCACAATAGGGGGATTTCCTGCAGTAGTTTGTGTCTCTGCCCCTCCCACAATGGGGGGATTTCCCTGCAGTAGTTTGTGTCTCTGCCCCTCCCACAATGGTGAGATTTCCCTGCAGTAGTTTGTGTCTCTGCCCCTCCCACAGTGGGGAGATTTCCTGCTGTAGGTTGTGTCTCTGCCCCTCCCACAATGGGGAGATTTCCTGCAGTAGTTTGTGTCTCTGCCCCTCCCACAATGGGGGGGATTTCCCTGCAGTAGTTTGTGTCTCTGCCCCTCCCACAATAGGGGGATTTCCTGCAGTAGTTTGTGTCTCTGCCCCTCCCACAATGGGGGGATTTCCCTGCAGTAGTTTGTGTCTCTGCCCCTCCCACAATGGTGAGATTTCCCTGCAGTAGTTTGTGTCTCTGCCCCTCCCACAGTGGGGAGATTTCCTGCTGTAGGTTGTGTCTCTGCCCCTCCCACACTGGGGAGATTTCCCCCAGTAGTTTGTGTCTCTGCCCCTCCCACAATGGGGAGATTTCCCTGCAGTAGTTTGTGTCTCTGCCCCTCCCACAATGGTGATTTTCCTGCAGTAGTTTGTGTCTCTGCCCCTCCCACAATGGTGATTTTCCTGCAGTAGTTTGTGTCTCTGCCCCTCCCACAATGGGGAGATTTCCCTGCAGTAGTTTGTGTCTCTGCCCCTCCCACAATGAGGAGATTTCCCTGCAGTAGTTTGTGTCTCTGCCCCTCCCACAATAGGGAGATTTCCTATAGTATTTTGTGTCTATGCCCCTCCCACAATGGGGAGATTTCCTGCAGTAGTTTGTGTCTCTGCCCCTCCCACAATAGGGAGATTTCCTGCAGTAGTTTGTGTCTCTGCCCCTCCCACAATGGGGAGATTTCCCTGCAGTAGTTTGTGTCTCTGCCCCTCCCACAATAGGGAGATTTCCTACAGTATTTTGTGTCTCTGCCCCTCCCACAATGGGGAGATTTCCTGCAGTAGTTTGTGTCTCTGCCCCTCCAACAATGGTGAGATTTCCCTGCAGTAGTTTGTGTCTCTGCCCCTCCCACAATGGTGAGATTTCCTGCTGTAGTTTGTGTCTCTGCCCCTCCCACAATAGGGAGATTTCCTGCAGTAGTTTGTGTCTCTGCCCCTCCCACAATGGTGAGATTTCCTGCAGTAGTTTGTGTCTCTGCCCCTCCCACAATGGTGAGATTTCCCTGCAGTAGTTTGTGTCTCTGCCCCTCCCACAATAGGGAGATTTCCTGCAGTAGTTTGTGTCTCTGCCCCTCCCACAATGAGGAGATTTCCTGCAGTAGTTTGTGTCTCTGCCCCTCCCACAATGATGAGATTTCCTGCAGTAGTTTGTGTCTCTGCCCCTCCCACAATGGGGAGATTTCCCTGCAGTAGTTTGTGTCTCTGCCCCTCCCACAATAGGGAGATTTCCTGCAGTAGTTTGTGTCTCTGCCCCTCCCACAATGAGGAGATTTCCTGCAGTAGTTTGTGTCTCTGCCCCTCCCACAATGGGGAGATTTCCCTGCAGTAGTTTGTGTCTCTGCCCCTCCCACAGTGGGGAGATTTCCTGCTGTAGGTTGTGTCTCTGCCCCTCCCACAATGGTGAGATTTCCCTGCAGTAGTTTGTGTCTCTGCCCCTCCCACAGTGGGGAGATTTCCTGCAGTAGTTTGTGTCTCTGCCCCTCCCACAATGGTGAGATTTCCCCCAGTAGTTTGTGTCTCTGCCCCTCCCACAATGCCTTAATGAAGATTTCTCATGAAATTAGCTGAATACCCATTGGTCCCATCACTCCAAAGCTGGTCCTGCGTTGACTTTCTCACTTCCTATTTAACAAAATCTTTAATACGCTTCAAAGAATCATCCAACAAATGAAATTCAGTTATAGTGAAATGTTTCTTCCCACCATGGAATCTCACTTCTCCTGTTACGATTTACACAATATTAATAAAAAAACAAACAAGGATGATGGGACCTCCATGAATTTAGGCCAATATGTATTCTGCTACATTTCTTTGTTAAAAAAAAAAAAAAATCGAAATAAGTGTCGGTTCACACCACATGCAGTGCTTTTTTTTTTCTTTTCAATGGCAGAGTTCACACCATGGAGTTCCAGTTCCAGAAAAAAAGGAGAACATGCTGCATTTTTCCCGCACTGGACTGTACTGGAACGCGGTAAAACGCACTGGAATGCGCATTTCCTAATTTAAGGTTAAGAAGAGAAAATGTTTTGGACTGCATCAAAAATGCGTCAGAAAAGCGCATGCAGAAAAGCATCTGGAACGCATCCAAACTGCGTTTCTATGGTGTGAACTGGCCAGGGGCGGCCCGTCCATTATGGTCGCTCGGGCGCTGCCCCCCTATCCATGCCCAGAGGCTCTAATAGGCTTCAAAATAGGGTGGGCACGGGGCGCAGAGCATTGCATCTGGAGCCCACCCAGTTTTGTTGCAACAACAAATCAATATTCGCTGCTGCAACACTGATCCTCCTTTCGACCAATCGGGAAGCGGGTCTGATACCTGTCACCAAATTGGCTGCAAGGACAGGCGATCCTATTGGATGCCTAGGAGGAGGGGAAGAGACGCACTGTGGAAGCGAGGAGAAGAAGAGCCGCTGGCCAATGCCTTAATGCCCGATCCCCACCGCTGCTTTGTGCCCTGATCCCCACCGCTCCTCGGATGGCCGATCCCCACCGCTGCTTGGTGCCCTGATCCCCACTGCTACTCGGATGGCCGATCCCCACCGCTGCTTGGTGCCCCAATCCTGGCTGCTCTCAGGATGCCCGATTCCTGCCGCTGCTTGGTGCCCTTATCCCCACCGCTCCTCGGATGTCCGATCCCTGCCATTGCTTGGTGCCCTGATCCCCACTGCTCCTCGGATGTCCGATCCCTGCCGTTGCTTTGTGCCCTGATCCTGACCACTCCTCGGATGCCTGATCCCTGCCGCTGCTTGGTGCCTTGATCCCCAACGCTCCTCGGATGTCCGATCCCTGCCGCTGCTTGGTGCCCTGATCCTGGCCACTCCTCGGATGTCCGATCCCTGCCGCTGCTTGGTGCCCTGATCCTGGCTGCTCCTCGGATGCCCGATCCCTGCCGCTGCTTGGTGCCCTGATCCCCACTGCTCCTCGGATGCCTGATCCCTGCCGCTGCTTGGTGCCCTGATCCCCACCGCTCCTCGGATGCCCGATCCCTGCCACTGCTTGGTGCCCTGATCCCCACCGCTCCTCGGATGCCCGATCCCTGCCACTGCTTGGTGCCCTGATCCTAGCTGCTCCTCGGATGTCCGATCCCTGCCGCTGCTTGGTGCCCTGATCCCCACTGCTCCTCGGATGCCTGATCCCTGCCGCTGCTTGGTGCCCTGATCCCCACCGCTCCTCGGATGCCCGATCCCTGCCACTGCTTGGTGCCCTGATCCTGGCTGCTCCTCGGATGCCTGATCCCTGCCGCTGCTTGGTGCCCTAATCCCCACCGCTCCTCGGATGTCCGATCCCTGCTGCTGCTTGGTGCCTTGATCCCCACCACTCATCGGATGGCCGATCCCTACCGCTGCTTGGTGCCCTAATCCTGGCTGCTGGCTGCTCCTAGGATGCCCGATCCCTGCCGCTGCTTGGTGCCCTGATCCCCACTGCTCCTCGGATGTCCGATCCCTGCTGCTGCTTAGTGCCCTGATCCCCACTGCTCCTCGGATGTCCGATCCCTGCCGCTGCTTGGTGCCCTGATCCCCACCGCTCCTCGGATGCCCGATCTCTGCCGCTGCTTGGTGCCCTGATCCTGGCTGCTCCTCGGATGTCCGATCCCTTCCGTTGCTTGGTGCCCTGATCCCCGCTGCTCCTCGGATGGCCGATCCCCACTGCTGCTTGGTTCCCTGATCCTGGACGCTCCTCGGATGTCCGATCCCTGGCGCTGCTTGGTGCCCTGATCCAGACGCTCCTCAGATGCCTGATCCCTGCCACTGCTTGGTGCCCTGATCCTGGCCGCTCCTCAGATGCCGATCCCCACTGCTGCTTGGTGCCCTGATCCCGGCCACTCCTCGGATTGGCGATCCCAGCCGCTGCTCCTCGGATGCCTGCCGCCTTGATGGAGTAAGTGCCGGTGGACCGACCGGCAGACAGCAGGGTGGGGGGGGGTTTGAGGTGCTGCGGGGGGGGGGTGTTCGTTTTTTCCCTCCCCTCGCCCTCGCCAACCTGGAAGCACCGATTACGTATAAGATATATGATCCAATGCCGAGCTGGTCAGACCACACCTTTCTTCACACACAAAACCATTTAATCTGTTTATAGCATCACAGACTCCTCCCATGTACATAAGTATCACAGGCTCCTCCCATGTACATAAGTATCACAGACTCCTCCCATGTACATAAGTATCACAGACTCCTCCCATGTACATAAGTATCACAGACTCCTCCCATGTACATAAGTATTCACAGACTCCTCCCATGTACATAAGTATCACAGGCTCCTCCCATGTACATAAGAATCACAGGCTCCTCCCATGTACATAAGAATCACAGGCTCCTCCCATGTACATAAGAATCACAGGCTCCTCCCATGTACATAAGAATCACAGGCTCCTCCCATGTACATAAGTATCACAGGCTCCTCCCATGTACATAAGTATCACAGACTCCTCCCATGTACATAAGTATCACAGGCTCCACCCATGTACATAAGAATCACAGGCTCCTCCCATGTACATAAGTATCACAGACTCCTCCCATGTACATAAGTATCACAGGCTCCTCCCATGTACATAAGTATCACAGACTCCTCCCATGTACATAAGTATCACAGGCTCCACCCATGTACATAAGTATCACAGACTCCTCCCATGTACATAAGTATCACAGACTCCTCCCATGTACATAAGTATCACAGACTCCTCCCATGTACATAAGTATCACAGGCTCCACCCATGTACATAAGTATCACAGACTCCTCCCATGTACATAAGTATCACAGGCTCCACCCATGTACATAAGTATCACAGACTCCTCCCATGTACATAAGTATCACAGACTCCTCCCATGTACATAAGTATCACAGACTCCTCCCATGTACATAAGTATCACAGGCTCCACCCACGTACATAAGTATCACAGACTCCTCCCATGTACATAAGTATCACAGACTCCTCCCATGTATATAAGTATCACAGATTCCTCATAGAATTTTGAGGAGAATAATGAATTTAATCCATTTTGGAATAAGGCTGTAACATAACAAAATGTGGAAAAAGTGAAGCGCTGTGAATACTTTCCGGATGCAGTGTACCTTATTTTAGACTCTGTGACATTAAGAAGACCTCCCCATTTAAAAAAATATATATATATATATGACCCCGCTTACATGAAGGTGGTAGCTGCACATATCAGATACTCGCCCATCCAGTGGATCCAGCGTTGTCCCGCTGAGATCCCTTCACGCCCGGCTACAGCTCCATCCAGCACCGCCATGTTCTGTCCGACGTCATCGAGAGGCCCGCCGACACTTCCAGGTTCAGCAGTCTCGATGACACACCGATAGGCCCACCCCCATTTCTTTGAATGGACGTCTAAGTCTCCAAGGATATGTGACATGTATATGCTCTTAAAAGGGGGATTTTTATTTTATATAAAAAAAAAGACATTTATTTATTTTTAGTTTTTTATTGCATTTAAGTGTAAATGTGAGATGTGAGATCTTTTTGACCCCCAGATCTCACATTAAAGAGGACCTGTCATGCTTTTTTTCTATTACAAGGGATGTTTACATTCCTTGCAATAGGAATACAAGTGACCCATTTTTTTTTTTTTTTTAACAGGACAGTGTAAAAACAAAAAAATAAAGAGTAAAATAAATAAGAAAAAAATAAAATAAAATGAGTGCCCCGTCCCACCGAGCTTGCGCTCGCGCAGAAGCGAACGCACACGTAAGTTGCGCCCGCATTTGAAAACGGTATTCAGGCCACACATGTGAGATATTGCCGCGATCGTTAGAGCGAGAGCAATAATTTTATCACTAGACCTTTATCACTAGACTGGTAACCTGTAAAAGAAAATGTAAACTTCGCCAATGGAGATTTTGAAGTGCCAAAGTTTGTCGCCATTCCACAAGCGGGCACAATTTTGAAGCGTGACATGTTGGGTATCAATTTACTCGGGGTAACATCCTCTTTCATAATATATAAAAAAATTGTGCTAACTTTACTGTTTTCTTATTTTTTTTTATTAAAAAAAGTATATTTTTCCCCCAAAAATTGCCCTTGTAAGACTGCTGCGCAACTACGGTGTGACATAAAGTATTGCAACGACCGCCATTTTATTCTCTAGAGTGTCTGAAATAAATATATATAATGTTCGGGGGTTCTAAGTAATTTTCTAGCAAAAAAAAATAAAAAATGGTTTTAACTCGTAAACAACAAATCTCAAAAAGAGGCTCGATCCTGGAATGAAAGGGGCGGGTCCAGGGACAGTCAGGCTGGAGAGTGAAGAGCTAAATGATGCTGGGTGTCCTCCAGCCAGGAAATGGGGCGGGGCTCTATCTGAGTTGCTGCAGCTTCTAATGCACATTGTGAGAAGCTCACAGTGTGCAGTAAGATTATTTCAGTACAGGAGAGGAGCCTGTATAACTAATTGTGCAAGGCTGAAGGTAAGGCCAGAAATCTAAAAAGTATCTCTAGATAAACTTTATTATCTTAATGGGCTAAAACCCCTGTCCGTTTTATTCGGAGGTTTCCTTTACTTTCTATCCTATAGACAGAACAGGCTGAAGGTAGGTGTCTCCAGGACAGGCGTCCCCTTTTCAAGGTTAACCACTTAAGGGCGGAGCCTCTTTCTGAGATTTGGTGTTTACAAGTTAAAAACATATTGTTTTTTGCTCGAAAAAAACCCCAAACATTATATATATATTTATTAATTAATTTTTTTTTTCTAACACCCTATAGAATAAAATGGCGGTCGTTGCAATACTTTCTGTCACACCGTATTTGCGCAGCGGTCTTACAAGCGCACTTTTTGGGAAAAAAAACACTTTTTTGAATAAAAAAACAAGACAACAGTAAAGTTAGCCCAATTGTTTTTTATATTGTCAAAGATAATGTTACGCCGGATAAATTGATACCCAACATGTCACGCTTTAAAGTTGTGCCCACTCGTGGAATGGCGACAAACTTTTAGCCTTAAAAATCTCCATAGGCGACATTTAAAAAAATTCTACAGGTTACCAGTTTTGAGTTACAGAGGAGGTCTAGAGTTAGAATTATTGCTCCTGCGCTAATGATCGCGGTGATACCTCACATGTGTGGTTTGAACACCGTTTTCATATGCGGGCGCTACTCACGTATGCGTTTACTTCTGCGCGCGAGCTCGTCGGGGCGGGGCGCTTTAAAAAAAATTTTTTATTATTATTATTTTGACAAAGTTTGGGTCACTTTTATTCCTATTACAAGAAATGTAAACATCCCCTGTAATAGAATAAAAGCTTGACAGGTCCTCTTAAATATGCGATCTGGAGGCCAAAAAGACCTCACAACTCATATTTACACTAAAATGCAATAAAAATAAATAAAAATGATGTAATTTATAAAAAAAAAAAAAAAATGTCCCTTTAAGAGCATTGGGCGGAAGTGACATTTTGACGTCGCTTCCGACCGGCAGTGGTATGGAGATGGGTGGGGGCCCCCTCACTCATCTCCATACCCAGCAAGGGGACAGATCCAATCGCCTCCGCCGCTGCTGACGGCTCCGGTAAGCGGCGGAGGGCACCGAAGAGTGGCAGGAGCGGGGGGGGGGGGGGCCCCCTCCCGCCGCCGATAAAAGTGATCTTGCGGCGAATCCGTCGCAGAGACCACTTTTATCTTGTAGCAGACCGCCCGCTGAAGAAGAGGATACCAGGTTTATGGTAGCTAGCTGCTACCGTAACAACGGTATTCCTCTTCAAACAGCCAACGTATTCCTGCGGCGGGCGGTCCGTAAGTGGTTAAGCAAAGGTAAAAAATAAAGAATCTGATTGTAGATTTCCTTTTTATAATCTCTCCAGCACCTGAAGTCTTAGTTTTGGGTGGAGTTGCCCTTTAAGGAAATACATGTCTCTATGGCAGGTTATTGGTACAGGCTCCTTACCCAGTAGACGCCTCTTATGGAGAAATGCAGCGTAGGGCGGAGCCAAAGATCCTGACGTCACCACGCCCCAGCCGGCTGGCTTGAGCCGCGGCTGGTTGTTTTATGCTTCTTAGCTTGTTCGTTTTTATACACAGTGGGTACGGAAAGTATTCAGACCCCCTTAAATTTTTCACTCTTTGTTATATTTCAGCCATTTGCTAAAATCATTTAAGTAATTTTTTTTCCTCATTAATGTACACACAGCACCCCATAATGTACACACAGCACCCCATATTGACAGAAAAACACAGAATTGTTGACATTTTTGCAGATTTGTTAAAAAATAAAAACTGAAATCTCACATGCTCCTAAGTATTCAGACCCTTTGCTCAGTATTTAGTATTTGCACCCTTTTGATGAGTTTTTTTGGGAAAGATACAACAAGTTTTTCACACCTGGATTTGGGGATCCTCTGCCATTCCTCCTTGCAGATCCTCTCCAGTTCTGTCAGGTTGGATGGTAAACGTTGGTGGACGGACATTTTTAGGTCTCTCCAGAGATGCTCAATTGGGTTTAAGTTGGGGCTCTGGCTGGGCCATTCAAGAACAGTCACGGAGTTGTGAAGCCGCTCCTTCGTTATTTTAGCTGTGTGCTTAGGGTCATTGTCTTGTTGGGAGGTAAACCTTCGGCCCAGTCTGAGGTCCTGAGCACTCTGGAGAAGGTTTTCCTCCAGGATATCCCTGTACTTGGCCGCATTCATCTTTCCCTCGATTGCAACCAGTCGTCCTGTCCCTGCAGCTGAAAAACACCCCCACAGCATGATGCTGCCACCACCATGCTTCACTGTTGGGACTGTATTGGACAGGTGATGAGCAGTGCCTGGTTTTCTCCACACATACCGCTTAGAATTTAGGCCAAAAAGTTCTATCTTGGTCTCATCAGACCAGAGAATCTTATTTCTCACCATCTTGGAGTCCTTCAGGTGTTTTTTAGCAAACTCCATGCGGCTTTCATGTGTCTTGCACTGAGGAGAGGCTTCCGTCGGGCCACTCTGCCATAAAGCCCCGACTGGTGGAGGGTTGCAGCGATGGTTGACTTTCTACAACTTTCTCCCACCTCCCGACTGCATCTCTGGAGCTCAGCCACAGTGATCTTTGGGTTCTTCTTTACCTCTCTCACCAAGGCTCTTCTCCCCCGATAGCTCAGTTTGGCAGAACAGACAGCTCTAGGAAGGGTTCTGGTCGTCCCAAACGTCTTCCATTTAAGGATTATGGAGGCCACTGTGCTCTTAGGAACCTTAAGTGCAGCAGATTTTTTTTGTAACCTTGGCCAGATATGTGCCTT
This sequence comes from Rana muscosa, assembly GCA_029206835.1. Taxonomy (NCBI): domain Eukaryota; kingdom Metazoa; phylum Chordata; class Amphibia; order Anura; family Ranidae; genus Rana; species Rana muscosa. Next base: position 208,289,097 of record CM055119.1, on the reverse strand, counting down.
GCCACAATTCTGTCTCTGAGCTCTTCAGGCAGTTCCTTTGACCTCATGATTCTCATTTGCTCTGACATGCACTGTGAGCTGTAAGGTCTTCTATAGACAGGTGTGTGGCTTTCCTAATCAAGTCCAATCAGTATAATCAAACACAGCTGGACTCAAATGAAGGTGTAGAACCATCTCAAGAATGATCAGAATAAATGGACAGCACCTGAGTTACATATATGAGTGTCACAGCAAAGGGTCTGAATACTTAGGACCATGTGATATTTCAGTTTTTCTTTTTTAATAAATCTGCAAAAATGTCAACAATTCTGTGTTTTTCTGTCAATATGGGGTCCTGTGTGTACATTAATGAGGAAAAAAATGAACTTAAAGAATTTTAGCAAATGGCTGCAATATAACAAAGAGTGAAAAATTTAAGGGGGTCTGAATACTTTCCATACACACTGTACTTTCATGCTGATGTCCGTTACCCGGCACTTGGAATAAAGGGTACTCTTTTTTTAAAACTTACTGCACCATGAAGTATTCCTTTGCTCTTCCAAACATGTTTCCTTGTTATGCTCTATGAGTGAGCCCATCCACATCCAAATCTTGAAGGTGATCGTTATCAGTCCCCAGCTGGCTAGTGGAGGTGAGGATCTGGATGACTGCATGACCTACTACTGCTGACACCAGGAGTAACCTTGCATGCTGAGCCCATTTGATCTCCGTGGCAGAGATCCAACTGATCTGGTAAGAGGCCTCTCTATATACCTGCTAATTTGTTCACCTGTCGAGTGGAAACATAGGATGAAGATTTGTATTTTTGCCCCTTTGATTTCAGCAATACATTACTAGCTGATTTAAATGGACACTTTGTTTCCTTGTTCTATAGTGACTTTTTCTCACTTCTATATTGCCACATTGTATTGTATTTTCTCACTCGAGCATTTAATGGTTTATGTGTTTATACATCACCCAAGCATTTGCACTTTGTTTGCTATTTTATGGTTGCGCATTTATTTTCATTTCTAAACAACATTGGTACAGGCGTGCCACGTGCGTCCTCCAGGTGGCGCCGGACTCTCACAGCTCTGCGCAGTATAGAGGCAGCGCGTCAGCTGACAGCCCAGAGTATAAAAGTGCGGAGAGGAGTCGAGGAGCTGCTCAGTTGTGTTGGGGGAGACGGCGACACCGGCAGCTCGCCTTCGACATGTTCTATTCCGGGATGCTGACCGAGAGCGGGGGAGGCAGGAAGGAGGTTGACCTCAGGGATGCTGCGTCGCTACGGCAACAGAGGAGGATGAAACAGTCGGTCCAGTTCATCCACAAGGACTCCGCCGACCTTCTGCCCCTCGATGGACTCAAGAAGCTCGGCACATCCAAGGACACGGTAAGGCGAAGCGACTTTTTTTTTAATGAGAAAAGATCTTTACTTTCGGTTATACACAGCGAACGTCAGGATTCAGAGGTAAATTTTATGTAATATTTGGGGGGGGGGGGGGTATAAAGGAGCATGATGGGGCAATAGTGGTCAACTTCCTTTATATAGGTATCCTCAAGTGTGACCCCCGGACATCTCCAAATGGCCGCATATAATAATACTACAGAAAACTGTCAGAGACTACAAATGTACAACAGGAGATGATCAGAGACTGCAGACATGGTACAGGAGATGGTCAGAGACATACTACAGGAGACGGTCAGAGACTGCAAACATACTACAGGAGACGGTCAGAGACTGCAAACATACTACAGGAGATGGTCAGAGACTGCAAACATACTATAGGAGATGGTCAGAGACTGCAGATATACTACAGGAGACGGTCAGAGACTGCAAACATACTACAGGAGATGGTCAGAGACTGCAAACATACTACAGGAGATGGTCAGAGACTGCAGACATGCTACAGGAGATGGTCAGAGACTGCAGACATAGGACAGGAGATGATCAGACTGCAGACTTAGTACAGGAGATGGTCAGAGACTGCAGACATACTACAGGAGATGGTTAGAGGCTGCAGACATAGTACAGAAGACGGTCAGAGACTGCAGAAATACTACAGGAGATGGTCAGAGACTGCAGACATAGTACAAGAGATGGTCAGAGACTGCAGACATAGTACAGGAGATGGTCAGAGACTGCAGACATAGTACAGGAGACGGTCAGAGACTGCAGACATACTACAGGAGATGGTCAGAGACTGCAGACATACTACAGGAGATGGACAGAGACTGCAGACATAATACAGGAGATGATCAGAGACTGCAGACATAATACAGGAGATGGTCAGAGACTGCAGACATAGTACAGGAGATGACCAGAGACTGCAGACATAGTACAGGAGATGGTCAGAGACTGCAGACATAGTACAGGAGATGGTCAGAGACTGCAGACATAGTACAGGAGACGGTCAGAGACTGCAGACATACTACAGGAGATGGTCAGAGACTGCAGACATACTACAGGAGATGGACAGAGACTGCAGACATAATACAGGAGATGATCAGAGACTGCAGACATAATACAGGAGATGGTCAGAGACTGCAGACATAGTACAGGAGATGGACAGAGACTGCAGACATAATACAGGAGATGATCAGAGACTGCAGACATAATACAGGAGATGACCAGAGACTGCAGACATAGTACAGGAGATGGTCAGAGACTGCAGACATAGTACAGGAGATGGTCAGAGAAACGGTTCCCACAAAGTTATAAGCATGAAATTGTCAAAAATGTCTTGGTATGCTGATGCCTTAAGAGTCCCCTTCACTGGAACTAAAGGGGCCAAACCCAACCCCTGAAAAACAACCCCACACCATAATCCCCCCTCCACCAAATGATTTGGACCAGTGCACAAAGCAAGGTCCATAAAGACATGGATGAGCGAGTTTGGGGTGGATTAACTTGACTGGCCTGCACGGAGTCCTGACCTCAACCCCATACCCCCCACCTTTGGGATGAATTAGAGCGGAGACTGTGAGCCAGGCCTTCTCATCCAACATCAGTGCCTGACCTCACAAATGCTCTTCTGGAAGAACGGTCAAACAGTCCCATAGACACCTTCCATAACCTTGTGGACATCCTTCCCAGAAGAGTTGAAGCTGTTATAGCTGCAGAGGGCGGGGCAAACTCAATATTGAACCCTGCGGACTAAGACTGGGATGGCATTAAAGTTCATGTGCGTGTAAAGGCAGGTGTCCCAATACTTTTGGTAATTTAGTGTGTGTGTATGTGTATATATATATATATATATATATTTATATATATATATACACACACACAGTAAAACCTTGGTTTGAGAGTAACTTGGTTTGAGAGCGTTTTGCAAGACAAGCAAAAACTTTTAATAAATTTTGACTTGATATACAAGCGATGTCTTGATATACAAGTAGCGTCATGTCACAACTGAGTATAAAAGAGAAGAGAGGCTCCTCGAAGTGTAGCAATATGGTTACATTTAATGAAGGTACAACGTTTAGCAACATATTGCAGTCCAAAGTTTTACTGTGTGTGTGTGTGTATATATATATATATATATATATATATATATATAGACACATATGTACACACAGTTATGCCGCGTACACACGCTCGGAATTTCCGAGTCCGACGGAATTTTTTCTTCGGATATTCTGACCGTGTGTATGCCCCATCAGACTTTTTCCCCTCGGAAATTCCGACTGACTGATGCCGCGTACACACGGCCGTTTTTCTCGTCGAGAAAAAATAAATTTTTCCCATTCGACGAGAAAAACGATAGTTTGTGGGCTTTCTGTCGTTTTTTTCGACGAGAAAAACGGCATTAAAAACGACGAGAAAAATTAGAACATGTTCTAATTTTTCTCGTTGTTTTTTTCGACATGTTTTCCGCGGCAGTGTTTCCCATAGGGAAACACTGCCGCGGAGCCCACAGACGGTTGTTTTTCTCGACAAGAGAAAAAACGACCGTGTGTGGGGAACAAGCCGTTCCCTCGTTTTTAATGACATTATTCACGGCGGTTTTTTAACCGCCGTGAATAATGATCGTGTGTACGCGGCATTAGAAAGAGAACATTCTGACGGAAAAAATTTCTATCGGATTTTCCGTTCGTCTGGATGCAATTCCGACGGACTAAAAACCACGCATGCTCAGAATCAAGTCGGCGCATGCTCGGAAGCATTGAACTTAATTTTTCTCGACTCGTTGTATTGTTGTACGTCACCGCGTTCTTGACAGTCGGAATTTGGTGTGACAGTGTGTATGCAAGACAAGCTTGAACGGAATTCCGTCGGAAAAACCTGTCGGAGTTTATTCCGATGGAAAATCCGACCGTGTGTACAAGGCAATAGAGAGACAAAAGGAAATAAAAAAAAACCCTCCAAAATAGTTTAAAATAATCAATTAAATTAAAAGAAGGGGGGGGTGGAAGGGGGAGGGTAAGTGTAGGTAAAGGTTAGGAAATACAATTTGTCAATATGTATCCCTATGGAGTAGGGAAAATGGTTTGTTTTGTTTTCTTATGTATGACAAATTGTGATAAAATAAAGAATATTAAAAAAAAAAAATCAATAAAATGTAACAATTTAATACAATTATATAAAAGAACATAAATAATAAAATTGTAATAATAATACAAAATCTCTCTCTGAGAGGGTGACAACACAGAAGCACAATTGGGAGACAGGGAGAGAGAGTTGTCACCCTATAACAGGAAGTGACCTTCATGGCAGGATTACCAGGAATTCTTTCCATGAAAGCTGCCTACACATTATATAAATATTAAAACCGCCTATAGAAATGAGATAAAAAATGCTCATGAAAAATGATGGAAACTCGACTCTCTGCAAGTGAAATCTGCGCGTCGATTTCCATCAGTTTTTCTGCATGTATGGTGTGAATGAGGCCCAACATGTTCACGCTTCTATGGAATTTCACAGTCTGGGTTTACATATCCGTTGAATGGTGAATCTTCCGTGAACATTGCAGGGAGCAGCGACATGTTGAACCCCCCCCCCCCCCCCGAGCCAATCAGGAAAGATACAGCAAATGAATGTTTAAAGAGAACCTGTCTTCAAATGTAATTGAATTCTGAAGCAATTAAAGAATAAGCGACTGCTGGAAGGAAATCCTTAAAAAAACACACATGTGCCGCTGTTGTGATCGCAGATTTGCAGCCAAGAGGTTTGGAGAATGACGCAGATTGGCCGGCTCTGAAGTGATTATTCTAGGAAGGAAGACATTCTGTTACTCTTTATTTTTTGCCAAAAAAGACCGTTGGCCAATTAACAATAGAATTTAATTATCGGGATATTACAGGAAGTTCATAAAGGGGGTTGGGTCATGTGACAGACATGGTAGCACGGTGGTCGGCACTCCTGCCCTGCAGCTGAGGGTCCTCCTGTGTGTTCTGCTCCGGGCTCTCCAGGGTTCGCACCGGTGCTTCTTTTTCCTGCAACAATCCAAAGCAGCGTAGTAATAAGTGAAATTGAGATCATTTTACATTTTTTTTAAGTTTCATCAAAAATCAGGAGGTTTTGGTGAAAAATGTCCCCATTTTGACTAAACGCGTTGGTGTGAACAGGAAGGTGACATTAGAAAGGTTTTAAGGATGTCATGGTTCCTTCAGAGCTTCCTGAACCTGTTTCTTGTGGCCCTTTATTGGCCTCATTATTTTAAATGTTTTCATTTAACCACTTAAGGACCGCCGCACGACGATGTACGTCGACAGAATGGCACGGACTGGCACAAGGGCGTACAGGTACGTCCCCTTTAAGAACCTGTCTGTGGGTGGCGCGCTAGTGACCCGGTCCGAAGCTCCATGACCGCGCCCGCGGGACCTGCGGACCCGATCGCCACCGGTGTCCCACGATCGGGTCACAGAGCTGAAGAACAGGGAGAGGTGAGTGTAAACAAACCTCTCCCCGTGCTTCCTAGTGGCATGTCAGTGATCGTCTGTTCCCTGTCATCGAGAACGACGGTCAGTCGCACCAAGCCACGCCCCCCTTCAGTTAGAATCACTCATTAGGTCACACTTAACCCCTACAGCGCCACCTAGAGGTTACACCCTTCACTGCAAGTGTCATTTTCACAGTAATCAATGCATTTTTATAGCACTGATCGCTGTAAAAATGACAATGGTCCCAAAAATGTGTCAAAAGTGTCCGATGTGTCCGCCATAATGTCACAGTCACGAAAAAAATCACTGATCGCCGCCATTACTAGTAAAAAAAAAAATATTAATAAAAATGCCATAAAACTACCCCCTATTTTGTAGACGCTATAACTTTCGCGCAAACCAATCAATATACGCTTATTGCGATTTTTTTTTACCCAAAAATATGTAGAAGAATACGTATCGGACTAAACGGAGGAAAAAATATGTTTTTTTTAATATATTTTTGGGGGATATTTATTATAGCAAAAAGTAAAAAATATGTAATTTTTTTCAAAAAAAGCGCAAAAAATAAAAACCGCAGAGGTGATCAAATACCACCAAAAGAAAGCTCTATTTGTGGGGGAAAAAAGGACGTCAATTTTGTTTGGGAGACACGTCGCACAACCGCGCAATTGTCAGTTAAAGCGACGCAGTGCCGAATCGCAAAAAGGGGCCTAGTCTTTAACCAGCCAAAATGGCCCGGGGCTGAAGTGGTTAAAGGAGAAAACAAACTGCAAAAAAACAAAAAAAAAAGGAAAAAAGTCAATTAAAATGTTTATATACTGTACAGAAAAAAAAACAATTAAATGTACAAAAAACGTTTACAAATTCAAGCACACCATGGCTGGGCTCACACTATTACGGCACATTACCCATTTGAATGGGCTGCCTAATGCACATATGCATATTCTGCTGCACGGTTGGGTTTCTTGCCTTGAGTACCTTGTGCACACCTGGTTGCTCCAGTGGTTTGCTGTTCAGGGTGGACTGTGGCTCTGTCACGGTGAGACTCTGGTGGACAGTTGCTGGCCAGGAAACGTGTCCCAATTATCACACATATATTTTGATTCTGTGGAGGCTGAGGGGCACTGCAGTCCATTATGAAAGGTGTGTGTGTGTGTGTGGCATAATGGGAGCTGGGAGGCATTTTGGGAGGTTGGGGGGAGGCAGTCTGGGACACTGTTGGAAGATGGGGGAACTTTGGGGGGGGGGGGGGGTGGATGCTCTGCAGTAGGCAGGGGGCACTGCAGGAGACTGAGGGGCACTGTGGAAGGTTGAGTGGCACTATGGGAGGTTGGAAAGCATAGTGGGTATTGGGGGGGGGGGGTTGTGGGGGCTGAGAGGCACTGCAGTCTACTATGGGAGGTTGGAGGGCACAATAGAGCCGGTAGGCATTATGGGAGGTTGGGGGCAGTCTGGGACACTGTTGGAGGTTGGGGGCACTATGAGGAGCTGGAAGGTTGGGGGGCACTATGGGAGCTGGGAAGCATTGTGGGAGGTTGGGGGTGGTAGTCTGGGACACTGTTGGAAATTGGGGGCACTTTGGAGGGTCTGGATGCTCTGCAGTAAGCAGGGAGCACTGCAGGGGACTGAAGGGCACTATGGAAGGTTGAGTGGCACTAAGGGAGGTTGGAAAGCATAGTAGGTACTGGGGGGAGGGGGGGGCTTGTGGGGCCTGAGAGGCACTGCAGTCTACTATGGGAGGTTGGAGGGCACAATAGAGCCGGGAGGCATTATGGGAGGTTGGGGGCAGTCTGGGACACTGTTGGAGGTTGGGGGTACTATGAGGAGCTGGAGACTCTGCAGTAAGCTAGGGGTAACTGCAGGAGGCTAAGGAGCACTGTGGGAGGCTGTGTGGCATTGTGGGAGGTTGGAATACACAGTAGGTGTTTGGGTGGGGCACTGTGGCGGCTGGGAGCACTGCAGTCCATTATGGAAGGTTGGGCGGTGTCCTGCCGAAAAAGATCCCCCGGCGGATAATGACCCAACTGTACTGCGCAGGTGCAGCGCTTGCGCAGTACGAACCACAACGGAGCCGCCGAAAATAGCCGAAGATGTACACCTATGAGTCAGTAGTACACGGCGCCTGCGCAATGACGACGAGGGGCAGGTGTATTACTGTTATATCGTGTAAGGGGCGGATTGGTACAAGTTTATTGCTAAAACCACCCCCAAGTTATCAGCTCTGCCCATGAATTTAAAATTTGGCCTCTTCTGTAGCTATCTGCCCCTTGCACGATATTACACTAATACACCCGCCCCTCCTCGTCATTGCGCAGGTGCTGTGTACAGCTGACTCACAGCTCTACATCTTCGGCTATTTTCGGCGGCTCCGTTGTGGTTCGTACTGCGCAAGCACTGCGCCTGCGCAGTATAGGGGGGGTCATTATCTGCCGGGGGGGTACATCATCGGCAGAACAGGGGCACTATGTGAGCTGGGAGGCATTGTGGGAGGTGGTCTTGGACTCTGTTGAAGGTTGGGGGCACTTTGGGGGGGGGCGGCTGGATGCTCTGCAGTAAGCAGGGGGCACTGCAGGGGACTGATGGGCACTGTGGAGGGTTGAGTGGCACGGTGGGAGGTTGGAAAGCATAGTTGGTATTGTGGGGGAGGGGTTTGTGGGGGCTGAGAGGCACTGCAGTCCACTATGAAATGTTGGAGGACACCATGGAGCTGGGAGGCAATATGGGAGGTTGAAGGGCAGTCTGGGACACTGTTGGAGGTTGTTGGCTCTATGGGGGGATGGAGGATCTCTGCAGGGGGCACAGGAGTACTGTGGGAGGCTAGGTGACACTGTGGGTGTTTGGGGGGGGCACTGTGGGGACTGAAGGGCACTGCAGTTAGGGTGACCACATTTCCAAACTGCCATTCAGGGACACACCCCCTCACTCACCTTCACCCCCAAAAAATGAGGGGGGGGGCGGGGGGAAATGTAGTCTCGGGGTTGATGGGGAATTTGGCGGCGGGTTATTTGTCAGGTGAATGTGCCACTTGCTACCAGATACAGTGCCGCTTGCCAGCCATAGCCTGCCACCAGATGCAGTGCTGCTGTCACTCCCTCTGCATGAGCCACATGTGTAGAAGGAAAGAAGTGGCGTCACTATCTGGAGAGTGAAGATCACACCAGTCCCTGCTGCTTGCCGCTGGGTGCCGGGGAGGAGGAGGTGCCGAGGTGGGTGGGGACAGCAGTGCTGCACTAGGCGCAGGCCTTGCTCCCGACCTCACTGCCTGAGAGTAAATGGTCAGTGGTTGCAAGATGCCAGGCAGCGCTGGCCCCAGCAACCAGTTCCGGAAATGTAGTTATTAGTTAGTAGGGGGTGGCTGTGTCCTCTATTTCATTCCGGGACATTGTATTGTCCCGGAATGAAGGTGCCCGGGACCCAGGACAGACATGTCAATTGCGAGACAGTCCTGGGCAATCCGGGACAAGTGGGCACCCTAACTGCAGTCCAATATGGGAGCTGGGAGGATCAGGGAGGGGGTGGCAGTCTGAAACACTGTTCAAGTTAGGTGGCACTATGGGGACTGGAGGCTCTGCAGTAGGTTGGGGGGGGGCTGGACGGGGGTTGAAGAGCACTATGGGAGGCTGGGTGACACTGTGGGTGTTTGGGGGGGCACTGTGGGGATTGAAGGGCACTGCAGTCCACTATGGGAGCTGGGAGGATCGGGGGGGGGGGGGTTGGCAGTCTGGAACACTGTTCAAGTTAGGCGGCACTATGGGGACTGGAGGCTCTGCAGTAGGTTGGGGGGGCCGGACGGGGGTTGAAGAGCACTATGGGAGGCTGGGTGGCACTGAAGGAGATTGGAGGGCACTGTAAGGCACTATAGTGAGTTCACTATGGAAGGTTTGGGGAACACTAGGGGAGCTAGGAGGCTTTGTGGGAGGTTAGGGGATTTGTATTCGGTAGTAGGTAGGCCACGGCCTGGCGGTTGAGAACCACTGCTCTATAATAAAATACTACATCAGTGCTATATAAAAAATTTAAATAAATCAAATTCATTTTAGCCCACTAGGTTGGTGTCATGAGATATTAATGTAGCGGGTATTTAAATTTTAAGGGAAGCATCTGGGTGGTAGTGTAACCCAGATGCACTGATGACTCTGGTGGTGTGAGGTTCCCTGGGGTCCGAGGGTGGCGCTGTTGCCCTGGGTCGAGGGTGGAACCCTCACTGCAAGACTGTACTCTTTTTGTCCCTTTCCGGCGGTTGTACAGCGGGGCGGGGAACCTGCTGTGACACTGGGGAGAGGAGATAAAGGGGGGCGGACGCCCTAAGCACTGGGTTCAGAGTCGGAGGACACCGCCGCGCCCAGGCACCTTCGGCCTGGGTGCGGGCGTTCCGGAGTTCCGGGCACAGGGGCCCTTGACCTGGCCGGAGCGGGAGATGGAGTCCATCCCAGGCACCTTTAGCCCTGGGGTGAGGTACTATTGAGGAGGCCTGGGACCCAGTACCTTCGACTGGGTTCTGCAATGGTGGAGGAGTCCGAGGGGCCCTAAGGTGTTGGGCGCCCGAATCTGAGACGAGGAGGCCGGGGAGTGTAACCCTTCCGAACAGCCCGGTGCAGCATTTGCCGGTGACGGTGGGGCCTCCGGTAACTCTCTCGGAAGGATGTCTTCCCTCTGACTGGGGCCACTGCTTAAAGAAGGTAACTCCTATTTCATGTTCGTCAGAGTTGCTGGTAGAGACTCAGAAAAGGAAAGAAGTACATTCACAGCCACTGTGCGTCATAACCGTTGGTGATATCTCAATGGTTTCGTTTGATTGATTAAGGATTGTGCCTTGACCTACTCCCCACCTATACTGAACTGTTCGTTGGTCACAACCTGTCTGTGCTAAGTGACAATTTATTGCTGCTAAAGAATAAATAGTTGGACCTTTTCAGTGGTGTGGAACTCTGGTTACTGGGAGCAAAGGGGGGTCAGTTAGAGGAAAGACTTGACCCTGGGTTATACACACGGCGCGATGGTAAAATACATTGGGCCTTCACCTCTATCCAGAAGAGGACATGGGCCGTGGTGGATCTCATCCCTCCTCCCAGGTTCCCCCTAGACAAGACAGCAAGCCGAGAAGAAGAAAGGGTGAGAGGGGTGGGCCCGCTACATTAATAAGAGACAAAAATTGCCCGTCTGCTGCTGTGCATAGATCTCAGTTCAAACCTGATGGAGAAGAGGCATGCTGAGATCTGTAGTTCATTGCCGCTTGTTAGACGGATGATGTCTCCCCTGGGGAAAATGACTCACAGAGCAATGGAGCAGTACATGAAGGGCTGCTGGAGATAGATTCATAACCCACTGGGGTAATGTAAAGCTTCGCCATGGAAGCAATGTGTGTATTTTCATCTGATGAGTCAGAATAAGAAGAGAGGAAAATACCTGGAAATCCCAGGCAGCCCTCAACAAACTCATCAGAAAAATCAAATGTCTTCTAAAGCTCCTAATCCTTCAGATGTAGAAGAAGAGAACATAGCGGGTGAGACAACAATCAGAAAATTGGAGGAAAACAATTCCTGGGAAGCACCAGTTGGACGGGAAGACGGAGCGGCAGATTGTTGGTGTGCGCGTCCAAAGATGTGCGATGACGCCGAGTACGTGTGAATGGGATGTCTTAGAAAAGCAATCAGAACTCTACAGCTCTGAATGTACAGATCCAGAAGAATGGCTCTATAATAATGCTGGCCAAGTGGTCATACATAGAGGGAAATGAAATTCATGGCTGGCCCTGCTGGCACCACTTCACCCAACACCCTTTGATTAAAAAGTCCAATGAGCCAGGCAGAAAATTGTCAACAGTGATTTCAGCCAATCGGCTACAGCCACTGTTTGGGTATTCTGTCAGAATAGAATAGCCAGCAGGGGAGATTCCTTCATCCAGTGTATAGTGTGGATATATGAATCTGTTGGATTTCTATTGTTAAGTCCACAGACTGAACAAAATAATCTTTGTGTGTATGGTCAACTGTATGATGTATTCCGTCTATAAACCAGGGGCTCTGGGTGGACAGTTGGATAAATGGCTCTATATTTAGGATGTATCCGGTCTATAAACCAGAGGCTCTGGATGGACAGTTGGATAAATGGCTCTATATTTAGGATGTATACGGTCTATAAACCAGAGGCTCTGGATGGACAGTTGGATAAATGGCTCTATATTTAGGATGTATACGGTCTATAAACCAGAGGCTCTGGATGGACAGTTGGATAAATGGCTCTATATTTAGGATGTGTCCGGTCTATAAACCAGAGGCTCTGGATGGACAGTTGGATAAATGGCTCTATATTTAGGATGTATCCGGTCTATAAACCAGAGGCTCTGGATGGACAGTTGGATAAATGGCTCTATATTAAGGATGTATCCGGTCTATAAACCAGAGGCTCTGGATGGACAGTTGAATAAATGGCTCTATATTTAGGATGTATCCAGTCTATAAACCAGAGGCTCTGGATGGACAGATGTTTAGAGGTACTGTATATAGGAACGATCTGTTTGGCTCTTAAAATATAAAAAAAATTGGGTTTGAATTGCGCAGTTCCTCCTGGCAGAGCGATATCTCTGACAGTGGTGGCTCATGCATTGAGGGCGTACAGGCGCCGCCCCCCTATTCCTGCCATCGTCCCCATATCCCTGCGCCCGGCCCCTTTTAGGACGCCGGGTGCATGGATTCCTATGCCGTTTTTTTTTTCTTAAGCACCTTATTAGAGTCAGAGGCTCTATTAGGATTAAAAAAAAGGTGGGTGGGCTCGGGGCTCAGAGAGTGCGCCCTAATCCCAACCAGTTGTGTGACCATAGCGAATTAATTTTCGCTATTTTCACACTACAGTGCCTCCCTGCCAATCAGGAAGCCAGGTCGTGGGACCTGTTTCCCTTTTGGATGCCTACACTTTGGTGGAAGGGGAGAAACAGAGCGGAGGAAGCACGAGGAGCGGACACTGGAGCCGCCGCTGCTGTCCACACTGTGGAGGAGAGTGGAGACACAGGAGGATCCTCTCCACAGCCCGGTAAGTGCCGGACCTCCCACGGGGGGGGGGGGGGGTGCTCTATATACCCTGTCTGTAATGCTGGGCTATATACCCTGTCTGTAATGCTGGGCTATATACCCTGTCTGTAATGCTGGGCTATATACCCTGTCTGTAATGCTGACTTATATATCCTATCTGTAATGCTGGGCTATATACCCTGTCTAATTCTGAGCTATATACCCTGTCTGTAATGCTGGGCTATATAACCTGTCTGTAATGCTGGGCTATATACCCTGTCTGTAATGCTGGGCTATATACCCTATCTGTAATGCTGACCTATATAACCTAATCTGTGAGACGAAGCTATATACCCTGATCTGTGAGGCTGATCTATATACTCTGTCCTGTGATGCTGAGCTGTATACTCCTGACACTATGGGTGGAAGCAAGTGGAATACAGGGGACGGAGTGAGTGGATTCTATGAGTGGGGCTTATGAGAAGTGGGAGCGATCAAAAAGGAAGGGAGGGGTCTGACGCCCCCCCCATCCTAAAACTTTACCAGTCACCACTGATATAAATGGTGTGGGAGGTGTTTTCTCTGTTCATTCGATTATTTATTTTAAACATCTAAATTGTAATTAAGTATAGTACAAAAATGACCGTTCCAAAAAAGACTCACCCCTATGAAACAAAACCTCTCCAGGAACAAAGGGTGCCGGCAATGCACAAGGCAATGGAAGAAATGTAGATATCTGGACAGCCGCACTCCAATCCAACGTGGCTTTTATTGGATAAAAAATATGATAAAACAGGCACTACATGTCACAGCAAGGGAACAAAATAACAGGGACAGCTAACGCGTTTCACACTAAAGAGTGCTTACTCATAGCTGTGAGTAAGCACTCTTTAGTGTGAAACGCGTTAGCTGTCCCTGTTATTTTGTTCCCTTGCTGTGACATGTAGTGCCTGTTTTATCATATTTTTTATCCAATAAAAGCCACGTTGGATTGGAGTGTGGCTGTCCAGATATCTACATTTCTTCCATTAAATTGTAATTAAATAACCAATATCTTGCCATGAATCTGACGCTCTGACTATGTCCGGTGTCCATGAACATTTTCATATATTTAAACATTTTCCTTCTTTTCACGATTCTGAAGTTCCCTTTCAAAAGCGCAGTTTTGAAGTCCATTTGACGTGTTCCGGCTCTTATCGCAAGTCTTTTATGCTCTACCGTCAAAGGCAAACGTCGGGACAGTGACGCATGAAAGACCGGCCAACAGACATACATGTAATGAGACTGGAGTCTATGGAGCCCTTTTCAATGAGAAGTTTACAATGAGGAGGAAATAAAGGATATTTTCATATAAGTATGGACGGGAAAAGTGGCAAAATCTCTCCAACAGTAAAACCCTCTGCCTTCTCTATCCCAAAAAATAATGTTTAGTCTGGTCTATAAATCAGAGACTTTGGGAGTACAGTTGGATAAAAATTGCCATACCTGAAGGGCACTCTGATGGACACATTTAATGTTAAGGGGCACTCTGATAGGCACATTTTGTTGTGCCCATCAGCGTGCCCCTTAACATAAAATGTGCCCATCAGAGTGCCCCTTAAAGTGGAGTTCCACCCTGAATTTTTTTTTTTTAAATCAGACTCCTCTAACCCTTAAAAAAATTTTGGAGGAATATTTTTTTTATACTTACCAGAATCGCCCTGTTGCTATGTAGTCCTCCTAATCTACCACTTCCTGGTCGCGGAGCTCCTCGTCACTTCCTCCCTCGCCTTCTAGTTAAGAGGGCTGGGCTGGGCTGGAAGGGAGCATTTGTCTTTTAGACATGCCCCCTTCTATGACACTTGTTCCAATGGTGCTTTACTATCGGTCCAAGACTCCAAGCTGTCCATTGAGCTCAGTGCTTCTGAGAAGAAGTGAGGAGGGGCACTGTGAGCTCTTCCTCTCATGCCCTGTACACACGATCGGATTTCCGATGGAATAAAATCCGCAGGAATTTTCCGTCGGAATTGCGATGAAGCTGACTTCCATCAGTCTTGCCTACACACCAGACAAAATTCCGACCGTCCAAAACGCCGTGACGTAAAACACTCCGACGAGTCGAGAAAAATGAAGTTCAATGCTTCTGAGCATGCGTCGACTTGATTCTGAGCATGCGTGGGTTTTTTCTCCGTTGGAGTTCCACACAGACGATCGGAATTTCCTATCGTTTTTTTTTTCCATCGGAAAAATTTAAAACCTGTTCTATTTTTTAACACCGATGGAAAAAAGTCAGATGGGGCCCACACACAATCGGTTTTTCATCGGAAAAACCGACCGTGCGTACAGGGCATCAGAGCTTGTATTTAAACTGGCCGCTCTGTATGTAGCTTCTGACAGGCTGCGCAAGGAGCCCCGTATCTCCGGAACCATAGGTCGTAGGAGCACCAAATAAATTACCAGTGGTGGGGTAAGACTTTAGCTACCCTGCCTACCTACCCCCCAAATTTGGGGTCTCTGACGACCCCTTGAAGCTCCATCCTTTTTTTTTTTTATGTTCATAGCAGGCGAGGCTCTGCCTCACCTGCCTCCCCTAACCGCACGTCCCTGGTCAGTAGGTGAGGTGAGAGGTCACACCACGGACAGGGCTCCCCTCTCCAGCCTGTGTCCCCCCCCCCACCTGGAGCTGACAGTCCGCTGCCCCCGACAGGCCCTCTGAGGCTCTCAATCCTCTCTGAAGCTCAGCAGATTGCATCTCATTTCTCTCTTCTCATTTCTTTCAATCATTTTAACTGGAAATTGAAGCATCATGTCGTTCCTAAATGAATTTCTCCCATTATCTGCCGTCTGGTCGCCTGGGGGGGGGGGTGGGGGGGGGGAGACAATTATCTGTAATGTTATATATTGCCGGGCGCAGACCGCGCTCTGTCATTAATGTTCTGCTTGCTTTGTTGGTGGTTTAGCTTTGTAGCGCTCTGCACACACAATGTAACAATGAATCATCCGCAATCATTGTTATAGATTGATTCGATGGTATATATGACACTAATAAGGATAAATATTAGGGCCAGTGTTTTGAATTATACACACGGGGTGACGTTGTGTTCTTACACCGGTATCAAACCCCCCAACCAAAAATGTGACATATTGCAGCTTACTAATCATTAGATGTGGCGGCCAGGGCCGGGACAGGAAGGGGGGGGGGGGGGGGCAGGAGGGACAGCTGCCTTGGGCCCAATGGTTTATTGCAGGGATGGGGGCACTCTGACCCTAACCCTAAACGAGGGGGGGGGGGGGCACGGTTTGGCATCTTAGCCCTGGGCGCTGGATAACCTTGTCCCGGCACTGGGGACAAGGCTTTTTCCCCCCCTCTGTTTTCACCTGGTGATCTGACCAGTAACACACCTCTTGTATTAGAGCGCCCCCCTCCACTCTGGATGAAGGAGCACACAAGACACCTGTGGACAGCAGCATTGTGAGTCTGGTAGGGAAGGGAGTGTTAGATGGACTAGCAGATTTAGATACACTAACAAATTGAAGGCCAAACTCCAGCGCTCACTTTATAAATCAGTTACAGAAAACAGTTTTGTTCCTTTTTAGGATGAAGGATTTACAAAAAAAAAACTGATCATTGTAGGCACCCCCGTCAGTGGTAAATGGTTTGTCCCATGCCTCCATCTTTTCCCAACTCCCGCCTGCCGTATAGTAAAATTATGCTGGGCGGGATGCCCTCTCGTTCTGGGGTGCCCGTCATATGACGTCTCCCCAGCTTCACCGCAGGGGCACACAGCGCGGCGATTGCGGTCGCACCGTGTTCCCAGGACACGGCGCGACTGCGATCTGAATAAAGACCCGATGACGCGGCTCTTTAACCATGTGACCTACTGTGTCTAATCACAGCCGATCACATGTAAACATGGAAGTGCCATTTTTTTGTCTCTCCTCGCCTCACACTGACAGAGTGTAGAACCGAAGACAGGAGAACCGATCAGCGGCATCTCCAGCAGAGACTGTACCGGTAATCAGTGCTCTAACTGTCAATGTTGCCCCAACAGTGCCCATCAGTGACACCAATCAGTGCTGCCCATCAGTGCCACCTATCTGTGCTGCCTATCAGTGCCTATCAGTACCACCTATCAGTGCCACTTGTCAGTGCCACCCATCTGTGCCCATCAGTACCACCTATCAGTGCCACGTTTCAGTGCCACCTATCAGTGCCCATCAGTGCGGCATATTAGTGCCTCCCAAACAGTGCCCTTCAGTGCCGCCTCATCAGTGCAACCCACAGTGGCGGCTGGTGTTTGCCAGTCAGTCCGGCACTTACCCCATCATGGCGGGTGGCAGGCAGCGTGGTGCAGCAGCTCGGCCCCTGTGTCCTCTCCTCCTATGGTGGCTTCCAGCTCCTCCTCCTTTCAGCCAACCGGGGGACCAGTGTCAAAACCTGCTTCCTGATTGGCCGGGAGGAGGATCAGTGTTACTACAGCGAATATTGATTTGCTGTTGTAACACACCTGGGTGGGATCGGAACTCACTCTCTTCGACCCGAGCCCACCCTATATTGAAGCCTATTAGAGCCTCTGGCTCCAATCGGAAAAAAAGGGAATATGCCTGTGCTGGACATATTTATCAGGTGGTATCGCATGGTCGCAGCATCAGTTCTTATGTGAGTATTTTCAGTTACGGCCGTCTATCTGTTTATCACTATCCTAAACCCCCCCCCCCCCCCCCACACCAGTTGGTAGTTATATCAAACTATAATGGCGATTTCTATCCCCCTTTTAGTATATCGATGCACTTGCTCCTGATGAGTGGACAGACGTCCATGAAACGTTGTCGAGCTTATTTTGATGCATCCGCTTCATACTTATGATTCTAGATGGTTTTATTGCTTTACCAACCCTGATATAATGTCAATGTCTCCTCCATATGGGGGACTGCGATGTACAATATTTATTCTCTCTGTCATGTTGGTTACAATTCACAATATGAATGTTGCTATTTTGTATTTTATATGCCAATGTGCTATTATGCTTTTATATGGGTTGATCCATGCCCTATTTTGGTCTATTATTAGGGCCCCGCCCCCGGACCATTTTGTTGCTAAAGGACCAGGCCCCTTTTTGCGATTCGGCACTGCGTCACTTTAATTGACAATTGCGCGGCCGTGCGACGTGGCTCCCAAACAAAATTGACTTCCTTTTTTTCCCACAAATAGAGCTTTTTTGGTGGTATTTGATCACCTCCGGCGGTTTTTATTTTTTTGTGCTATAAACAAAAATAGAGCGACAATTTTGAAAAAAATTCAATATTTTTTACTTTTTGCTATAATAAATATCCTCCAAAAAATATATAAAAAAACATTTTTTTCCCTCAGTTTAGGCCGATACGTATTCTTCTACATGTTTTTGTTAAAAAAAATCGCAATAAGCGTTTATTGATTGGTTTGCGCAAAAGTTATAGCGTCTACAAAATAGGGGATAGTTTTATGGCATTTTTATTAATAACTTTTTTTTTTAACTAGTAATGGCGGCGATCAGCGATTTTTATCATGACTGCGACATTATGGCCGACACATCGGACACTTTTGACACTATTTTGGGACCATTGTAATTTTTACAGCGATCAGTGCTATAAAAATGCACTGATTACTGGGAAAATCACACTGGCAGTGAAGGGGTTAATCTGTAGGGGGCGCTGAAGGGGTTAAGTGTGACCTAATGAGTGATTCTAAGGCCTCATGCCCACGGACGTTTTTTCAGCCGCGTTTTTGAGTGTTTTTTACAGCTTAAAAACGCCTGTCCATGTTAGTCTATAGCTTCATGCCCACCTAGACGTTTTTGAGCTGCAAATAGCATAGGCGTTTTTAAGCTGTAAAAAAAAACCAGGACCAGTGCATTCTTTGGCGTCGGCGTTATGCATAAAAAAAGCGCGGATAAAACGCGCAAAAACGCAGCGATTGCATTTTTGAGCTCCGACGTTTAAAAAAAAAAAAAAAAAAAGGAAACAATAACATGGACAGGCGTTTTTAAGCTGCAAAAAACGCGGCTGTAAAAACGTCCGTGGGCATGAGGCCTTACTGTAGGGGGGCGTGGCTTAGCGTGTGACATCACTGATCATCGTTCCCTATGACACGGAACAGATGATCACTGACATGCCACTAGGAAGAACGGGGGAAAGGTTTGTTTACACTCACCTCTCCCCGTTCTTCAGCTCTGTGACCCGATCGCGGGACACCGGCCGCGATCGGGTCCGCGGGTCACGCGGGCGCGGTCGCGGAGTACCCGACAGCCGCGCATATTAAAGGGGACGTACCTGTACGCCAATGTGCGCAGCCGTGCCATTCTGCCGACGTCTATCGTCGTGCGGCGGTCAGCAAGCAGTTAATAAATATAATTATTTACATACACATATGGATTTGTCTGGCTCTACCCCACGCACCTCATTCAAAGTCCTACCCTCCCCCCTTCTGGCTCTAATTGATGCCTCAAAAAAACCAGCCCCTCCACATTGGAATCCATGCGCCGGTGTCTTGAAAGGGGCCGGACGCATGGATAGGGGAGGACGGCGATGGGGGGGCGCCCCCGTGCGCCCTTAATGGACAGGCCGCCCCTGTCTGCAATATGGACATTTTCAAAACAAAAGCTGGGGAGAAAGGGGCTAGATGATGCTGGATGTCTCCCAGGCAGGAAATGAGTAGTGCCAGGACAAGACCATCCAGTGCCTGAGGGCAAAGATGCCAAATTCCGCCCCCCCCCCCCTTCATTATGTGTGAGCTTATTCGGAGGACAGGGAGAGCGAGCACAGCTCACACCTTCTCCCGGCTCTCTCCTCCTCTCCTTGCCGCTTCCAGTGCTGAGCTGACAGAAGTAGTGATGTTGCTGTCACTACTGCTGTCAGCCGTATAGTAGAAGGAACTTGTGGTGCCCCCATCCTTACAAGACATGCTGCGCCCAGGGCAACCGTCCCTTCTGTCCACTCCTTGTCCCGGCCCTTTAAATGGGGCGGGGCTCTATCTGACTTGCTGCAGCTTCTATTGCACATGGTGAGCAGGGGAGGGCTGGCGGCCTTAGGCCTGGGGGGCAAGTCCAGTCAAGTGGCCCATTGAACCACTGAATCAGCTCATCATCCACGGTCCACCTGGTTTTTCAATGCAGCCTCACCAGTGCCCATCAGTGCAGCCAACTCCAGTGCCCATCAATGCAGCCTGATCACTGGGGCAGGTTACATGGGGTGTATGGGGGGGAGATGGGGGGTCAGCTAGGGGTGTCAGGGCCTCTCACCTCAGTGATCTCAGCTCAGCAGGTCCTTGCACGCCACGGTCTCCTGGGGGGGTAACGCTCCTGATCCTGGGGTCAAGTTGCAGCCAGCGCCCAGCCCTGCATCCCGACTCCCTGGCACACCCTGCCTCTGCCTACTTCCAAGAATCCGGTCCCAGGGAGTTGTAGTTTCCTCTGCACTGCTGTGTTTTCCACCCACCGGAAGCTTGAGTGCGGACTACAACTCCCAGAATGCAACAGCTAGTGGTCGGCTGCCATGGCCACGCCCCCGGCCCGACTTCCTAGACCAGAATAATAAAGAAAATGGTAGCGAGCAGCGGCTGCCGGCCATTTTGAACATAAGTTAGGGCGGCCTGGGAGGCAATTGCCACCCTGCCCCCTGGCCCAGCCCTCCCCTGATGGTGAGAAACTCACGGTGTTCAGTGAAATCAGAGGAAGCCGTTTCGGTCCAGTGGGAGGAGCCGGCACACCTGTGCAAGACTGAAGGGGAGGAGCCGGTACCCTTGTGCAAGACTGAAGGGGAGGAGCCGGTACCCTTGTGCAAGACTGAAGGGGAGGAGCCGGCACACCTGTGGAAGACTGAAGGGGAGGAGCCGGCACACCTGTGCAAGACTGAAGGGGAGGAGCCGTACCCTTGTGCAAGACTGAAGGGGAGGCTTTAAAAAGATCCATTTAATCTATGAAAGGATACAAAGTATTACTTGTGTCATTTATATCTGCCGGTATCACTGTGCAAGACTGAAGGGGAGGCCGGAGGTCAGACTTATATCCCACAATCAGTCATTTATTTTTTCCTCCGACACCCCAGCACAGCTATTATAAAGCCAAGTGTTGAAGTCTCACCCCTGCTGCTGCGTTTTCTGTCATAGGAAGCAAGGGCAGCCTGAGGCAGGGAGGAGACCCCCTTGTGAATACAGGTGGGTGGGGGTGGGTGTCGGCTGTAGACATCTCTCTATGTTCCTCATCAGCAGGTTGTATAGTGGGGAGAATCTGGGACTGGAATGTGAGAATTATTCTCCAGCAGCGGGAGCTCCGGGCCGGGAGATTAATTCCCACTAACGCGGATAAAGAGCCTAATTCTAATAAATGATGTAAACTATACGGATACTGACCGCAAGAAAACAACCCGCCGTCCCGGGAGAGGCACCTCCCTCCTCATGCCTCACACAGGCTTCTCATTCCTAATGATCTGGATATTAAAGTGAAACTCCAGACAAAATAACTTTTAGTTTTGAATGGAGTAGGGAAGGGTAAGAACCTCTGTCAGGTTATTTATTGCTGTCTGTGTCCCCATCAGGGAGATTTCCCACTTCCCATGATGTCCCAGAGACAGAACAGGAAATGAGACAAAATCTCACCTGAACAAGTGTCCCCATTTAAAGGTTTCCCCTCTGTTCCTGTACTGGTGACCCCTGTGTGATGCGGCTATAGAAATGGAAAGGGGGGAGTAGAGAGATGCATCTACAGAAGAGACTTTTCCCAAAGAAAACTGACAGATGAATAGGACTCCTGAAGAGGCAAGGACAGTGAGACTCTAGAAGTGGCATAGACAGAGGGATGAGACTCCAGAAGAGGTAGGAATACAGGGACGAGACTCCAGAAGAGGCAGGGATAGAGGGATGAGACTTCAGAAGAAGTAGGGATAGAAGGATGAGACTCCAGACGTGGCAGGAATAGAAGGATGAGACTCCAGAAGAAGTAGGGATAGAGGGATGAGACTCCAGAAGAGGCAGGAATAGAAGGATGAGACTCCAGAAGAAGTAGGGATAGAGGGATGAGACTCCAGAAGAGGCAGGGATAGAGGGATGAGACTCCAGAAGAGGTGGGGTAAGAGGGATGAGACTCCAGAAGAGGCAGGGATAGAGGGACGAGACTCCAGAAGAGGCAGGGATAGAGGGATGAGACTCCAGAAGAGGCAGGGATAGAGGGATGAGACTCCAGAAGAGGCAGGGATAGAGGGATGAGACTCCAGAAGAGGCAGGGATAGAAGGATGAGACTCCAGAAGAAGTAGGGATAGAGGGATGAGACTCCAGAAGAGGCAGGGATAGAGGGACGAGACTCCAGAAGAGGTGGGATAAGAGGGATGAGACTCCAGAAGAGGCAGGGATAGAGGGATGAGACTCCAGAAGAGGCAGGAATAGAGGGATGAGACTCCAGAAGAGGCAGGAATAGAGGGATGAGACTCCAGAAGAGGCAGGAATAGAGGGATGAGACTCCAGAAGAAGTAGGGATAGAGGGATGAGACTCCAGAAGAGGCAGGGATAGAGGGATGAGACTCCAGAAGAGGCAGGGATAGAGGGACGAGACTCCAGAAGAGGCAGGAATAGAGGGATGAGACTCCAGAAGAGGCAGGAATAGAGGGATGAGACTCCAGACGTGGCAGGAATAGAGGGATGAGACTCCAGAAGAGGCAGGAATAGAGGGATGAGACTCCAGAAGAAGTAGGGATAGAGGGATGAGACTCCAGACGTGGCAGGAATAGAAGGATGAGACTCCAGAAGAAGTAGGGATAGAGGGATGAGACTCCAGAAGAGGCAGGGATAGAGGGATGAGACTCCAGAAGAGGCAGGAATAGAGGGATGAGACTCCAGAAGAGGCAGGGATAGAGGGATGAGACTCCAGAAGAGGCAGGGATAGAGGGATGAGACTCCAGAAGAGGCAGGAATAGAGGGATGAGACTCCAGAAAAGGCAGGAATAGAGGCATGAGACTCCAGAAGAGGCAGGAATAGAGGGATGAGACTCCAGAAGAGGCAGGGGTAGAATAATGAGACTCTGTAACAGCGACAGAGGGATGAGACTCCAGAAGAGGCAGGGGCAGAGGAATGGTGTTCCAGAAGAGGTGGGAATAGGGGCATGAGACTCCAGAAGAGGTGGGAAGAGAGAGAGAGACTCCATGAGAGGCAGGGCAGAACAATGAGACTCTGGAAGATGAAGGGACAGAGGGAAGAGACTCCAGAAGAGGATAGGACAGAGGGATGATACTCCAGAAGATGAAGGGACAGAAAGAAGAGACTCCAGAAGAGGATAGGACAGAAAGAAGAGACTCCAGAAGAGGAAGGGACAGAAAAAGAGACTCCAGAAGAGGAAGGGACAGAGAGAAGAGACTCCAGAAGAGGATAGGACCGAGGGATGAGACTCCAGAAGAGGATAGGACCGAGGGATGAGACTCCAGAGGAGGATAGGACACAGGGATGAGACTCCAGAGGAGGATAGGACACAGGGATGAGACTCCAGAAGTGGATTGGACAGAGGGATGAGACTCCAGAAGAGGATTGGACAGAGGGATGAGACTCCAGAAGAGGATTGGACAGAGGGATGAGACTCCAGAAGAGGATTGGACAGAGGGATGAGACTCCAGAAGAGGATTGGACAGAGGGATGAGACTCCAGAAGAGGATAGGACAGAGGGATGAGACTCCAGAAGAGGATAGGACAGAGGGATGAGACTCCAGAAGAGGATAGGACAGAGGGATGAGATTCCAGAAGAGGATAGGACAGAGGGAAGAGACTGCAGAAGAGGATAGGACAGAGGGATGAGACTCCAGAAGAGGATAGGACAGAAGGAAGAGACTCCAGAAGAGGATAGGACAGAAGGAAGAGACTCCAGAAGAGGATAGGACAGAGGGAAGAGACTCCAGAAGAGGATAGGACAGAGGGAAGAGACTCCAGAAGAGGATTGGACAGAGGGATGAGACTCCAGAAGAGGATTGGACAGAGGGATGAGACTCCAGAAGAGGATAGGACAGA
The DNA here is from genome assembly GCA_029206835.1 of Rana muscosa. Classification (NCBI taxonomy): domain Eukaryota; kingdom Metazoa; phylum Chordata; class Amphibia; order Anura; family Ranidae; genus Rana; species Rana muscosa. The sequence goes on along the minus strand of CM055119.1, from coordinate 208,265,224 downwards.
GGGATGAGACTCCAGAAGAGGATAGGGCAGAGGGATGAGACTCCAGAAGAGGATAGGGAAGAGGGATGAGACTCCAGAAGAGGATAGGGCAGAGGGATGAGACTCCAGAAGAGGATAGGGCAGAGGGATGAGACTCCAGAAGAGGAAGGGACAAAGGGAAGAGACTCTTGAAGAGGATAGGGCAGAGGGATGAGACTCCAGAAGAGGATAGGGCAGAGGGATGAGACTCCAGAAGAGGATAGGGCAGAGGGATGAGGCTCCAGAAGATGAAGGGACAGAGGGATGAGACTCCAGAAGAGGATAGGGCAGAGGGATGAGACTCCAGAAGAGGATGGGACAGAGGGATGAGACTCCAGAAGAGGATAGGACAGAGGGAAGAGACTCCAGAAGATGAAGGGACAGAGGGATGAGAGTCCAGAAGAAGAAGGGACAGAGGGAAGAGGCTCCAGAAGAGGATGGGACAGAGGGATGGGAGTCCAGAAGAAGAAGGGACAGAGGGAAGAGGCTCCAGAAGAGGATGGGACAGAGGGATGAGACTCCAGAAGAGGATGGGACAGAGGGAAGACACTCCAGAAGATGAAGGGACAGAGAGATGAGACTCCAGAAGAAGAAGGGACAGAGGGAAGAGGCTCCAGAAGAGGATAGGACAGAGGGATAAGACTCCAGAAGAGGATGGGACAGAGGGATGAGACTCCAGAAGAGGATGGGACAGAGGGATGAGACTCCAGAAGAGGATGGGACAGAGGGATGAGACTCCAGAAGAGGATGGGACAGAGGGAAGAGGCTCCAGAAGAGGCAGAGACAGAAGGGTTTGGCTCCAGAAGGGGGTAGGTGGGATGCAGCTCCTGGAGAGGGGAGAATAGGATCAGTATATTGGAGTCTGCCCATTATTCACATTAGATTTCCGCACCGAGGAGTTAATCTGCTCAATCTCCTTATATTTTGACAATCGATGTCAGATCTTTCTGTATCTCATGACTCAGACTTCAGAACTAAGAAAAACAACAAATGACACCTTCCTACAAATCAGCAGACGCACGCTTCCCGCCAACACCGTCTGCTTCATCGCCAGAACCCGCTCTCTGCGCCAGAATTTCCTGCGACACCAAACATTCATATAGTTACATAGTTACATAGTTACATAGTTAGTCAGGTTGAAAAAAGACACAAGTCCATCCAGTTCAACCGTAAAAAATAAAAATAAAAAAATAAAAATAAACATATATCGTACACTCCCATATACCCAATTCTATACCCACAGTTGATCCAGAGGAAGGCAAAAAAACCCAGAAGAGCATTATCCAATTTGCTACAGCAGGGGAAAAAATTCCTTCCTGATCCCCCGAGAGGCAATCGGATATTCCCTGGATCAACTTTACCTATAAATGTCAGTACCCAGTTATATTCTGTACATTTAAGAAAGAATCCAGGCCCTTCTTAAAGCAATCTACTGAGCTGGCCAGAACCACCTCTGCAGGGAGTCTATTCCACATTTTCACAGCTCTTACTGTGAAAAAACCTTTCCGTATTTGGAGGTGAAATCTCTTTTCCTCTAGACGCAAAGAGTGCCCCCTTGTCCTTTGTGTTGACCGTAAAGTGAATAACTGAACACCAAGTTCACTATATGGACCCCTTATATATTTGTACATGTTGATCATATCCCCCCTTAATCTCCTCTTCTCAAGAGAGAATAAATTCAGTTCCTCTAATCTCTCCTCATAGCTGAGCTCCTCCATGCCTCTTATCAGTTTGGTTGCCCTTCTCTGCACTTTCTCCAGTTCCCCAATATCCTTTTTGAGAACTGGGGCCCAAAACTGAACTGCATATTCCAGATGAGGTCTTACTAATGATTTGAACAGGGGCAAAATGATATCTCTCTCTCTGGAGACCATACCTCTCTTAATACAAGAAAGGACTTTGCTCGCTTTGGAAACCGCAGCTTGGCATTGCATGCCATTATTGAGCTTATGATCTACCAAAACCCCCAGATCCTTCTCCACTACGGATCCCCCCAGTTGTACTCCCCCTAGTATGTATGATGCATTCATATTATTAGCCCCCAAGTGCATAACTTTACATTTATCAACATTAAACCTCATCTGCCACATAGTCGCCCAATTAGACAGAGCATTGAGGTCGGCTTGTAAATTGGCGACATCCTGAAAGGACGTTATTCCACTGCATAGCTTGGTGTCATCTGCAAAGACAGAAATGTTACTTTTGATCTCAGACCCAATATCATTTATAAACATATTAAAAAGTAAGGGTCCCAGCACTGAACCTTGGGGTACACCACTGATAACCTTGGACCATTCAGAGTAAGAATCATTAACCACTACTCTCTGAATTCTGTCTTTTAGCCAGTTTTCTATCCATTTACAAACTGATATTTCCAATCCTGTAGACTTTACCTTACACATGAGCCGTGTGTGGGGAACTGTATCGAACGCTTTTGCAAAATCCAAGTATACCACGTCCACTGCCACCCCTCTGTCCAAGGTCTTACTTACCTCTTCATAAAAAGAAATCAGGTTTGTTTGACAACTTCTGTCTTTCATGAATCCATGCTGTCTGTTGCTTAAATAGTTTTTTTCCAGCAAGAACTCATCTATGTGGTCTTTTATTAATCTCTCCAGTATTTTCCCAACTATAGAAGTTAAACTAACAGGTCTATAGTTACTTGGTAAACACTTAATTCCCTTTTTAAATATAGGCACCACATTGGCCCTGCGCCAATCCAGTGGTACTATTCCTGTCATTAATGAGTCCCTAAAAATTAAATACAATGGCTTTGAAATTACAGAGCTCAATTCTTTTAGGATCCGTGGGTGTATGCCATCTGGTCCAGGTGCTTTATCCACCTTTATTCCATCTAAATATTTCTGGACCATATCACTTTTGAGCCATTGTGGATTTGGGGCTGTGTCACTACCACCCCCATTTTGGACATGAGCTCCCCCATGCTCCTTTGTATACACAGAACTGAAGAAAGTATTTAATAAATTAGCCTTCTCTTTGTCCCCAGTCACCCACTCTAGATTATTTTGTAAAGGGCCTACATGCTCAGACTTGACCTTTTTACTATTAATATATTTGAAGAATTTTTTGGGGTTTGTCCTACTATCTTTTGCAATCTGTCGTTCGTTTTGAATTTTTGCATCCTTGATTTCCTTTTTACATATCCTGTTATATTCTTTGTAACATTTAAATGACACTAGTGTTCCCTCATTTTTATATTTTTTAAAAGCTCTTTTCTTATAGTTTATAGCTTTTTTAACTTTGTCAGTGAGCCACATAGGTTTTATTTTTAGCCTTTTAAACTTATTGCCCATGGGAATATACTTTGCAGTGAGTTCCCAAACAGTCTTTTTGAAGAATTCCCATTTCTGTTCTGTGCCCATTGATGCCAATATTCCTTCCCAGTCTAAGTCCTGGAGAGCAGCACTCATCCTTGGAAAATTTGCTCTCTTGAAATTAAGTGTTTTTATCTTTCCTGTATGTGATTTTTGCTTACAACTAACATCAAATGAAATCATGTTATGGTCACTGCTACCCAGGTGTTCCTTTATCTGAACATTAGTAATACGCTCTGCATGGTTTGAGATTACCAGGTCCAACAGAGCATCATTCCTAGTTGGGGCCTCAATAAACTGGACCATAAAATTGTCCTGCAATAGGTTTATAAATTTTTGCCCTTTAACTGTCCCAGCAGTTCCATTACTCCAGTCAATTTCTGGGTAGTTAAAATCCCCCATTATTATCACCGTCCCAGCCCTTGCAGCCCTTTCCATCTGTGCAAGGAGCTGAGTCTCTAACTCCTCATTAACATTGGGTGGTCTATAACAAACTCCAATGATTAGCTTTGAACTACGCACATCTGTATGCAGTCCTACCCATAATGCTTCAGACTCATCACACTCTCCATCCACCAGGTCCTCTTTCACACTCGCTTTGAGATCACTTCTCACATAGAGACAGACCCCTCCACCCTTCCTTTTTACCCTGTCTTTCCGAAAGAGTGCATAGCCCGGAATATTAATAGCCCAGTCGTGTGAGGAATGAAGCCAAGTTTCAGCAATACCGATTACATCATAGCTCTCCTCATGCACCAGAGCTTCCAACTCACCTATTTTGCTTGGCAGACTTCTGGCATTGGTGAACAGACACTTTAATGCATTAATATTATTTGACCGGTCACATACTATCCTCTTGGGTGTTCCCAGATTGCAACTAGGACTTGCTACTATACTTACCTTGGGTTTATGTTCTTTGGTTACCCTACCACTAATGCCCCTAATACTACCCTTTAGAATATGTTCCCCGCTGACTCTCACTATCTCTGGACCCTCCCCCCTGTCACCTAGTTTAAAAACCCCTCTAACTTTTTGGCCATCCTTATTCCCAGCTGATCTGCACCCTCCTCATTTAGGTGCAGTCCGTCCCTTCTATAGTACTGGTTATCGACTGAGAAGTCGGCCCAGTCCTCCAGGAACCCAAACCCCTCCTTACTACACCAGCTCTTCAGCCACTTGTTCACTTCCCTAATCTCCCTCTGCCTTTCTGGTGTGGCTCGATGTACCGGTAGTATTCCCGAGAATACTACCTTGGAGGTCCTTTTCCTCAATTTAGCTCCCAAGTCCCTAAAATCGTTCTTTAGGACACTCCATCTACCTCTGACTTTGTCATTGGTGCCAACGTGCACCATGACAGCTGGGTCTTCCCCAGCCCCTCCCAGTAATCTGTCCACCAGATCCGTGATGTGCCGAACCCGAGCGCCCGGTAGACAACATACAGTTCGGCGCTTCAGGTCTTTGTTACAGATTGCCCTCTCTGTCCTTCTAAGAATTGAGTCCCCTACCACCAGAATCTGTCTTTCCTTTCCCTTCGCTTCCCCCCCACTCTCACTGGAGGAGTTCTTCCCCTGGCAGCTAGGAGAGTCCCTCAGCTCCAGCAGTGCTGGTCCCGGACTGGTTTCACCAATGTCACTCAATGGAGCATACTTATTGGGATGCTCCAGCCCTGGATCGGCCTCCCTGGCACTTCGCCCTCTACCCTTCCTGACTGTCACCCATCTACTATTTTCTAGTGCCTGCACCTCTTTGACTCCACCCACCTCTGTGCTGGCCCCTGCCATCACCTGCCGGGTACGTATCCAGCTCTCCTTTAGTGTGGAGGGACTTCCCAGTGCTGACAGTTGCTTCCCTAGATTCAGAACCTGGGCTTCCAGGGAAACAATGTGCTTACATTTTGCACAGCAGTAATCGCCCTCGATCAGATGATCAAGGAATGCATACATGCTGCAAGATGTACACCGAGTCGCCTCGCCACACCCGCTGGGCATCGTACCTATTAATTTAATGAGGATTCGAGATTATACCCTGTCCAAATTACCTAACACTAGCTTCCTGACCCAACTATTCAACAAGACAATACACAGGTACTCAACAAGACAATACACAGGTACTCAACAAGACAATACACAGGTACTCAACAAGACAATACACAGGTACTCAACAAGACAATACACAGGTACTCAACAAGACAATACACAGGTACTCAACAAGACAATACACAGGTACCACGCAGACCCACGTGCACCCACAGACCAACGGACCCGCGTGCACTCGCAGACCAGCGTGCACTCGCAGACCAACGGACCTCCCACATGATCCAGACATCCCCCCCCCCCTCATAACAGACATCCAAGGTGTGACCAAACCTGAAAACCGTGGAGTCTGATCTGCATGGACAGCATAGGGGAGTGAAACACGCAGTAACCCATAGCAACCAGATTTCAGAAACCTCTAGGGTATTTGTTGTGATATTCACCATCATTTTTGCCACGTGACTTTTACATCCTTGCTGTTCCATATTTCCATGCAGTCATATGTGAGGGAATGTGGTCAGGGACTGATGCTGCAGGAGTGCTGAGATAAGTTCAAATAAGATCAGTCACTTTAACCACTTCAGCCCCGGAGGATTTGGCTGCCCAATGACCGGGCCATTGTTTGCGATTCGGCACTGCGACGCTTTAACTGACAATTGCGCGGTCGTGCGACGTGGCACCCAAACAAAATTGAAGTCATTTTTTCACCACAAATAGAGCTTTCTTTTGGTGGTATTTGATCACCTCTGCGGTTTTTATTTTTTGCGCTATAAACAAAAATAGAGCGACAATTTTGAAAAAAAAAAACAATATTTCTTTACTCTTTGCTATAATAAATATCCCCCCAAAAAAATCATATATATATATATAAAAAATGTTTTCCTCAGTTTAGGCCGATACGTATTCTTCTACATATTTTTGGTAAAATCGCAATAAGTGTATATTGATTGGTTTGCGCAAAAGTTATAGCGTCTACAAAAAAGGGGATAGTTTTATGGCGTTTTTAGTAATATTATTTTTTTACTAGTAATGATGGCGATCTGCGATTTTTATTGCGACTGCGGACATTGCGGCGGACACATCGGACACTTGTGACACTATTTTGGGACCATTCACATTCTGCCGACGTAAATGTGCGTGAGGCGGTCGGCAAGCAGTTAGGCTGCATTTACACCTGAGCATTTTGTCGCCTGAAGCTGCAAAACGCTAGAGGGGAAAAAATCCATTATTCTCAATGGAGATGGTTCACACACGTTCTGGACCCTTTTTTGTCGCTCGAATCGGGCAGATTTGGGCGTTTTTCTGCTTTTTACATTGGTGACCCTTTGACCTGTACAAAATCGCGGCAAAAAACGCCACAAAATCGCGGTAAAATTGCACGACTTTCTGCCTTAAAACACTATGCTCAGGTGTGAATGGGGCCTTAAGCTGAATGATAAGGTTGGATTTACAGGAACAGTAAAGCGCAGTCACTGTACAGCCTGTCTAAGCAGAACATTAAAAAAATCAGGCAGAGTTCAGACAGAAGTCAGGAGACCAGACTCTCTAAAGTCATGTATCCCAATTCTGTCCTCATGTTTTAGGCTGTGAGGGAGGATAAGACTTTTTTTTTTTAAATCACTCAAATTGGGACAAAGACAGCAACAGAGACCTGAATAGAGTACAAAAGAACCCTCTCTATAAATCTCTCCATTATAGTAATTATCCGCTCAGCGCTGGCTTCACCCAATAGAAATTGTGTATAGCGCAATAAAGGCGTTCACGTGCGCCGCTTTTACATTCATTTACTATCACAATAGCTCAGCAATCATAATGTTCCTTTATAATTCTTACCAAAACCGAAAGAAACAAAAAAGGATGCATACAAAAATATACAAAACAGCAAAGAAAAAAAAAAGAAAAAAAAAGAAAACCCCCCCAAAAAAAAAGTTCAGCAGGGCCTGCTAGTGCCTCTCAGTATTCAAAATCATACTTTAATTCAATGTAATGTATTAAAAAAACACAATATAACCCATTTTTATTGGTAAAATATAAAAGATGAATTCACGCTGAGAAAATGGATACCATGTCACGTTTTAAAATTGCGCACATTCGTGGAATGACAACAAACTAGGCAATAGGCAACGTTTCATTATTTATTTTTTTACAGGTTACATGTTTGGAGTTACAGAGGAGGTCTACTGGTAGAATTATTGCTCTCGCTCTAATGTTTGCGGCGATACCTCACACGTGTGGTGCAAACACCGTTTACATATGGGGTGCACGACTTACGTATGCGTTTGCTTCTGCACATGAGCACAGTGGGGGGGGGGGGGGTGGTCGCTTAAATTTTTATTTTTATTTTTTTACTGTCTCTATTTATTTTTTTAAATTCCTTTTCATTTTTATTACAAGGAATGTAAACATTTCTTGTAATAAAAATAAGGGATGACGGGTCCTTTTTATGGAAAGATCTGGGGTCTCTCCTCTACCTTTTAAAAGTAAAAGATAACAAAAAAAAATAAAAAAAAATTTTGATTTAAAAAAAAAAAAAAGTTTACTTCCACCCTAGACCAGAAGTGACGTCATGACATCGCTCTGGTTCTCCAAGATCATAGAGGTGATCAGAGACGATCTGGTCTTTGTTCACCTCTGTGACCAGCCATAAAAATTTTTAAAAAACGTCGGATCGTTTCCCGGGAGCGCCGGTAAAAATAGTAAGCCCGAGAAACACTGGCAAGCGGCAGAGGCACTGCTTCTAAAAGGGATCCAGCGGCTAATTAGCTGCTCGGATCGCTTTCATGAGAATCACTGGCTGAAAAAAAATCACAATCACTGGCTGAAAAAAAAAAAAAAAAATCCCGGAGGTTATGGCTGAAAGCTTTACCCATAGTCCCGGGAAACCACTTCAAAGCAGCAGCGTATTCTTACGTATTGCGGTCTACAAGTGGATAATTTCTAGGTATTCCATACAATGCCTAAATAAAGTATATAACAAAATAAAAATTACACAGACATTTCATACTTTGCCAGCAAATGTCACGCCTTCTATATAATTCCCAGGCTTTCTATGGAATGCTGGTGTTTCATACTTTGCAGGTAACAGATACAGAACAACACTCGCTTCTTGTGACCGGTGGACCCCAATGTTCTTCTTCATCCACAGTGATAATTCCCGGGATGACCTGACATGTTCCCTCCTAATAGATTCATGGTACTGCCATTATTTCACACTTAAGCCTCGTACACACGGTAGGACTTCCATCGGACTTTTCCGTGGATTTTTGTCCGAACGGAGTTGGTCGGAAACACCCATAGCATACACACCAAAGGACTTTTCTGCAAACTTTCCCAAAACTTTTTGCAGCATCACGTGGTTTTTCTGCTCTTTTCTGCTCTTTACCGCCACCCTTTGGTCAACTTCTGCTATTGTTGGTTGATTTTAACATTAGTTGTTTTGTCCATCGGACAAAAGTCCGATGGTTTTCTGTACACACGGTAGGACTTTGCTCCATCGGACTTTTGTTGGGCAAAAGTTTGTCCGTTTGCAGACCGAACTTTTGTCCGATGAAAAAAAAACCAAACGAAAAAGATTTGTCCGATGGAGCGTACACACGGTTGGATTGTTGGTCCAACTTGCTTAAAACAAAGTTTGTTGGGCAAAAGTCCGACCGTGTGTACGGGGCTATATAGTTCCTGCAAACTTTTGCAAGTTCAGCGATGTCTTTGCAACAAGTAATCGATGGTAGAACGCTGTTTTATGAGTGAAGACGGGGATCCGAAGGCCATAATCCACTTTGAAACCTCAGAGGAATATAGTCCCTTCCTATATAAAGAGCGGTCTCCTAGCAACAAGTGTCAATGTCAAACAGTTATTCTGTTAGTAGAAATAAAGAAAGGCAAACAGCACAATCCACAAAGGAATACCGTCGCTTCCTGTGTAAGGCATATATGCAATCCATCAGACGCAGGTAATACGTGCAGAGTCTACCATAGATGAGCCCTTTATTTAACCCGCAGTGGTGCGCAAAATACAAAACGAATAAAAAAAAAGTAGGTAATGTGAAAAGCACACAGAAAATTGCACTTAAGTCCAACTCCCAAAAATATAGGACTCTACCCTGACACCCTGGGGTGTAAAGCCTCGTACACACGGCCGTTTTTCTCCTCAAGAAACGACAAGAAAACTGCCGGGAGAGCTTTCTTACAGAGAAAACCGGCCGTGTGTACGCGGCTTTCAGGTTTCTCGTCAAGAAAACTGGCCAGGATCTCGACGAGAAAAATAGAGAACCTGCTCTCTATTTTCTCGTTGAGATTCTCGTCGGCCTGTTTCCCAATGAGAAACCTGAAAGTGTGTACACTTACCTGTCGCCGTGGAAACCCGCGCATTCTCGAAATGACTTTGACGCATGCGTGGTAGCTTCCTAGGCATAGGTAGGGTGTAGCAAGATGGCGGCGGCGGCGGCATCGAATGTGACGCGCGCACGCTCGTCGTAGTCGATGACGTCACAGCGTTCGTTCCATTCAAAAGAACGGCGGTTCTTTTGAATCGAGCGTGTGTACACTCGGCCGGGACAAGATTCTTGTCAAGAATCTCGTCAGGAAAAACTACAGGTTTGTTCCCGACGAGATTCTCGGCCATGTGTACGAGGCTTTAGGCTCCTGACAGGGGCAAGGCACACTGCTTGTCCACCTATCCAAAAGGCCTGGCAGACCCCTCCCGTCATGGTCTGCTGAAGCCAACCAATGAGTACAAGGTGAGTGTCTTCCTTTCCCTCCCCTTTTACTTTCCTTCCTTTCTTCCTTTCCTTTCCTTCCACTTTCCTTCCTTTCTTCCTTTCCTTCCTTTCCTTCCCTCCTTCCTTTCCTTTCCTTCCTTCCTTCCTTTCATTTCTTCCTTTCCTTTCCTTCTTTCCTTTCCTTCCTTCCTTTCCTTTACTTCCTTTCCTTTACTTCCTTTCCTTTACTTTCTTTCCTTTCCTTTCCTTCCTTCCTTTCCTTTCCCACCGTTCCTTTCCTTTCCTTTTCTTTTCCTTTTCTTTCCTTTCTCTTTCCCTATTTTCTTTCCTTTGCTTTATTTTCCTTCCGTTCTCCTTTCCTTTCCTTCCCCCAACTTGTTTCCCTTTCTTTTTCTTTCCTTCCCTTCTTTTTCCTTTTCCTCATTGCTTTCCTTTCCTTCCCCTAATTTTTTTACTTTCCTTTTCTTTCCCTCACTTCCTTTTCCCTTTCCTCATTTATTTCCTTTCCTTTCATTCCTCCTTTCCTTCCCCTCATTTTTTTTCCTTTCCTTCCTTTTCCATTCCCTCATTTTTTCCCTTTCCCATTTCTCTTTCCCTTTCATTTCCTTCCCCTCATTCTGTTTCTTTTCATTCTCCTTCCCCTTCCCCTCATTCTGTTTCTTCTCCTTCTCCTTTCTCTTTCTCCTTTCCTTCCCCCCATTTTTTTCCTTTCCCCTCCTTTCCTCTCCTTCCCCTCAATTAATTTCTTCTTCCCCTCCTTCTCCTCATTTTATTTCTTCTACTTCCCGCCCCTCCTTCTCCTCATTTTATTTCTTCTACTTCCCGTCCCCCCTTCCTCTCATTTCATTAATTTCCTTCCTTCCCCAAAGAAGCACAAGCTCCATCCAAGTGAAAAGGAACAAAGACAAACGTGCAAAGTGACAAACTCATGGAGAAAAAATAAATGAAATAAATAGGAGGCAGTGCAGGTGTCTTGGCTAAGCCTTGCAGACTGGTAACAAAAATTGCCCCGGTTTCAACCAAAGGGCCTCGCTCCAGAGGCGCATGTAGAAAAAACAAGTGGTGACGTGACCTTGTGCTCCTTTACTTAGTGGGTTTCCCGGGCCCATAGTGCACCTCTGGGGTGAGCAACCCCCATGGGGCACTGACACCGCAGGTTCTCTGACCTTCCCAATCCACGACCAGACCAGGCATCACCGCTCAAGTCAGGAGGCACTGGGCCCCTCGAAACCTCCACGCCAAGGGATTACTACGGACCTACACCTTACATAGTGCTCATTCGGTTTCCTCATCAGGAAGGCTCCTCAGGACCCCCAGCATACCAGCATTCCTACCAATGAATGACAGCGGAGCACCCAGTGGCAGCTGGTGCTCAAAAGTTTTTGTGGGGGGGGGGGTTTGGGCGCAAACAAACTGAAAAAAAAAAACATCCATTGCAGCCACTGTATCTATCAAACACAGCCACTGTGCCCATCAAACGCAGCCACTGTGCCCCTCAAATGCAGCGACTGTGCCCCTCAAACGCAGCCACTGTGCCCATCAAACGCAGCCACTGTGCCCCTCAAATGCAGCGACTGTGCCCCTCAAACGCAGCCACTGTGCCCATCAAAAGCAGCCACTGTGCCCATCAAACGCAGCCACTGTGCCCATCAAACGCAGCCACTGTGCCCCTCAAACGCAGCCACTGTGCCCATCAAAAGCAGCCACTGTGCCCATCAAACGCAGCCACTGTGCCATCAAACGCAGCCACTGTACCCATAAATTGCCACCACTGTGCCCATTAAACATTGCCACTGTTCCATCAAACACAGCCACTGTGCCCATCAAATGCAGCCACTGTGCCCGTCAAACGCAGCCACCGTGCCCATCAAACGCAGCCACCGTGCCCATCAAATGCAACCACTGTGCCCATAAATTGCCACCACTGTGCCATCAAACGCTACTCTAACCATTAATTGCTGCCAGTGTGCCCATCAATTACCGCCAGTGTGCCCCATCAATTGCCACCAGTTTGCCCCATCAATTGCCGCCAGTGTGCCCCATCAATTGCCGCCAGTTTGCCCCATCAATTGCTGCCAGTTTGCCCTATCAATTGGCGCCAGTTTGCCCCATCAATCGCCGCCAGTTTGCCCCATCAATCACCGCCAGTTTGCCCCATCAATCACCGCCAGTTTGCCCCATCAATCACCGCCAGTTTGCCCCATCAATCGCCGCCAGTTTGCCCCATCAATTGCCGCCAGTTTGCCCATCAATTGTCGCCAGTGTGCCCCATCAAATGCTGCCAGTGTGCCCCTCGCCTGGCACTTACCTGTCTCAGGTCACGGCGCTGTCCTCCACGCTCCCTCCGAGTCCTCAATGTCTTCTCCCGTCCTCTTGGGCTATGATTGGATGCCTGGTAGGCGTCCAATCACAGTGCCTGTTGCTTCAGCTAATCAGGTGACAGGTAACCAGACCCGGTGCACCTGATTGGCTGAGAGGCGGGTCAGTGTTAGGGAAGCGAATAAATCGCTTCCCTAACACAACACTGTAAACAGTGAACACAGAGCATTGCGCCCGCTGTTTACCAATTTGGAAGCCTATTAGAGCCCATGGCTCTAATCAGGCACTTCCAAAAACACCGCCCCGCCGCTGTAACTCAGATGCCTGGCGCCCGACAAGGGGCCGGACACCTGAATAGGGGGCAGCAGTGGCGACAATAGATAGATTCATGCAATGCATGAATCTATCTATTGCTGATTGACGGGTGCAGGAGAGAGGAGGCGGCGCTCCTGCGCCCTCTATGGACGCACTGCCACTGGGAGCACCCCTACCATAGATGCATCCAGTAGGGATGAGCTGGACACACCTGGGTTCGGTTGTGACATGCCCGGAGGCGGAGAATATGAACAAAGGTTTGGTGGCCAAATCTGTCAAAGTCAGTGGGAGCCAAATGCTAAAAACTGTTCTGCCCATGTTTTGGGTTAATAAGCAAGGGATTGTCAAACGCATGACATGGGGGGCGGGGGCTGGGCACTGCCCTGGGGAACATGTACCAAGCCAATATATATATATATATATATATATATATATATATATATATATATATATGTTTGACAGGGAAGAGTGATTTTAGTTATGCCTAAAATGAGAAATGCAAAACTCCATTAACCACTTGAGCTCCGGAACATTTGACCCCCTTCATGACCAGGACATTTTTTGCTATTTGCTACTTTAACTGGCAATTGCACGGTCATACAACACTGTACCCAAATTTATATCTTTTTTTTTCACACAAATAGAACTTTTAAGAGGTATTTGATTACCACGTTTTTTAAATTTTTTTTGCGATATAAACAAAAAAAAAAATTTTTTTTTTTCTATAAAACATATCCAATAAAAAAGAATCAATTTTTTTTTAAATTCTTCATAAATTTAGGCCAAAATGTATTCTGTTTTTCATAAAAAAAAAAAAACACATTAGGTGATTGGTTTGCGTGAAAGTTATAACTGTTACAAACTGTGGGATATATACTGGAATTTTTTATTTATTTTTTATATACTACTTATGCAAGAAATCAGCGACTTATAATGGGACTGTGATAGTGTGGCGGACAATCTGACACTAACTGACACTAGAGGGAACTGACTAACTGCCGCTGACAGGGCCGCCATCAGGGAGGTACAGGCAGTACACCAGTAAGGGGCCCGAAGGTCCCCAGGGGCCCGGATGGCAACCCCCCCTTTTTTTTTTCCGTAAGGGGCCCCAGAGGTCCCCAGGGCCCCGGATGGAAACCCCCCTTTTTTTTTATAAAAACATTTTTTTTTTTTGTTAGGGGCCCGGAGGTCCCTAGGGCCCCGGATAGCAACCCCCCTTTTTTTTTATAAACTTTTTTTTTTTTTTGGTATTTTTATTGTAAGGGGCCCAGAGATCCCCAGAGACCCAGGGTGCCCAGGGCCCTGGATGGCAACCCCCCTTTTTTTTTCCGTTCTTTTGGGTTTTTTTTGTTCATTGGCACCCAAAGCCCCCCCGACCTCAATAATTCGCGGCGGCAGCACCCCCAGCTTCTCAATTGTGGCAGCCCCCCCCGCTTTACAATTTGCGGCGGCAGCACCCCCAGTTCTCCTCTGCTCCAGGGGGCCCATGCCTGAAGCTGTGTAAGGGGCCTCAAAATTCCTGATGGCGGCCCTGGCCGCTGACATCACCAGTGACACTAACACTGGCTGGGAAGGGGTTAACATTTAGTGGCGATCAAAGGGTTAACTGTGTGCCTAACAATGTGTAATGTGTGCTGCTTTTACTACCAGATCTATCAGTTTCTGATCCCAGCTTTGCATTTTTAAGGCTGCTATGAAATTTTTAGGGGGGACCCCACACAAAACATGGCATACGCCTTCCCCCCAAAATCGATACCAGACCCATATCTGAGCCTGTCAGGCCAGGAAAGAGGGGGGGTGAGTACATGCCCACAACATACCACCCCCCCCCCCCCGGCAAAGTACCATGTCCCCATGTTGATGATGATGATGGTCTCTTCCCCACAATCCTGGCCCAGGTACCTTCCTTAACCTCCCCCCCCCCCATGTGAGTGAGGGGTAAGAGACTGCAGCAGGGGCTGATCTGTGTCAGACATTTGTGAAGAGAGAGAAAGGATGGGGGAGCAACTTATCTCTAAAGGTTACTAGTCCTTTAAAAACTGATATAACCCTTATATTACCTACACTGTCCGATAAATAATGAACTGGTATGCAAATTAACTTCCTATTTTGCGCCCCTCTGTGATTTGCTATACCTGTTTAAAGATTTAAACATTGCTTTCCTGTAACCATGACAACACACAGCAAGTTTTTCACACTACGACTCAATTCACAAATCTAACAAAGTAGGGAGAGGAGATGTTCATAAAGTGACAGTTATTTTCAGTTATTTGAGCCCAACGAGAATTGAAAATGACAGTCATGTGGCTGAAAATAAAGATCCTTATCCTTTTACTAAAGTTTTGTAAATTAACCCTTCCATATCCCCAGTGAAGTGCAGTGGCAAGCAACCACCCCCCCCTCATCTGCCGGTAGGTCCGGCACTTACACCATCTAAGCAGCGGGCAACAGACAACGGGCAGCAAGCATCGAGCACCGAGCATCGAGCATCGGGCACCGAGCATCAGCCAGCAAGCATCAAGCAGCAGGCATAGGGCAGCAGGCATCGAGCATCGGGCAGCAAGCATCGAGCAGCAGGCATAGGGCAGCAGGCATCGAGCATCGGGCAGCAAGCATCGAGCATCGGGCAGCAAGCATCAAGCAGCAGGCATAGAGCAGCAGGCATCGAGCATCGGGCAGCAAGCATCGAGCATCGGGCAGCAAGCATCAAGCAGCAGGCATAGAGCAGCAGGCATCGAGCATCGGGCAGCAAGCATCGAGCAGCAGGCATAGGGCAGCAGGCATCGAGCATCGGGCAGCAAGCATCGAGCAGCAGGCATAGGGCAGCAGGCATCGAGCATCGGGCAGCAAGCATCGAGCATCGGGCAGCAAGCATCGAGCAGCAGGCATCAGGCAGCAGGAATCAAGCATCGGGCAGCAGGCATCAAGCAGCAGGCATCGGGCAGCAGGCATTAGGCAGCAGGCATCGAGCATTGGGCAGCAGGAATCGGGCAGCAGGCATCGAGGAGCAGCAGGCATCGGGCAGCAGGCATTAGGCAGCAGGCATCGAGCATCGGGCAGCAGGCATCAAGCAGCAGGCATCGGGCAGCATTCATTAGGCAGCAGGCATCGAGCATCGGGCAGCAGGCATTAGGCAGCAGGAATCGGGCAGCAGGCATCGAGCAGCAGGCATCGGGCAGCAGGCAGCAGGCATCGGGCAGCAGGCATCGAGCATCGGGCAGCAGGCATTAGGCAGCAGGAATCGGGCAGCAGGCATCGAGCAGCAGGCATCGGGCAGCAGGCATTAGGCAGCAGGCATCGAGCATCGGGCAGCAGGCATTAGGCAGCAGGAATCGGGCAGCAGGCATCGAGCAGCAGGCATCGGGCAGCAGGCATTAGGCAGCAGGCATCGAGCATCGGGCAGCAGGCATTAGGCAGCAGGAATCGGGCAGCAGGCATCGAGCATCGGCCAGCATGCATTGGGCAGCAGGCACTAGGCAGCAGGCATTGAGCAGCAGGCAGCGAGAATCGGACAGCAGACATCAGGCATCGGATAGTGGGCAGCGGCTCCTGTGTCGCTTTCCTCCATCACGGCGGCTGCGCCTCTCCACCCCACCTCCTAGGCATCCAATAGGATCGCCTATCCTTTCAGCCAATCGGGTGAGGGGTCTCAGACCCGCTTCCTGATTGGCCAGGAGGAGGATCAGTGTTAGAATAGCGAACATTAATTTGCTATTCTAACACACCTGGGTGGGCTGTGATTGCAATCTCTGCGCCCCAAGCCCACCCTATTTTGAAGCCTATTAAAGCCTTTGGCTCTACTTAGTGCTTCAAAAAAACCTCCTGCAAGGGGCCGGACGCATGGATGGGGGGGGGGGGGGGCGGTGGCATGGATAGTGGGGGACGGCGCCCATTCACCCTCAATGGACAGGCCACCCTTGGTGAAGTGACTGGCTTCAGGTGATACACAGATGAAACAAATCCTCCTACATAAGTTGTACCAGTTTATCTGCAGTCTTCTCTTCTCTACATCCATCCAGAGTTTATAAAACTTTTCTGAGCTGTCAGAAAAAAGAGGGGGGGGGAGAGAGCTTAAATTACACTCTGCAGAGTTCAGTGAGGAGAGCTCTGCAAGCTGATTGGAGGGAAGAGACACCCCCCTTTTTTTTTCATGACTGAGGTTTACAACCACTTTAAACCTGAAGATGTACAAAAATCTCTGAATAATTCAGAACTCTGAGCTTCTTCATGTAAAATGGAAATAAAGTATCCAGAGGAAAAGATATACAATATATATCCGGCTCAAACCTGGAGACTGGACTGGATACAATGTTGCTATTTGAGTCGTAATCTCGGTTTCATATCCTGTTTGGATACTTTATTACTATTTTACTTACTGAGTTCTAAATCTAAACCCAAAAACAAACCTGTCCTGTATTATATTGCAGGTTACCAATCATTAGATGTGATGGCTGCATTCGTTTTCTTTTTTAAGGCTCTCTTTCTTCTCTTTTCATCCGGTGATCCGGCCAACAAGTCTGTTTTTCAGTTGGAGGGATTAAAACCAACCATTTACCACTGGCAGGGGTGCTTACAATGATCAGCGTTTATTTATTGACGTAAAACCATTATCCCAAAAGGAACAAAACTGTTTGCTGTAACGGATTGTAAAGTGTGATCTGGAGTTTGGCTTCAATTTGCTAGTGTATTTAAATCTGGTAATCTATCAGCCCCCTCCCTGCCCCTCCCCACAGACTGACAATGCTGCAGTCCAAAAGTGCCCCCTGTGCTCCTTCCTCCAGAGTGGGGGCACGCTCTGATACAGGAGGTGTGTTACTGGCCAGTTACCAAGGAGAAAAGCCAAAAAAAAAAAAGGAAAACGAATGCAGCCGCCACATCTAATGATTGGTAATGGTAAGCTTGTAATATGTGAGATTTTTGGTTGTGGGTTTTTTACCGCGTTAAATGATATTGTTATATTACCACTGACTGTGATAATCAGCTGTAGTGTGCGAAACCTGCCACGTGTTGTCATGGTTACAAGGAAGCAAAGTTTAGATCTTTTGGCAAACCATAGGGGGCGGTAAAATGGGAAATTATTTATTTAACCCTTTGGCGCCGAGCGTACACAAATATGCGGCCCCACTGGACTGGGCTCTGTCTATGGGGGCCGCATATCTGTGTATCTCCCACTGTGCTGGGAGCGTGCGGCACAGCGCACTCTCAGTACAGAGACCAGGGGGAGGGGGGGGGGCAGGGCGAGAGCCCCGGGCCCTGTAGTAACGATCGGGACCCGAAACTTCCGAATACTGGTCACCTGATCGTGGTGATAGCCTCTGATTGGCTATCGCAGTGATCAGTCACTGTGAAGCCCGCCCCCTGTGTTTTCTCTCTCTGAACGGGGGGAAAAAAAAAAAAAACGAAGCAAAAATACAGCCGTATAGGCGTCAGAGTTACCCTCGGCTCACGGTCCCCGCTAGTGTACCCCCAAGTGCACATACAATTGTAAGTGACCCCCCTCTGTTTCAGGGATGGCTATATTGTCATTTATATATTTTCTTGTAACAGACTAGTTAGTCTATCAAGATTTTTTACCATTCATTATTTTTCTTATTGCAGATTCTTCATATACATGCTCCTGATGAGTGGCTTAAAGCCGCGAAACGCGTAGAGCTATTACCTGCCGTGTATACTTTACATGCTTCCCTAGTTATGTGCCTATCACTTATCATTTTACAGGGACCACAAAGACCTCAGATTGTGCAGATCACAATTGCTAATCATGCATACCTTATTATGAATAGTGGTGGAACCCTCTTAACCTACAATGTGATTGATGTCTGTAATGCGTTACTACCTGAAATGACCGTTTCAGGAATTGGCACTATTGAATGTGCGTTTTATGTATCTGTAATCAATGTATTCTAACATGCATCCTTGTACTAATAAATGCTTTACCAGCCACCCCTCTATCAATTTGTTACCAAGAGCCTCAAGTAAAGTCCCAACTCCCCCCCCCCCCCCCTTCATTGCACTCTGACGCCTATATGGCTGTATTTTTGCTTCGTTTTTTTTTTTTTTTTTTCTAATTAACAGGGATGGAGGCACATGACCTCACCAGGCATATGGCCTCATTCAAAGTCCCAATGGGATGGAGGCATTGGCCTTACCAGGCCTATGGCCTCATTTAAAGTCCCCCCCCCCCCCCCATTTTGCTATAAATCTCTCTGAATGGAGGAGAGAGATACATAATTTCTCTCTCTGTCCTTGCAAAGAGAGAAAAAAAAGTGTGTGTAAAAAAAAAAAAATAATAATAATAATAATAATAATAACAACAATAAATAAAAAATAATAATAATAATAAAAAATTAAAAATAATAAAAAAAAAAAAAAGTATTAGTGTTATTTAGTGTCAGTGTGTTTTAGGTAGGATAAAAAAAAAAAGCAAAAATAAATAAATATTAATTAAAAAATAAATAATAATTAAAAAAATAATAATAATAACTGGATCAAGGGTTGATCTAGGTCAGTGTTTGGATCAAGGTCAGGGTCAGTATTTTTTTGGACAGGATTTTTTTTTAATTAGTATCAGTGTCAGTTAGTGTCAGTGTGTTTTAGGTAGGATAAAAAAAATATATAAATAAATATTAAAAGAAATAATAATTAAAAAAAAATAATAATAATAACTGGATCAAGGGTTGATTTAGGTCGGTGTTTGGGGCAGGGTCAAAGGTCAAAGGTCAGGGTCAGGATTTTTTTTTTAATTAGTATCAGTGTCAGTTAGTGTCAGTATGTTTTAGGTGGGATAAAAAAAAGCAAAAATAAATAAATACTAATTAAAATAAATAAATAATAATAATTAAAAAATGATAATAATAATAACTGGATCAAGGTTTGATCTAGGTCAGTGTTTGGTCAAAGGTCAGGGTCAGGGTCAGTATATTTTTGGACAGGTTTTTTTTAAAATTAGTATCAGTGTCAGTGTCAGTTAGTGTCAGCATGTTTTAGGTAGGATTAAAAAAAAGGAAAAATAAATAAATGCTAATTAAAATAAATAATAATAATTAAAAAATGATAATAATAATAACTGGATCAAGGTTTGATCTAGGTCAGTGTTTGGTCAAAGGTCAGGGTAAGGGTAAGGGTCAGTATATTTTTGGACAGGGTTTTTTTTTTAATTAGTATCAGTGTCAGTTAGTTTCGGTGTGTTTTAGGTAGGATAAAAAAAAAGCAAAAATAAATAAATATTAATTAAAATAAATAAATAATAATAATTAAAAAATAATAATAATAACTGGATCAAGGTTTGATCTAGGTCAGTGTTTGGTCAAAGGTCAGGGTCAGTATATTTTTGGACAGGGTTTTTTTTTAATTAGTATCAGTGTCAGTGTCAGTTAGTGTCAGTATGTTTTAGGTAGGATAAAAAAACAGCAAAAATAAATAAATACTAATTAAAATAAATAATAATAATTAAAAAATGATAATAATAATAATAACTGGATCAAGGTTTGATCTAGGTCAGTGTTTGGGTCAAAGGTCACGGTCAGTATTTTTTTGGACAGGATTTTTTTTTTTTTTTTTTAATTAGTATCAGTGTCAGTTAGTGTCGGTGTGTTTTAGGTAGGATAAAAAAAAAAAAAAAAGCAAAATGTGTATTATTATTTCTGGGCTGTACTACGGGTACAAACAACATATACGTAACATACACAAGTGTGGTATCACTGCAATCGCCAGGAGAATTTATTTTGGGTTGTTCTTTGGTGGTAGATTATGGTAGTAACAAGAAATATACAGCTACATTTTAAAAGTTTTTTTTTTTTTTTTTTTACTATTTTGGGCCAGTTTTCCTTCGATATACATATTAAAAAAAAAAAAAAAAAAATCATGCGATATCCATGACCATTTATCACGAAATGAAAGCCCAATTTGTTCTGAAAAAAATGCGTTAGAATCCACTTGGATGCACAAAGTAGTGGTGATGAGATGTACAGTTTTACTCACATTTCAAAGTTGCAAAATTGTGCTTAGGCATTAAGATTTGTTTTACCCTTATGCCCTGTACACACGATCGGATTTCCGATGGAATAAAATCCGATGGAATTTTCCGTCGGAATTCCAATGAAGCTGACTTCCATCAGTCTTACCTACACACCATCAGTCAAAAATCCGACCGTCCCAAACGCTGTGACGTAAAACACTCCGACAAGCCAAGAAAAATTAAGTTCAATGCTTCTGAGCATGCGTCGACTTGATTCTGAGCATGCGTGGGTTTTTTCTCCGTTGGAGTTCCACGCAGACGATTGAAATTTCCTATTGTTTTTTTTTTTCCATCGGATAAATTTAAAACATGTTCTATTTTTTAACACCGATGGAAAAAAGTCCGATGGGGCCCACATACGATCATTTTTTCAGATGAAAAAAGTCCATCAGACTTTTTTCATCGGAAAAACTGATCGTGTGTACAGGGCATTAGGCATGAATGGGGTTAAATATGTTTTTTTATTTACCTTGTACTAAAGTGACACAACAGGTCTTGCCCCGCCGCCCAGCCTGTGACTGGACAGGAATAGGAAAAGCAGCAGACTGATGAGCTCTTCCCTCTGAACTTCTGCTCTTTGCTCCTATCAGCATGTCCGATATGAGCATGCACAACTGGTTGGCTCCTCGTGATTCTTCTAACTCCTCCTCCCCCCAGTCTGAGCTCTGCTGCAAGAAGTTGATAGCAAGTCATATTTAGATACATAGCTCCCAACTGTCCCTGATTTCGAGGGACTGTCCCTGATTTGGAGCCTCTGTCCCCCATTCCTCCTCATTTGTCCCTCATTTTGGTCTGATCTCTATAGATGTATATAAAATGCACTTTTTATCTATCAAAAAATGTTTCCCAACCCAAAACCTTTCATCTGATTTCTAAATTGCTGTATTTGTAAATTCCAAAAGCCAATATAAAAGGAATAGTAGTGGTAATAAAAAGCACTTGTGGGTTTAACCAATCTTGTTTTTGTGTACAATTCTCCTTTAAGGGGGCGTGGCAAGGGGTGTGTCCTATGCCTGCATACTTTTGCTGATAGGCGTCCCTCATTCCCATCCCAAAAATGTTGGGAGGTGTGACTGACACTGTTTGTATAAGAAATAAATATAATGGGGTTATTAATGAATACAAAGCTGAAGACCTTCCCAAGGAGCCCTGTATACATCGCCTGGACCGCGCTGCGCCAATTTAATTAAATGAGTCTCCATGGCCGGATTTAAACCAGATTAACCAGCGCATGACTACGTGCCGAACCTGAGGAATGCAGATCCTAAAGGGGACCGCCGACCTATCAATATAGAGATCAGACGAGGATTACAGATGGCGGGAAGAAGGAATTTGTAAGAGTGCTTTCACACTCACAGCGCCCGGGCGTCGGCGGTAAAACGCCGCTATTTTTAGCTTTACTTTATCGTAGTTTTTGTGGCGCTATTCGGCCGCTAGTGGGGCGCTTTTAACCCCCGCTAGCAGGCGAAAAAGGGTTAAAAGCGTCCTCAAAGCGCCGCTGCAGCGGTGCTTTGCCGGCGGTTCAGCGGCGCTGCCCATTGATTTCAATGGGCAGGGGCGCTTTAGGAGAGGTGTATACACACTAATGCGCTGCAAAGAAGCTGCTGGCAGGACTTTTTCTGATGCCTTGCCAGCGCGCCGTTCCAGTGTGAAAGCCCTCGGGCTTTTAGGGCGTTTTGCAGGCGCTATTTTTAGCGCTTTAGCGCCCACAAAGCGCCTCAGTGTGAAAGGGGTCTAACATTTTCGTAGACGCAGCTAATCGCCCGTCAGTGACAGAACTAGAGATGTGCGATTTGTTTTGTTACTAATATAAATTCTGACAATTTTTTTTTGTTATTCGGATGGATCCGATTCTCCGAATACCAATAGTAACAAATTTAATCGGATCTAAAATTGGAGGGGGATCCATCAGAATTTTTGAATCATAACAGAACAATGGAATCCGAAATGAAATTTGTTTTATTCATAACTTTTGGATACACACAACTCCAGTCCATATCGTCCAATCAGCTCATTCTATTTCTCTTTGTGGGTTGGACTAGCAGGGAAGACGTAAGTAACCCCCCGAAATAATGAATTAACCAGTGGCGGGTGGTGTTTTTTTTTTTGGGGTGTGGCTAACCCCCCCTTCCCCGCCAAGCATCCGGGGGCACCTCTCCTACTCCCCCCATGCTGTTTGCCAGTCGGTCCGGCACTTACCCCATGTAGCGGGTGGCGGGCAGCATGCCGTGTCCTCTCCTCCATATCGGCTTCCAGCGTGCGGCTCCTCCCCTCCTCCTAGGCATCCAATAGGATCGCCTGTCCTTTCAGCCAATTGGGTGACGGGCATAGGTGTGCACAGCCTATAGAATTAGGGTGTGCACCGCAAAGTTCAAACACACATGCGCAGTAGAGCAATGGATGGTATCGGTAGAGCAATGGATGGTGTCAGCAGCGCAGAGCATGGTGTCAGTAAGGATGAGATTAGTGTCAGTAGTTTTTTACCCCGATTCCTTTCTCAGTAGCATCAGCTGTAATGGGGGTTTAGCAGGGAGAATCTGTGTTGGCACAGGGTGATTAGGGTGTGCCCAGGCACACCTGGCACACCCTGTGCGCACGCCTATGGTGACGGGTGTCAAAACCTGCTTCTTGATTGGCCGTGAGGAGGATCCGTGTTTCAATAGCGAATATTCATTTTGTAACACACCTGGGTGGGCTCATAGCGCAATGCTCTGCGTCCCGAGCCCACCCTATTTTAAAGCCTATTAGAGCCTCTGGCTCTAATCATGTGGTTCATAACCCCCCCCCCCCCCCCCGCCATAGGAATTCATGCGCCCGGTGTCCTGAAAAGGGGCTGGACACATGTATAGGGGAGGCGGCGATGGACAGGGGAGGCGGTACCTTAATGGATGGGCTTCGCCTGGAATTAACACGTTAAAATGAATGTAGCCAATCTTCTGAGATCATCGATTCAGAACAACAAACATACAAAACAAATTACGCAGACGAATAGTTCTAACATAACGAATATGACAATGACATTATTTACTTAACGGGTGAATCCAAAACTAAAAAACGTTTCCGTTGTGCACATCTCTAGACAGAGCAGAGAACCTGGCAGCCCAATATGGTGCCCAGTGGCATTTCATAAGGGGGCGCAGGGTCACCGCCCCCCCCTAATCCATGCGCCCGGCCCCTAATCTACATGCAGGGCACCGGACGCCCAGGGCCAGATTAAGAACATCATGGGCCTGGTGCTGAGGATTTTGGTGGGCCTTTTATAAATAAATAAGCAAACATTTTTTTTTGTTATAACACATTAAATGAGAGAGAGAGAGAGAGGGATGAGAAAGAGAGGATGCGCATGAGCATGCGTGGGAATGACATCAACGCAGCCCAAGTGCCAAGGCAAGTGACCGAAGGCACAGAACCCAGAAGGAAGACTGGGTGAAGATGGAAGTGCCCAGGACCCGCCGGATTGATCACAGTGCAGCACTGGACGGCTCAATCTGACAATTTAAGTGTACCCTAATATGCTGTACATATTTGTACGTTGTGGCATAACCTACCTCAGGACCTCTAAAAAGTAGTAATGTTAGCAAAGTTTACTACCGCTTTATTATCACAGGATCCCAGGAGCCTCTCATGGGGCCCCCTACTGACCCGGTGGCCCTTGGTCAGTGCCTAAGTGCATAGTTGCCAACATTTCAAAAATATTTTTAAGGAGCACTTTTTTCACCAGTGCTATATTTAGAGTAGCTGAGATCCCCTATATTCCTCTATACATCACAGTAGTAATCACAAAATGAAATGAGTACTAATAATGGGGCAGAACAAATATGAGGACTGAGAAGATTTCCTTTAGTTAAACTAACAAAAGTGTGCCCATTCTAGAGCTGGTAACATTGAGGATATTCAGTATAATTTTAAAGAACTGTTTTTGTGGGTAAGAGGCTTAGGGGAGGAGTATGGATGGTATAAAACTGGGAAGTATGTGCAGGTGATGGAGAGGAATGTGGAGGGTCTAACAGTGGGCACTATGTACAGGAGAGGAGTGTGGAGGGTATGAAAGTGGGCAGTATGTACAGGAGAGGAGTATGAGGGGTATGACAGAGGGTGGTATGTACCGGAGAGGAGTGTGGAGGGTATGAAAGTGGGCAGTGTGTACAGGAGAGGAGTGTGGGGGGTATGACAGAGGGTGGTATGTACCGGAGAGGAGTGTGGAGAGTATGACAGTGGGCAGTATGTACAGGAGAGGAGTGTGGAGGGTATGACAGAGGGTGGTATGTACCGGAGAGGAGTGTGGAGGGTATGAAAGTGGGCAGTATGTAAAGAAGAGGAGTGTGAAGAGTATGACAGTGGGCAGTATTTACAGGAAAGGAATATGGAGGGTATGATGGGCGCGGTATGTACAGGAGAGGAATGTGGAGAGAAAGATAGTTGGCAGTATGTACAGGAGAGGAGTGTGAAGGGTAAGGTTAGGTTACAGTATGTACAGGAGAGGAGTGTGGAGGGTAAGGTTTGGTTACAGTATGTACAGGAGAGGAGTGTGGAGGGTATAATGGGGCAGTATGTACAGGAGAGGAGTGTGGAGGGTATAATGGGGGCAGTATGTACAGGAGAGGAGTGTGGAGGGTATGATAGTGGGCAGTATGCACAGGAGAGGAGTGTGGAGGGTATGACAGTGGGCACTATGTATAGAAGAGAAGTGTAGAGGGTATGACAGTGGGCACTATGTATAGGAGAGAAGTGTGGAGGGTATGACAGTGAACAGTATGTACAGGAGAGGAGTGTGGAGGGTATTATGGTGGGCACTATGTATAGGAGAGAAGTGTGGAGGGTATGACAGTGGACACTATGTATAGGAGAGGAGCGTGGAGGGTATGAAAGTGAGCAGTATGCACAGAAGAGGAGTGTGGAGGGTATGACAGCTGAGTTGAGTTGAAAGGTATCTTAATATAGCGCGGTCTTACCCCGAAGGGTCCCGACGCGCATATGTACTGGCACTATGTACAATAGAGGAGTTTATGAATGTGGGCAGTATGTACAGGAGAGGAGTGTGGAGGGTATGACAGTGAGCAGTATGCACAGGAGAGGAGTGTGGAGGGTATGACAGCTGGCACTATTTACAATAGAGGAATTTATGACAGTGGGCAGTATGTACAGGAGAGGAGTGTGGAGGGTATGACAGTGAGCAGTATGTACATGAGATTAGTGTGGAGGGTAAGACAGTGAGCAGTATGTATAGAAGAAGAGTGGGGAGGATATGACAGTGGGCAGTATGTACAGGATAGAGATGTGGAGGATATGACAGTGGGCACTATGTATAGAAGAGAAGTGTAGAGGGTATGACAGTGGGCACTATGTATAGGAGAGAAGTGTGGAGGGTATGACAGTGGAAACTATGTATAGGGGAGGAGCGTGGAGGGTATGACAGTGAGCAGTATGCACAGGAGAGGAGTGTGGAGGGTAAGACAGTAAGCAGTATGTACAGAATAAGAGTGGGGAGGATATTACAGTGGGCAGTATGTACAGGATAGAGGTGTGGAGGTTATGACAGTGGGCACTATATATAGAAGAGAAGTGTAGAGGGTATGACAGTGGGCACTATGTATAGGAGAGAAGTGTGGAGGGTATGACAGTGAACAGTATGTACAGGAGAGGAGTGTGGAGGGTATGATGGTGGGCACTATGTATAGGAGAGAAGTGTGGAGGGTATGACAGTGGACACTATGTATAGGAGAGGAGCGTGGAGGGTATGACAGTGAGCAGTATGCACAGGAGAGGAGTGTGGAGGGTATGACGGTGGACACTATGTATAGGAGAGAAGTGTGTAGGGTATGACAGTGGGCACTATGTATAGGAGAGATGTGTGGAGGGTATGACAGTGAGCAGTATGTACAGGAGAGAAGTGTGGGGAGTATGTACAGATGAGGAGGATGAAGGAATCTGGGAAGGAAAAATGTAAAGGTTTGTGGAAGGATGTTTAGGGACTGCGTAGTGCTTAAGCGGGCCATACATGGATTGAAATTACGCCAATTAAGCAGAGACCAGCCATAGTCGATCTATGTATGGGCTAGCTGGTTTTACACAAGTCAATATATTATCTGACTTCAGCACAACCAGCCTGTCAGGTTTTTCCCAACACAATCAGTGCTGCCAGCTATAGTTAGCAACACTGATCATTGTATTCACAGGCAGAACACAATAACACTGCAGGAGTGATTCCCCCATCCACAGGTCAGCAGGTGAGAGGGTGTGTGGGGACAGGCTGGGGAGAGGTACAAGTCAGTGGCTGGGTAGGCACTGGCTAGTATCAGAGCCTGATACACACAGGTTACATATAGTGATGAGCCGAACACCCCCGGGTTCGGTTCGCACCAGAACCCGCGAACGGACCGAAAGTTCGCACGAACATTAGAACCCTATTAAATACAATGGATGCGAACGTTCGGATTCTAAAGTGCTAATTATAACGACTATTATCCATGTTATTGTCCGAAACAGAGTTTGGGAACCCGGGTTCTGCACCAGGGGACATGTATCAATGCAAAAAGAAGTTTTAAAAACGGACGTTTTCCGGGAGCAGTCATTTTAATGATGCATAAAGTGAAAAAAAAAAAGTCAAATATTCCTTTAAATATTGTACCTGGGGGGTGTCTAAAGTATGCCTGTGAAGTGCCACGTGTTTCCCGTGTTTAGAACTGTCCCTGCACAAAATAACATTTCTAAAGGAAAAAAAGCCATTTAAAACTGCTTGCGGCTTTAATGTAATGTCTGGTCCCGGTAATATGGATGAAAATCTTTAAGAAAAATGGCATAGCTACCCCATCAACCCCCCCCACCCCCCCCCACCCCAGCCCATTACCAGCCCCTTTGGGTCTTGTATGGATATTAAGGGGAACCCCGCACACAAAATAAAAAAGGACCTATATACTCTGAACAGCCGTATACAGGCGGTGCATACAAGACAGGGACTGTAGGTTTGTTCTTATGTAGAATCTGTTTGTAATTTTGAACAGCTGCATTGTTGAAGTGTAGCTCCATGCCAAATTCCTTTTTTTTAGCTTTTTGGAAAACATAGGGAACGGTTATCACCCCTGTCACATTTTTTTTGCTGTCTGTGCCCCTGTTCAGAACATTTCACCTCACTTTGCGTCCTAATGACAACTGTTTTTGAAATGTGGTGTTTTTATTGAAACAAGGATTGGTGATAAAGCATCAGTACAGAGGAGACACCTTTCTCCCATATTAACTCTTACAGGAGAGAATTTTCCTTCCAAGGGGTAGATTTCCTCTCACTTCCTGTTGTCTTCTTCCGTTTGCAAGTAGGAGTCGTTTGTAAGTTGGATGTTTGAAAGTAGGGACCTGCCGTATATACTCTGCAGAAATTGGCCCCTTAGGTGTTGGTGTTGGCACAACACTGTAAGCACTCACAGTTACTCTTGGTTGGTGCTGGAACGCCCTGCTGTCAACTATTATATCAGGAATTGTAATAACATATAATTGTTGATCAGTGGTAGTAAAAATTGGGTCTTTGATGGTGGTGCTGGTGCCACAACACTGTAAGGCCTGACAGTTACTCTTGGTGGGCGCAGCAATGGGCCCTGCTGTGAATTATTCGATCAATAATTATAATTGCATGCCCCTGTTGAATAGGGGCTGAAAAATTGGGCCTTTGGTGGTGGTGGTGGTGGTGATGGTGGTGCTGGTGCCACAACACTGTAAGGCCTGACAGTTACTCTTGGTGGGCGCAGCAATGGGCCCTGCTGTGAATTATTCGATCAATAATTATAATTGCATGCCCCTGTTGAACAGGGGCTGAAAAATTGGGCCTTTGGTGGTGGTGGTGGTGGTGATGGTGGTGCTGGTGCCACAACACTGTAAGGCCTGACAGTTACTCTTGGTGGGCGCAGCAATGGGCCCTGCTGTGAATTATTCGATCAATAATTATAATTGCATGCCCCTTTTGAACAGGGGCTTAAAAATTGGGCCTTAGGCACTGGTGGCACAACACTGCAACCCCTCACAGATACTGTACTTGGAGCACAGCAATGAGGCCTGTTGCAAAGTATTGCATCAAAAATTGTAATTACACGCCCATTTTAAACAGGGGCTGAAAAATTGGGCCTTAGCCACTGGTGGCGTCACCCATAAACCAAAATGATCTTCCAAGCTATCATCATTAATCGTATCATTGAGGAGGAGGAGGAGGATAGCCAGTCAACATAACAGCACAGGCACTCAGCATCAGCATCAGTCTTGAAGGGATGTGACATTTTAAAATCAATTAGTCTGTTATATCAGCATCAGGTGTGTGGTAGCTGGTGGTGATCCAAGACTGGTTCATCTTGATGAAAGTCAGTCGATCAACCGAGTCGGTGGACAGGCGCACCCTGTGATCCGTGACAAATCCTCCAGCAGCACTGAATGTGCGTTCTGAAAGAACGCTGGATGCAGGACAGGCCAGTAGCTCAATTGCATACTGTGCAAGCTCTGGCCAGTGATCCATCCTCAAGACCCAGTAAGCCAGAGGATTTTCGGTGGGGAAGGTGTCCAAGTCTGACCTTGCCCCTAGGTATTCCTGGACCATGTATATCAGACGCTGGCGATGGTTGCTGGAACCGATCATACTTTGGGGCTGCGGACTAAAGAATTGTCTGAACGCATCGGTCAGACGGCCACCTTCCCCACCGCTCCTTCTTTGACTGCCCGAAGCCTCAACAACTCGTTGTCCAGGACCAGGAGTTTGTAACCTCCCAGTCTCTGGGAACGCGTTGCACAGACCTTTCTGCAAGGCCTCCCGGAGTTGTCTCATCCTCTGCTCCCTCTGCGACGGTAAGATAAGGTCCGCAACCTTACCCTTGTACCGTGGATCAGGAAGAGTGGCCAGCCAGTAATGGTCCCTCTCCTTGATCCGAAGAATACGAGGATCCTTCCGCAGACTTAGCAGGATCAGGGAGGCCATGCAGCGTAGGTTAGCTGAGGCATTCAGTCCGGAGTCCTCTGGGTCACTAAGGACGACATGATCCGCAGCCACCTCCTCCCAGCCACGTACAAGTCCACTGGTTTCTTGGGACTGTAAATCATCCCTAAAAGACTGCTGCTGATGATGCTGAGTGCCAGCCTCCACCTCCATGCTGACACAATCCTCCTCCTCCTCCTCCTCTTCCTGTGCGATGGGTGGGACAGAAGGAACACTGTCTGGGTAAAGGGGGCCTTGAGAGGCAAGGAAGTCCTCCTCTTCCTGCCTCTGTTCTGCCTCAAGTGCCCTGTCCATTATTCCACGCAGCGTGTGCTCCAACAGGTGGACAAGAGGTACAGTGTCACTGATGCATGCACTGTCACTGCTCACCATCCTCGTGGCCTCCTCAAATGGTGCCAGGACAGTGCATGCATCCCTGATCATGCCCCACTGGCGTGGTGAAAAAAACCCGAGCTCCCCTGACCCTGTCCTGGTGCCGTAGTCGCACAGGTACTCATTGATGGCCCTCTGCTGCGTGTGCAGCCGCTGCAGCATGGCCAACGTTGAGTTCCACCTGGTGGGCATGTCACATATAAGGCGGTTCTTGGGCAGGTTCAACTCCTTTTGAAGCTCAGCCAGGCGAGCACTGGCATTATAAGATCTGCGGAAATGCACACAGACTTTCCTGGCCTGCCTCAGGACATCCTGTAAGCCCGGGTACCTGCCCAAGAACCGCTGCACCACCAGGTTAAGGACGTGAGCCATACAGGGCACATGGGTCAGTTGTCCCTGTCGGAGGGCGGAGAGGAGGTTGGTGCCATTGTCGCAAACCACCATTCCTGGCTTAAGCTGGCGTGGCGTCAACCACCTCTCGGCCTGCCCCTGCAGAGCAGACAGGACCTCTGCCCCAGTGTGGCTTCTGTCCCCCAAACACACCAGCGCAAGCACGGCATGGCATCTTTTTGCCTGCGTACTTGCGTAGCCCCTTGAACGCCTACGGAGCACCGCTGGTTCCGAGGACAAACCACAGGAAGAGGCCATGGAGGAAGAAGAAGAGGAGGGGGTGGAGGAGAGAGGTGTGTCACAACCAGTAGTAGCATTTTGGAGGCGTGGCGGTGGAACAACCTCCAACACTACTGCACCTTGTCCTGCATCCTTCCCAGCTGCCAAAAGAGTGACCCAATGGGCCGTGAAAGAAAGGTAACATCCCTGTCCATGCCTGCTGGACCATGAGTCAGCGGTAATATGCACCTTACCGCTGACCGCCCTGTCCAGCGAGGCCAAGACATTGCCTTCCACATGCCTGTAGAGAGCCGGAATCGCCTTCCGTGCGAAAAAGTGGCGTTTGGGAACCTGCCACTGAGGAACCGCACATTGCACAAACTCACGGAAGGGGGCCGAGTCTACCAACTGAAAAGGCAGCAGTTGAATAGCTAGTAATTTAGCCAAGCTAGCATTCAACCGCTGGGCATGTGGATGGCTGGGAGTGAACTTCTTTCGACGGTCCAGCAGCTGGGGCAGGGAAATTTGCCTGCTAGAATCGGACGTCGGTGTACTGCTAGCAGAGTGCCCGCAAGTACTTGGCTGTGACACACCTAATTCTACACCTTCATTCCTCTCAGAGCAGGTTTCAGAGAGGAGTGAAGGTATAGTGGGGTTGGAGATCCCAGCTGATGCAGTGCAAGAAGAGGTCAGCTTTGTTCTTTGGTGTGGGTCTTTAAGGTAGGCTTGCCAACGAGCTGCATGGCAGGTCAACATATGTCTGATCAAGCATGTGGTGCCCAAGCGGCTGATGTTTTGGCCACGCAATATACGCTTGAGACATATGTTGCAAACAGCAGCTGTGCGATCTGATGCACTCGCCTCAAAAAAGGCCCACACCAAAGAAGTTTTTGAATGACGGGCAGAGGCAGCGCCCTGCACAGGCGGAGCTCTGCGGTGTGATTCCGTCGGTGTGCTGCCCATACGCTGGCCACTCAAGGGCATCCTGCCTCGTTGGAGATGTGCCTCCTCCTCATCCTCCTCCTCCTCTCTCCTATTAGGCACCCACGTGGAGTCAGTGACCTCATCATCCCCTCCCTCCTCATCACTGGAGCCAATCTGGCAGTATGCTGCAGCTGCTGGAGCATGACTGCCAGATTGGTGTCCTTCTTGAGCATCCCCTCTCTCTGCTCTCACGCTGCTGCCTTCCTCTAGCTGGGTATCATCATCAGATCCTTCCAAACGCTGGGCATCCTCCTGGAGCATGTACCCAACACTGTGCTCAAACAGTTCGGGGGACTCCTCAGGAGGAGGACATGGTGGGTCTAGGGAAGGATTGACCAATGAAGATAATGATACCAGAGAAGAGGACGCTTTGGCAGCTGCTTTGCCAGTACCCTGAGCCTGGGTGAGAGAGGATGAGGAGGATGAGGTGGGCTTGGTCATCCACTCTACCAAGTCTTCGGCATGATGTGGCTCAACATGTCCAGCTGCCGAAAAGAAGGACAAGCGTGTCCCATGGCCATGTGCTGATGACAATGCACCGCGTCCACGACCAGCACTGTTGCCCCCAGACACAGAGCCTGCTTGCCCTCTTTTTTTGCCTCCTGACTGTCTGCCTCTCCTTGTTTGCCTTCCAGACATTTTAATGGATGGCCTGCAGGGAGATGGGAAAAAGAGCAATAAGGGCTACCTTCAGGTGTATACTGTGCAGGAGGCTTAGCAACAATGACACTGACACTGTCCCCTGCCTATCCTTCTCTGTCCCTAAACACAAGGATTGAAAATATGGAACAGCAAAATTGGTTTAGAACAGAATAGCACACTGACACTTTCCCTCACTGTCCTACTCTGTCCCTCCCTACAAACAAGATTTAGCACAGAATAGCACACTGATAATTTGCACGAGTGTCCTTCTCTGTCCCTAAACTCAAGGATTTGAAATATGGAACAGCAAAATTGGTTTAGAACAGAATAGCACACTGACACTTTCCCTCACTGTACCTCTCTGTCCCTACAAACAAGGATTAGCACAGAATAGCACACTGTCACTGACACTCTCCCTACCTATCCTTATCTGTCCCTAAACACAAGGAATCCAGGATTATGTAAAGGAAAAATAAATGTCACTGTCCCTGCCTATGCTTCTCTTTCCCTGCTCCGGAACACACTACACTAGGCCGCCGTGTTGGCGGCCTTTTATAGTGTGGGGCGTGTACTAAACCCCATCAGCAATAATTGGCCACAGGCATCCTGCCTGTGGCCAATCATTGCTCTCCTCGCTGCCGGCGCTGTGATTGGCCAAGCATGCGGGGTCACAGTGCATGCTTGGCCAATCACAGCGCCTGGATGACACTGCGATGGCGTAGTGCATTGTGGGCCGTTCGCGTCACTCGAATTTGGCGCGAACGGCCCAAATCGTTCGATCTTCGTCAAACGATCGAACAGCCGATGTTCGAGTCGAACGTATGTTCGACTCGAACACGAAGCTCATCCCTAGTTACATATGCCACGATCGTTAGAGTGAGAACAATAATTCTAGCACTAGACCTCCTCCGTAACTCTAAACATGTAACCTGTAAAAAAAATTAAAGCATCGCTTAGTATACAAAACAAATGGTGCTAACTTTAGTGGTTTTTTTTTTATGAATGAAACAGTTTCTTTCCAAAAAAAACACGTTTGAAAAATTTCTGCGCAAATACTGCGTAACATAAAAAGTTGCATAGACCACCATTTTATTCCATAGAGTGTCTGCTAAAACAATATATAATGTTTGGGGGTTCTGAGTGATTTTCTAGCAAAAAACAAAGGATGATTTTTACATGTAGGAGAGAAGTGTCAGAATTGGCCTGGGTGGCAAGGGGTTAATTACTATAAGAACCTTTTTACACTGAGGGCGTTTTGCAGGCGCTATAGCGTTAAAAATAGCACCTGCAATCCGCCCTTAAACTGCTGCTCTATTCACTTCAGTGTGAAAGCTCGAGGGCTTTCACACTGGAGGGGTGCGCTGGCCAGGCGTCAGAAAAAGTCCTGCCAGCAACTTCTTTGGAGCGCATTAGGAGCGGTGAACTCACCGCTCCTAATGCGCTCCTGCCCATTGAAAGCAATGGGCAGCACCGCCGTGCCGCCGCCAATACACCGCAGTAGCGGCACATCTCGGGCGGTTTTAACCCTTTCTCGGTAGCTAGCGGGGGTTAAAAGCGCCCCGCTAGCGGCCGAAATGTGCTGCAAATCTGACAGTAAAATAGCAGCGTTTTACCGCTATTTTACCGCCGACGCTCGGGGCGGCATAGTGTGAAAGCAGTCTTAGTAATATCAAATAATTATTAAAAGCACTGTGAGCTCATCCTCTCAGTCTGCTGCAGAGAGTGTCAGCTTGTATTTAAACTGTCCGCTCTGTATATAGCTTCTGACAGGCTGCGCAAGCAGCCCCGTATCTCCGGAACCATAAATGATAGCAGCCCCATATTTTGACCAGTGGTGGGGTGGGTACTCAGCTACATACCCCTCAAATATGAAGTCTCTGTGGTCCCTGGTCGCTGAGCTACAATCCTCAAAGTCGATCTTTTTTTTTTTTTTTTTTTGGCCAAATGGGCCTATCTTGGGGAAGGGGCCTGGAGCTGCTGCTCCAATAGCCCCTATGTTAATCCGGCCCTGCGGACGCCTGGATTTCAACTGGGTTTTTTATTTTTTATTTTTAGGCACATGATTAGAGCTGGAAGCTCTAATTGGCTTCAAAAAGGGTGGGCACTGCGCCCCGAGCCCACCCACTTGTGTGACATTAGCAATTTAATATTCCCTAATGTCTTCCTACTTCTCCTCCTGGCCATTCAGGAAGTGGGTCCTGAGACCCGATTGGCCGGGAGTCCCAAGACCCGATTGGCCGGGAGTCCCAAGACCCAATTGGCCGGGAGTCCCAAGACCCAATTGGCCGGGAGTCCCAAGACCCGATTGGCCGGGAGTCGAAGCAGCCGCTGGGACTAGGGTGACCACATTTCCAAATTGCCATTCAGGGACACCCCCCCCTCTCTCACCTTCCCCCAAAAAAAGGTGAGGGGGGGCAATGTAGCCTCGGGGTTGATGGGGAATTTGGCGGCGGGTTATTTGTCAGGTGAATGAGCCACTTGCCACCAGATGCAGTGCCGCTTGCCACCCATAGCCTGCCACCAGATGCAGTGCTGCTGTCACTCCCTCTGCATGAGCCACGTGCATAGAAGGAAAGGAGTGGCGTCACTATCTGGAGAGTGAAGATCACACCAGTCCCTGCTGCTTGCCGCTGGGTGCCGGAGAAGGAGGAGGTGCCGAGGTGGGTGGGGACAGCAGTGCTGCACTAGGCGCAGGCCTCGCTCCCGGTCTCACTGTCTGAGAGTAAATTGTCACTGGTTGCAAGATGCCAGGCAGCGCCGGCCCTAGCAACCAGTTCAGGAAATGTAGTTATTAGTTAGTAGGGGGTGGCTGTGTCCTCTATTTCATTCCGGGACATTGTATTGTCCCGGAATGAAGGTGCCCGGGATCCAGGACAGACATGTCAATTGTGGGACAGTCCCTGGCACTCCGGGACATGTGGGCACCCTAGCTGGGACTCGGGAGGAGATGCAGGGGGGAAGCCACAACCTGGATGGGGTAAGCTGTTGAGGGGGGGTTGGATGAAATATCAGGGATCTACACATACCCCTGACATCTCACCTTTGAGACAGAGAAAGGAATTTGTGACAGGAGTGACTTTGGGTCGGGGGGTTTGTGGGACTAATGTGTGCTGTGCCATGCTGTTGGACTATTTGCTGTGATGGTTTGGGGTGGGACTGTATTCTATTGTGGCTGTCTTAACTATTATGTGATGTACTTGCTGTGAGGAAAAAGGGAGAGGGGGGGATTCCTCCAACCCCCCTGCTGAGAAGACGGTGTATTGAGAAGTTTAAACACACCTGACCTGTGTGGCCATTGTCATTGGACAATTTGACCCGCCCTGTTTTCCAAGGGTGGGAGGGGTGTGTTTTTGAGGAGAGATATCTGTGTGGATGGGGTAAGCTGTTGAGGGGGGGGTTGGATGAAATATCAGGGGTCTACACATACCCCTGACATCTCACCTTTGGGACAGAGAAAGGAATTGATGACACAGATTCTTCAGTTCCTTTCTCTGTAGCCTCAGCTGCGCTGAAGATGAATGAACAGGACACAGAGGCTCCTGTTCATTCATAAACGGAAGCGTAGTAAACAAAGTTTACTATGCTCAGTTATGAATGGACACAGGAGCGATCGTTACCGATTGCTCACTGTGTCCAATTCAGAAAAGGAAGGGGCTGGTAAATTACATACTTCCTGGACCCTTCCCCCGCTCTCCATCTGCCCGTGTACCCACAGCAGTCGGAGGGAGAGGAAAGCTGGCAGCATTGTGGGGGGGCAAGGGGGGGCCCGGGCACACAGGGAGAATCAGAGGGAGGGGGGTCAGTGCGGTGGGGGGGCAAGGGGGGGCTCAGGCACACAGGGAGAATCAGAGGGAGGGGGGTCGGACAATTACAGGATGATGCACTGTGTCTGTGTCTCTCCCTCCAGCAGCTGAAATCCGGCTTGTCTCCCTCTCCCTCCCGCCAGCTTTCAGCTGCTGGAGGGAGAGACACAGACACAGTGCATCATTCTGTAATTGTCCTCCCCCCTCCCTCTGATTCTCCCTGTGTGCCTGAGCCCCCCCTTGCCCCCCCACCGCACTGACCCCCCTCCCTCTGATTCTCCCGCCCCGCTGCCCTGATCCCCCTGCTGTCCGCACCCCCCATTGTGCCCGGGCCCCCTACAGGAGGCCTGGTGGTACCCCCTTACCTGTGGCTCCGAATCAGGCATCTGCCTTCATTCTCTGAGCAGCAATGGGAGGATGAAAAGTTTAATATCATTGGTAGGAATGGGCAACACTTAGTGCTCCATATATTAATAAAAAAAAATAGACGAAGATGACAAGTATTTGCAAAGTGGCTGTAAACCTCAGACATAAAATATGAACAAAGCATATCCCTCTATAGTGTGTACTTGTCTCAGTCCAGAGCACTAAGTGTCATTTCTGTCTGCTGCTGCTATCAGCATGAATCACAATCACAATTTTTCCTGACACCAGGAGATAAAAGGTGACAGGGGAGGGATCTCCAGAACACAGCCTGTGATTGACAGCCTCAGCTCTGTTCCTGTGTGCTGTGTAAAAGGGGCATGTCTCTTCCCTCCGATGTGTTTCCCATTTGGAAGATTTCCCTTCACTTCCTGCCCCATATCCAAAACAGGAAGTGCGAGGAAATCCCTCTGAAGTGAGGAAGTCCCTTGTTGTCACCAGAACTAGTGTCCCCATTTGGACGTTTTCCTCTCAGTTCCTGTTCTGGAGACAATCCAAAATGTGGGATTTATAATTTAACAGACAATGGAGCAAATAAAAGAAGTGCATTGTTGGGGTTTACATATTCAATTTTCTTAAATCGGATTATAAAAATGAGGCCCGTAATTCCAGGAATATTTCACGTTGGCGGTGGGCGTTTCCAGACGTCCTCCTCGCACAGAAATGAATCTCATAGAGTCATCAAGTCACTTCCATTCTCCATGTGAAATGTGTCATCCCTCTCGGGGGTTGGGAACTCGCTGATTCAAACTGGCAGATCTCCAAAGAAAAAAAGACAGTTCTTCACTGTAATCTGCGAGCTGCAAGCCGATCGCCAACACCACCAATGTTCCTAGTAATTACCTTCAGTGCTTCTCCTTCACATCTACATCAAAGGACATGGAGGTGGGGGAGGGGACGAGCGTCCGCTACATCTTCTAAAGACCTTCCGACCAAGAGAAGGGAGATCCCGAAATAATCAACCAGAAAGATCTTCACTGATACATTGTTACTCCTTAGATCGATCAGATACATTCTACGTAAATATAGAACCATTTATCCAACTGTCCATCCAGAGCCTCTGGTTTATAGACCAGATTAGGGATGAGCTTCGTGTTCGAGTCGAACATACGTTCGACTCGAACATCGGCTGTTCGATCGTTCGACGAAGATCGAACGATTTGGGCCGTTCGCGCCAAATTCGAGTGACGCGAACAGTCCACAATGCACTACGCCATCGCAGTGTCATCCAGGCGCTGTGATTGGCCAAGCATGCACTGTGACCCCGCATGCTTGGCCAATCACAGCGCTGGCAGCGAGGAGAGCAATGATTGGCCACAGGCAGGATGCCTGTGGCCAATTATTGCTGAGGGGGTTTAGTACACGCCCCACACTATAAAAGGCCGCCAGCGCGGCAGCCTTGTGTAGTGTGTTCCGGAGCAGGGAAAGAGAAGCATAGGCAGGGACAGTGTCATTATTTTTCCTTTACTAATCCTGGATTCCTTGTGTTTAGGGACAAATAAGGATAGGTAGGGAGAGTGTCAGTGACAGTGTGTTATTCTGTGCTAATCCTTGTTTGTAGGGACAGAGAGGTACAGTGAGGGAAAGTGTCAGTGTGCTATTCTGTGCTAAACCAATCTTGCTGAACCATATTTTCAATCCTTGAGTTTAGGGACAGAGAGCTACAGTGAGGGAAAGTGTCAGTGTGCTATTTTGTGCTAAATCTTGTTTGTAGGGAGGGACAGAGTAGGACAGTGAGGGAAAGTGTCAGTGTGCTATTCTGTTCTAAACCAATTTTGCTGTTCCATATTTTCAATCCTTGAGTTTAGGGACAGAGAAGGACACTCGTGGCAATTATCAGTGTGCTATTCTGTGCTAAATCTTGTTTGTAGGGAGGGACAGAGTAGGACAGTGAGGGAAAGTGTCAGTGTGCTATTCTGTTCTAAACCAATTTTGCTGTTCCATATTTTCAATCCTTGAGTTTAGGGACAGAGAAGGACACTTGTGGCAATTATCAGTGTGCTATTCTGTGCTAAATCTTGTTTGTAGGGAGGGACAGAGTAGGACAGTGAGGGAAAGTGTCCTATTCTGTTCTAAACCAATTTTGCTGAACCATATTTTCAATCCTTGAGTTTAGGGACAGAGAGGTACAGTGAGTGAAACTGACAGTGTGCTATTCTGTTCTAAACCAATTTTGCTGTTCCATATTTCAAATCCTTGAGTTTAGGGACAGAGAAGGATAGGCAGGGGACAGTGTCAGTGTCATTGTTGCTAAGCCTCCTGCACAGTATACACCTGAAGGTAGCCCTTATTGCTGTTTTTCCCATCTCCCTGCAGGCCATCCATTAAAATGTCTGGAAGGCAAACAAGGAGAGGCAGACAGTCAGGAGGCAAAAAAAGAGGGCAAGCAGGCTCTGTGTCTGGGGGCAACAGTGCTGGTCGTGGACGCGGTGCATTGTCATCAGCACATGGCCATGGGACACGCTTGTCCTTCTTTTCGGCAGCTGGACATGTTGAGCCACATCATGCCGAAGACTTGGTAGAGTGGATGACCAAGCCCACCTCATCCTCCTCATCCTCTCTCACCCAGGCTCAGGGTACTGGCAAAGCAGCTGCCAAAGCGTCCTCTTCTCTGGTTTAATTATCTTCATTAGTCAATCCTTCCCTAGACCCACCATGTCCTCCTCCTGAAGAGTCCCCCGAACTGTTTGAGCACAGTGTTGGGTACATGCTCCAGGAGGATGCCCAGCGTTTGGAAGGATCTGATGATGATACCCAGCTAGAGGAAGGCAGCAGCGTGAGAGCAGAGAGAGGGGATGCTCAAGAAGGACACCAATCTGGCAGTCATGCTCCAGCAGCTGCAGCATACTGCCAGATTGGCTCCAGTGATGAGGAGGGAGGGGATGATGAGGTCACTGACTCCACGTGGGTGCCTAATAGGAGAGAGGAGGAGGAGGAGGAGGATGAGGAGGAGGCACATCTCCAACGAGGCAGGATGCCCTTGAGTGGCCAGCGTATGGGCAGCACACCGACGGAATCACACCGCAGAGCTCCGCCTGTGCAGGGCGCTGCCTCTGCCCGTCATTCAAAAAGTTCTTTGGTGTGGGCCTTTTTTGAGGCGAGTGCATCAGATCGCACAGCTGCTGTTTGCAACATATGTCTCAAGCGTATATCGCGTGGCCAAAACATCAGCCGCTTGGGCACCACATGCTTGATCAGACATATGTTGACCTGCCATGCAGCTCGTTGGCAAGCCTACCTTAAAGA
Organism: Rana muscosa; assembly: GCA_029206835.1. NCBI lineage: Eukaryota > Metazoa > Chordata > Amphibia > Anura > Ranidae > Rana > Rana muscosa. Next base: position 208,225,425 of record CM055119.1, on the reverse strand, counting down.
CCCACACCAAAGAACAAAGCGGACCTCTCCTTGCACCGCATCAGCTGGGATCTCCAACCCCACTATACCTTCACTCCTCTCTGAAACCTGCTCTGAGAGGAATGAAGGTGTAGAATTAGGTGTGTCACAGGCAAGTACTTGCGGGCAATCTGCTAGCAGTACACCAACGTCCGATTCTAGCAGGCAAATTTCCCTGCCCCAGCTGCTGGACCGTCGATAGAAGTTCACTCCCAGCCATCCACATGCCCAGCGGTTGAATGCTAGCTTGGCTAAATTGCTAGCGCTTCAACTGCTGCCTTTTCAGTTGGTAGACTCGGCCCCCTTCCGTGAGTTTGTGCAATGTGCGGTTCCTCAGTGGCAGGTTCCCAAACGCCACTTTTTTGCACGGAAGGCGATTCCGGCTCTCTACAGGCATGTGGAAGGCAATGTCTTGGCCTCCCTGGACAGGGCGGTCAGCGGTAAGGTGCATATAGGGATGAGCTTCGTGTTCGAGTCGAACATACGTTCGACTCGAACATCGGCTGTTCGATCGTTCGACGAAGATCGAACGATTTGGGCCGTTCGCGCCAAATTCGAGTGACGCGAACGGCCCACAATGCACTACGCCATCGCAGTGTCATCCAGGCGCTGTGATTGGCCAAGCATGCACTGTGACCCCGCATGCTTGGCCAATCACAGCGCCGGCAGCGAGGAGAGCAATGATTGGCCACAGGCAGGATGCCTGTGGCCAATTATTGCTGAGGGTGTTTAGTACACGCCCCACACTATAAAAGGCCGCCAGCACGGCGGCCTAGTGTAGTGTGTTCCGGAGCAGGGATAGAGCAGCATAGGCAGGGACAGTGACTGTTATTTCTTTCTTGCTTAACCTGGATTCCTTTAGTTTAGGGAAAGAGAAGGATAGGTAGGGAGAGTGTCAGTGTGTTTTGTGCTTGTGCTATAGTGTGCTTAAAAAAAACATTTATTCTAGGGACAGAAAACTGTAGGTAGGGACAGTGTCAGTTTCTTTCACTCTGCAAGTCCTTGTTTCCAGGGACCTGGAAGGACAGTGAGTGAATTGTCCTTGTGCTATATTGTGCTTAAAAAAACATTTATTCTAGGGACAGAAAACTGTAGGTAGGGAGAGTGTCAGTTTCTTTCACTCTGCAAGTCCTTGTTTCCAGGGACCTGGAAGGACAGTGAGTGAATTGTCCTTGTGCTATATTGTGCTTAAAAAAAACATTTATTCTAGGGACAGAAAACTGTAGGTAGGGAGAGTGTCAGTTTATTTCACTCTGCAAGTCCTTGTTTCCAGGGACCTGGAAGGACAGTGAGTGAATTCTCCTTGTGCTATATTGTGCTTAAAAAAAACATTTATTCTAGGGACAGAAAACTGTAGGTAGGGACAGTGTCAGTTTATTTCACTCTGCAAGTCCTTGTTTACAGGGACCTGTAAGGACAGTGAGTGAATTGTCCTTGTGCTATATTGTGATTAAAAAAAACATTTATTCTAGGGACAGAAAACTGTAGGTAGGGAGAGTGTCAGTTTATTTCACTCTGCAAGTCCTTGTTTCCAGGGACCTGTAAGGACAGTGAGTGAATTGTCCTTGTGCTATATTGTGATTAAAAAAAACATTTTTTCTAGGGACAGAAAACTGTAGGTAGGGAGAGTGTTTTTTTTCTTTCACTCTGCAAGTCCTTGTTTCCAGGGACCTGTAAGGACAGTGAGTGAATTGTCCTTGTGCTATATTGTGCTTAAAAAAAACATTTATTCTAGGGACAGAAAACTGTAGGTAGGGAGAGTGTCAGTTTATTTCACTCTGCAAGTCCTTGTTTCCAGGGACCTGGAAGGACAGTGAGTGAATTGTCCTTGTGTTATATTGTGATTAAAAAAAACATTTTTTCTAGGGACAGAAAACTGTAGGTAGGGAGAGTGTTTTTTTTCTTTCACTCTGCAAGTCCTTGTTTCCAGGGACCTGTAAGGACAGTGAGTGAATTGTCCTTGTGCTATATTGTGCTTAAAAAAAACATTTATTCTAGGGACAGAAAACTGTAGGTAGGGAGAGTGTCAGTTTATTTCACTCTGCAAGTCCTTGTTTCCAGGGACCTGGAAGGACAGTGACTGAATTGTCCTTGTGCTATATTGTGATTAAAAAAAACATTTATTCTAGGGACAGAAAACTGTAGGTAGGGAGAGTGTCAGTTTATTTCACTCTGCAAGTCCTTGTTTCCAGGGACCTGGAAGGACAGTGAGTGAATTGTCCTTGTGTTATATTGTGATTAAAAAAAACATTTTTTCTAGGGACAGAAAACTGTAGGTAGGGAGAGTGTCAGTTTATTTCACTCTGCAAGTCCTTGTTTCCAGGGACCTGTAAGGACAGTGAGTGAATTGTCCTTGTGCTATATTGTGATTAAAAAAAACATTTTTTCTAGGGACAGAAAACTGTAGGTAGGGAGAGTGTTTTTTTTCTTTCACTCTGCAAGTCCTTGTTTCCAGGGACCTGTAAGGACAGTGAGTGAATTGTCCTTGTGCTATATTGTGCTTAAAAAAAACATTTATTCTAGGGACAGAAAACTGTAGGTAGGGAGAGTGTCAGTTTATTTCACTCTGCAAGTCCTTGTTTCCAGGGACCTGGAAGGACAGTGAGTGAATTGTCCTTGTGCTATATTGTGCTTAAAAAAAACATTTATTCTAGGGACAGAAAACTGTAGGTAGGGAGAGTGTCAGTTTATTTCACTCTGCAAGTCCTTGTTTCAAGGGACAGAGAAGGACACCTGAAGGTAGCCCTTATTGCTTTTTTCCCCATCTCCCTGCAGGCCATCTATTAGAATGTCTGGAAGGCAAACAAGGAGAGGCAGACAGTCAGGAGGCAATAAAAGAGGGCAAGCAGGCTCTGTGTCTGGGGGCAACAGTGCTGGTCGTGGACGCGGTGCATTGTCATCAGCACATGGCCATGGGACACGCTTGTCCTTCTTTTCGGCAGCTGGACATGTTGAGCCACATCATGCCGAAGACTTGGTAGAGTGGATGACCAAGCCCTCCTCCTCCTCCTCATCCTCTCTCACCCAGGCTCAGGGTACTGGAAAAGCAGCTGCCAAAGCGTCGTCTTCCCTGGTATCAATGTCAGACAAATCATCAGTCACTCCTTCCCTAGACCCACCATGTCCTCCTCCTGAGGAGTCCCCCGAACTGTTTCAGCACAGTGTTGGGTACATGCTCCAGGAGGATGCCCAGCGTTTCGAAGGGTCTGATGATGAAACCCAGCTAGAGGAAGGCAGTAGCGTGAGAGCAGACAGAGGGGATGCTCAAGAAGGACACCAATCTGGCAGTCATGTTCCAGCAGCTGCAGCATACTGCCAGATTGGCTCCAGTGATGAGGAGGGAGGGGATGATGAGGTCACTGACTCCACGTGGGTGCCTAATAGGAGAGAGGAGGAGGAGGAGGATGAGGAGGAGGCACATCTCCAACGAGGCAGGATGCCCTTTGGTGGCCAGCGTAAGGGCAGTACACCGACGGAATCACACCGCAGAGCTCCGCCTGTGCAGGGCGCTGCCTCTGCCCGTCATTCAAAAAGTTCTTTGGTGTGGGCCTTTTTTGAGGCTAGTGCATCAGATCGCACAGCTGCTGTTTGCAACATATGTCTCAAGCGTATATCGCGTGGCCAAAACATCAGCCGCTTGGGTACCACATGCCTGACCAGACATATGTTGACCTGCCATGCAGCTCGTTGGCAAGCCTACCTCAAAGACCCACACCAAAGAACAAAGCGGACCTCTCCTTGCACCGCATCAGCTGGGATCTCCAACCCCACTATAACTTCAGTCCTCTCTGAAACATGCACTGAGAGGAATGAAGGTGTAGAATTAGGTGTGTCACAGCCAAGTACTTGCGCCCACTCTGCTAGCAGTACACCGACGTCCGATTCTAGCAGGCAAATTTCCCTGCCCCAGCTGCTGGACCGTCGAAAGAAGTTCACTCCCAGCCATCCACATGCCCAGCGGTTGAATGCTAGCTTGGCTAAATTGCTAGCGCTTCAACTGCTGCCTTTTCAGTTGGTAGACTCGGCCCCCTTCCGTGAGTTTGTGCAATGTGCAGTTCCTCAGTGGCAGGTTCCCAAACGCCACTTTTTCTCACGGAAGGCTATTCCGGCTCTCTACCGGCATGTGGAAGGCAATGTCTTGGCCTCGCTGGACAGGGCGGTCAGCGGTAAGGTGCATATTACCGCTGACTCATGGTCCAGCAGGCATGGACAGGGACGTTACCTTTCTTTCACGGCCCATTGGGTCACTCTTTTGGCAGCTGGGAAGGATTCAGGACAAGGTGCAGTAGTGTTGGAGGTTGTCCCACCGCCACGCCTCCAAAATGCTACTACTGGTTGTGACACACCTCTCTCCTCCACCCCCTCCTCTTCTTCTTCCTCCATGGCCTCTTCCTGTGGTTTGTCCTATGAACCAGCGGTGCTCCGTAGCCGTTCACGGGGCTACGCAAGTACGCAGGCAAAAAGATGCCATGCCGTGCTTGCGCTGGTGTGTTTGGGGGACAGAAGCCACACTGGGGCAGAGGTCCTGTCTGCTCTGCAGGGCCAGGCCGAGAGGTGGTTGACGCCACGCCAGCTTAAGCCAGGAATGGTGGTTTGCGACAATGGCACCAACCTCCTCTCCGCCCTCCGACAGGGACAACTGACCCATGTGCCCTGTGTGGCTCACGTCCTTAACCTGGTGGTGCAGCGCTTCTTGGGCAGGTACCCGGGCTTACAGGATGTCCTGAGGCAGGCCAGGAAAGTCTGTGTGCATTTCCGCAGATCTTATAATGCCAGTGCTCGCCTGGCTGAGCTGCAAAAGGAGTTGAACCTGCCCAAGAACCGCCTTATATGTGACATGCCCACCAGGTGGAACTCAACGTTGGCCATGCTGCAGCGGCTGCACACGCAGCAGAGGGCCATCAATGAGTACCTGTGCGACTACGGCACCAGGACAGGGTCAGGGGAGCTTGGTTTTTTTTCTCCACGCCAGTGGGGCATGATCAGGGATGCATGCACTGTCCTGGCACCATTTGAGGAGGCCACGAGGATGGTGAGCAGTGACAGTGCATGCATCAGTGACACTGTACCTCTTGTCCACCTGTTGGAGCACACGCTGCGTGGAATAATGGACAGGGCACTTGAGGCAGAACAGAGGCAGGAAGAGGAGGACTTCCTTGCCTCTCAAGGCCCCCTTTACCCAGACAGTGTTCCTTCTGTCCCACCCATCGCACAGGAAGAGGAGGAGGAGGAGGAGGAGGAGGAGGAGGATTGTGTCAGCATGGAGGTGGAGGCTGGCACTCAGCATCATCAGCAGCAGTCTTTTAGGGATGATTTACAGTCCCAAGAAACCAGTGGACTTGTACGTGGCTGGGAGGAGGTGGCTGCGGATCATGTCGTCCTTAGTGACCCAGAGGACTCCGGAGCGAATGCCTCAGCAAACCTACGCTGCATGGCCTCCCTGATCCTGCAAAGTCTGCGGAAGGATCCTCGTATTCTTCGGATCAAGGAGAGGGACCATTACTGGCTGGCCACTCTCCTTGATCCACGGTACAAGGGTAAGGTTGCGGACCTTATGTTACCGTCGCAGAGGGAGCAGAGGATGAGACAACTCCGGGAGGCCTTGCAGAAAGGTCTGTGCAACGCGTTCCCAGAGACTGGGAGGTTGCAAACTCCTGGTCCTGGACAACGAGTTGCTGAGGCTTCGGCCAGTCAAAGAAGGAGCGGTGGGGAAGGTGGCCGTCTGACCGATGCGTTCAGACAATTCTTTAGTCCGCAGCCCCAAAGTATGATCGGTTCCAGCAACCATCGCCAGCGTCTGATAAACATGGTGCAGGAATATCTAGGGGCAAGGTCAGACTTGGACACCTTCCCCACCGAAAATCCTCTGGCTTACTGGGTCTTGAGGATGGATCACTGGCCAGAGCTTGCACAGTATGCAATGGAGCTACTGGCCTGTCCTGCATCCAGCGTTCTTTCGGAACGCACATTCAGTGCTGCTGGAGGATTTGTCACGGATCACAGGGTGCGCCTGTCCACCGACTCGGTTGATCGACTGACTTTCATCAAGATGAACCAGTCTTGGATCACCACCAGCTACCACACACCTGATGCTGATATAACAGACTAATTGATTTTAACATGTCACATCCCTTCAAGACTGATGCTGATGCTGAGTGCCTGTGCTGTTATGTTGACTGGCTATCCTCCTCCTCCGAGTCCTCAATGATACGATTGATGATGATAGCTTGTAAGATCATTTTTGTTTATGGGTGCCGCCACCAGTGCCTAACGCCCAATTTTTCAGCCCCCGTTTAACAGGGGCGTGTAATTACAATTTTTGAAGCAATACTTTGCAACAGGGCTCATTGGTGTGCTCCAAGTACAGTATCTGTGAGGAGTTGCAGTGTTGTGCCACCAGTGCCTAACGCCCAATTTTTCAGCCCCTGTTTAACAGGGGCGTGTAATTACAATTTTTGAAGCAATACTTTGCAACAGGGCTCATTGGTGTGCTCCAAGTACAGTATCTGTGAGGAGTTGCAGTGTTGTGCCACCAGTGCCTAAGGCCCAATTTTTCAGCCCCTGTTTAACAGGGGCGTGTCATTACAATTTTTGAAGCAATACTTTGCAACAGGGCTCATTGCTGTGCTCCAAGTACAGTATCTGTGAGGGGTTGTAGTGTTGTGCCACCAGTGCCTAAGGCCCAATTTTTCAGCCCCTGTTCAACAGGGGCATGTAATTACAATTCTTGATCTAATAATTCACAGCAGGGCCCATTGCTGCACCCACCAAGAGTAACTGTCAGGGCTTACAGTGTTGTGGCACCAGCACCACCATCAAAGGCCCAATTTTTACTACCACTGTTCAACAATTATATGTAATTAAAATTCCTGATATAATAGTTGACAGCAGGGCGTTCCAGCACCAACCAAGAGTAACTGTGAGTGCTTACAGTGTTGTGCCAACACCAACAACTAAGGGGCCTATTTCTGCAGAGTATATACGGCAGGTCCCTACTTTCAAACATCCAACTTACAAACGACTCCTACTTGCAAACGCAAGAAGACAACAGGAAGTGAGAGGAAATCTACCACTAGGAAGGAAAATTCTCTCCTGTAAGAATAAATATGGGAGAAAGGTGTCTCCTCTGTACTGATGCTTTATCAGCAATCCTTGTTTCAAGAAAAACACCACATTTCAAAAACAGTTGTCATTGGGACGGAAAGTGAGGTGAAATGTTCTGAACAGGGGCACAGACAGCAAAACAAATGTTACAGGGGTGATAACCCTTACCTATGTTTTCCAAAAAGTTTAAAAATAGATTTTTGGTCTGGAGCTACACTTCAACAATGTACCTGTTCAAAATTACAAACAGACTCTACATAAGAACAAACCTACAGTCCCTGTCTTGTATGCACCGCCTGTATAGGGCTGTTCAGAGTATATAGGGCCTTTTTTATTTTATGTGCGGGGTTCCCCTTAATATCCATACAAGACCCAAAGGGGCTGGTAATGGGCTGGGGTAGGGGGGGGGTCATGGGGTAGCTATGCCATTTTTCTTAAAGAATTTCATCCATATTACCGGGACCAGACATTACATTAAAGCCGCAAGCAGTTTTAAATGGCTTTTTTTTCCTTTAGAAGTGTCATTTTGTGCAGGGACAGTTCTAAACACGGGAAACACGTGGCACTTCACAGGCATACTTTAGACACCCCCCAGGTACGATATTTAAAGGAATATTTGACTTTTTTTTTTTCACTTTATGCATCATTAAAATGACTGCTCCCGAAAAACGACCGTTTTTAAAACTTCTTTTTGCATTGATACATGTCCCCTGGTGCAGAACCCGGGTTCCCAAACCCTTTTTAGGACAATAACATGCATAATAGTTGTTATAATTAGCACTTTAGAATTCGAACGTTCGCATCCATTGTATTTAATAGGGTTCTAATGTTCGTTCGAACTTTCGGTCCGTTCGCGGGTTCTGGTGCGAACCGAACCCGGGGGTGTTCGGCTCATCACTAGGTGCATATTACCGCTGACTCATGGTCCAGCAGGCATGGACAGGGACGTTACCTTTCTTTCACGGCCCATTGGGTCACTCTTTTGGCAGCTGGGAAGGATGCAGGACAAGGTGCAGTAGTGTTGGAGGCTGTTCCACCGCCACGCCTCAAAAATGCTACTACTGGTTGTGACACACCTCTCTCCTCCACCCCCTCCTCTTCTTCTTCCTCCATGGCCTCTTCCTGTGGTTTGTCCTCGGAACCAGCGGTGCTCCGTAGGCGTTCAAGGGGCTACGCAAGTACGCAGGCAAAAAGATGCCATGCCGTGCTTGCGCTGGTGTGTTTGGGGGACAGGAGCCACACTGGGGCAGAGGTCCTGTCTGCTCTGCAGGGGCAGGCCGAGAGGTGGTTGACGCCACGCCAGCTTAAGCCAGGAATGGTGGTTTGCGACAATGGCACCAACCTCCTCTCCGCCCTCCGACAGGGACAACTGACCCATGTGCCCTGTGTGGCTCACGTCCTTAACCTGGTGGTGCAGCGGTTCTTGGGCAGGTACCCGGGCTTACAGGATGTCCTGAGGCAGGCCAGGAAAGTCTGTGTGCATTTCCGCAGATCTTATAATGCCAGTGCTCGCCTGGCTGAGCTGCAAAAGGAGTTGAACCTGCCCAAGAACCGCCTTATATGTGACATGCCCACCAGGTGGAACTCAACGTTGGCCATGCTGCAGCGGCTGCACACGCAGCAGAGGGCCATCAATGAGTACCTGTGCGACTACGGCACCAGGACAGGGTCAGGGGAGCTCGGGTTTTTTTCACCACGCCAGTGGGGCATGATCAGGGATGCATGCACTGTCCTGGCACCATTTGAGGAGGCCACGAGGATGGTGAGCAGTGACAGTGCATGCATCAGTGACACTGTACCTCTTGTCCACCTGTTGGAGCACACGCTGCGTGGAATAATGGACAGGGCACTTGAGGCAGAACAGAGGCAGGAAGAGGAGGACTTCCTTGCCTCTCAAGGCCCCCTTTACCCAGACAGTGTTCCTTCTGTCCCACCCATCGCACAGGAAGAGGAGGAGGAGGAGGAGGATTGTGTCAGCATGGAGGTGGAGGCTGGCACTCAGCATCATCAGCAGCAGTCTTTTAGGGATGATTTACAGTCCCAAGAAACCAGTGGACTTGTACGTGGCTGGGAGGAGGTGGCTGCGGATCATGTCGTCCTTAGTGACCCAGAGGACTCCGGACTGAATGCCTCAGCTAACCTACACTGCATGGCCTCCCTGATCCAGCTAAGTCTGCGGAAGGATCCTCGTATTCTTCGGATCAAGGAGAGGGACCATTACTGGCTGGCCACTCTCCTTGATCCACGGTACAAGGGTAAGGTTGCGGACCTTATGTTACCTTCGCAGAGGGAGCAGAGGATGAGACAACTCCGGGAGGCCTTGCAGAAAGGTCTGTGCAACGCGTTCCCAGAGACTGGGAGGTTACAAACTCCTGGTCCTGGACAACGAGTTGCTGAGGCTTCGGGCAGTCAAAGAAGGAGCGGTGGGGAAGGTGGCCGTCTGACCGATGCGTTCAGACAATTCTTTAGTCCGCAGCCCTAAAGTATGATCGGTTCCAGCAACCATCGCCAGCGTCTGATATACATGGTCCAGGAATACCTAGGGGCAAGGTCAGACTTGGACACCTTCCCCACCGAAAATCCTCTGGCTTACTGGGTCTTGAGGATGGATCACTGGCCAGAGCTTGCACAGTATGCAATTGAGCTACTGGCCTGTCCTGCATCCAGCGTTCTTTCAGAACGCACATTCAGTGCTGCTGGAGGATTTGTCACGGATCACAGGGTGCGCCTGTCCACCGACTCGGTTGATCGACTGACTTTCATCAAGATGAACCAGTCTTGGATCACCACCAGCTACCACACACCAGATGCTGATGTAACAGACTAATTGATTTTAAAATGTCACATCCCTTCAAGACTGATGCTGATGCTGAGTGCCTGTGCTGTTATGTTGACTGGCTATCCTCCTCCTCCGAGTCCTCAATGATACGATTAATGATGATAGCTTGGAAGATCATTTTGGTTTATGGGTGACGCCACCAGTGGCTAAGGCCCAATTTTTCAGCCCCTGTTCAACAGGGGCATGCAATTATAATTATTGATCTAATAATTCACAGCAGGGCCCATTGCTGCGCCCACCAAGAGTAACTGTCAGGCCTTACAGTGTTGTGGCACCAGCACCACCATCAAAGGCCCAATTTTTACTACCACTGTTCAACAATTATATGTTATTACAATTCCTGATATAATAGTTGACAGCAGGGCGTTCCAGCACCCACCAAGAGTAACTGTGAGTGCTTACAGTGTTGTGCCAACACCAACACCTAAGGGGCCAATTTCTGCAGAGTATATACGGCAGGTCCCTACTTTCAAACATCCAACTTACAAACTACTACTACTTGCAAACGGAAGAAGACAACAGGAAGTGAGAGGAAATCTACCCCTTGGAAGGACAATGCTCTCCTGTAAGAATTAATATGGGAGAAAGGTGTCTCCTCTGTACTGATGCTTTATCAGCAATCCTTGTTTCAATAAAAACACCACATTTCAAAAACAGTTGTCATTGGGACGCAAAGTGAGGTGAAATGTTCTGAACAGGGGCACAGACAGCAAAAAAAATGTGACAGGGGTGATAACCGTTCCCTATGTTTTCCAAAAAGCTAAAAAAAAGGAATTTGGCATGGAGCTACACTTAAACAATGCAGCTGTTCAAAATTACAAACAGATTCTACATAAGAACAAACCTACAGTCCCTGTCTTGTATGCACCGCCTGTATACGGCTGTTCAGAGTATATAGGTCCTTTTTTATTTTGTGTGCGGGGTTCCCCTTAATATCCATACAAGACCCAAAGGGGCTGGTAATGGGCTGGGGTAGGGGGGGGGGGGGGGTTGATGGGGTAGCTATGCCATTTTTCATAAAGATTTTCATCCATATTACCGGGACCAGACATTACATTAAAGCCGCAAGCAGTTTTAAATGGCTTTTTTCCCTTTAGAAATGTTATTTTGTGCAGGGACAGTTCTAAACACGGGAAACACGTGGCACTTCACAGGCATACTTTAGACACCCCCCAGGTACAATATTTAAAGGAATATTTCCCTTTTTTTTTCACTTTATGCATCATTAAAATGACTGCTCCCGGAAAACGTCCGTTTTTAAAACTTCTTTTTGCATTGATACATGTCCCCTGGTGCAGAAGCCGGGTTCCCAAACCCTTTTTAGGACAATAACATGCATAATAGTCGTTATAATTAGCACTTTAGAATTCGAACGTTCGCATCCATTGTATTTAATAGGGTTCTAATGTTCGTGCGAACTTTCGGTCCGTTCGCGGGTTCTGGTGCGAACCGAACCCGGGGGTGTTCGGCTCATCACTAGACCGGATACATCCTAAATATAGAACCATTTATCCAACTGTCCATCCAGAGCCTCTGGTTTATAGACCGTATACATTCTAAATATAGAGCCATTTATCCAACTGTCCATCCAGAGCCTCTGGTTTATAGACCGTATACATCCTAAATATAGAACCATTTATCCAACTGTCCATCCAGAGCCTCTGGTTTATAGACCGTATACATTCTAAATATAGAGCCATTTATCCAACTGTCCATCCAGAGCCTCTGGTTTATAGACCGTATACATTCTAAATATAGAGCCATTTATCCAACTGTCCATCCAGAGCCTCTGGTTTATAGACCGGATACATCCTAAATATAGAGCCATTTATCCAACTGTCCATCCAGAGCCTCTGGTTTATAGACCGTATACATTCTAAATATAGAGCCATTTATCCAACTGTCCATCCAGAGCCTCTGGTTTATAGACCGGATACATCCTAAATATAGAGCCATTTATCCAACTGTCCATCCAGAGCCTCTGGTTTATAGACCCGATACATCCTAAATATAGAGCCATTTATCCAACTGTCCATCCAGAGCCTCTGGTTTATAGACCGAATATATCCTAAATATAGAGCCATTTATCCAACTGTCCATCCAGAGCCTCTGGTTTATAGACCGGATACATCCTAAATATAGAGCCATTTATCCAACTGTCCATCCAGAGCCTCTGGTTTATAGACCCGATACATCCTAAATATAGAACCATTTATCCAACTGTCCATCCAGAGCCTCTGGTTTATAGACCCGATACATCCTAAATATAGAGCCATTTATCCAACTGTCCATCCAGAGCCTCTGGTTTATAGACCAGATACATCCTAAATATAGAACCATTTATCCAACTGTCCATCCAGAGCCTCTGGTTTATAGACCGAATATATCCTAAATATAGAGCCATTTATCCAACTGTCCATCCAGAGCCTCTGGTTTATAGACCGGATACATCCTAAATATAGAGCCATTATCCAACTGTCCATCCAGAGCCTCTGGTTTATAGACTGGTCACATCCTAAATATAGAGCCATTTATCCAACTGTCCATCCAGAGCCTCTGGTTTATAGACCGGATACATCCTAAATATAGAGCCATTTAGCCAACTGTCCATCCAGAGCCTCCGGTTCATAGACTGGATACATCCTAAATATAGAACCATTTATCCAACTGTCCATCCAGAGCCTCTGGTTTATAGACCAGATACATCCTAAATATAGAACCATTTATCCAACTGTCCATCCAGAGCCTCTGGTTTATAGACCAGATACATCCTAATATAGAACCATTTATCCAACTGTCCATCCAGAGCCTCTGGTTTATAGACTGGATACATCCTAAATATAGAACCATTTATCCAACTGTCCACCCAGAGCCTCTGGTTTATAGACCGGATACATCCTAAATATAGAGCCATTTATCCAACTGTCCATCCAGAGCCTCTGGTTTATAGACCGGATACATCCTAAATATAGAACCATTTATCCAACTGTCCATCCAGAGCCTCTGGTTTATAGACCGGATACATCCTAAATATAGAACCATTTATCCAACTGTCCACCCAGAGCCTCTGGTTTATAGACCGGATACATCCTAAATATAGAACCATTTATCCAACTGTCCATCCAGAGCCTCTGGTTTATAGACCGGATACATCCTAAATATAGAACCATTTATCCAACTGTCCATCCAGAGCCTCTGGTTTATAGACCGGATACATCCTAAATATAGAGCCATTTATTCAACTGTCCATCCAGAGCCTCTGGTTTATAGACCGGATACATCCTAAATATAGAGCCATTTATCCAACTGTCCATCCAGAGCCTCTGGTTTATAGACCGGATACATCCTAAATATAGAACCATTTATCCAACTGTCCATCCAGAGCCTTTGGTTTATAGACCGGATACATCCTAAATATAGAACCATTTATCAAACTGTCCCTCCAGAGCCTCTGGTTTATAGACCGGATACATCCTAAATATAGAACCATTTATCCAACTGTCCACCCAGAGCCTCTGGTTTATAGACCGGATACATCCTAAATATAGAGCCATTTATCCAACTGTCCATCCAGAGCTTGTGGCTTATTGACCAGGTACATCTACTGGTCGAATGTGGTTCGTTCATAAAAAAAAATAGAGTGGTTCAGGAAAATACAACATTAAGGCCACTAGATGGAGCTAAGAATCATACTTCTTTCCTATGATCCTCAGCACCATCTACTGGCCACAATGCGGTATTTCCCTTGACCACTCTATTTTTATGAATAATAGTATTCGACTTGTAGAGGAAATAGAAAGAGAACAGAGATATTTTGCCCCATTGGCACTCAATGAATGAAGCAGCAGCTTCTCTTTTTAAATACAATCCCATAATGTGACAAGAAATGGGATATATGAGAAGAAAAAAGAACGGCAAAATATTTGTCCTTCCTGAAGTCCAATTAAAATGTTTCTTCTCGCTTTTTTTTTTTTTGCTTTTAGCAACCGCATAACATCCTTCAACGACGACTGCTGGACAGCAACTTATCAAAGCTGAGGAGCAACAGAACGACGTGGACACCAAAAAGTGACCACTCAGCTCAGAGCAACAAACAGAGCCATGGGAAGGGAGCCACGCCCCGGAGGAGCGAGGAGGACGACGCCCTCTATGTCTGGGGTCAGGTATGGCAACATATACAGCAGGAGGTAGCATGCAACATTTTCAATGTCAGTGCAGCAGAGGCGTGGGGAGGCGGGGGGAATTATCATGGGGAGGCGGGAGGAATTATTGTGGGGAGGCGGGGGGAGTTATTGTGGGGAGGCGGGGGGAATTATCATGGGGAGGTGGGAGGAATTATCGTGGGGAGGCGGGGGGAGTTATTGTGGGGAGGCGGGGGGAGTTATTGTGGGGAGGCGGGGGGAATTATCATGGGGAGGCGGGGGGAATTATTGTGGGGGGGGGGGAATTATTGTGGGGAGGCGGATGGGGAGGGGGGAGGGGGTGTTTTATATTTATAAATGGATGAAAATGAGAAACAAATATGGGAATTTAGATGTAATGCCTCAGCTTCATTGTTGGTATTTGTATCTTGCAGTGCGAAGGGAAGGAGATTAAAGTCAAGATTGACACCTCTTGTCAGCACAGCGTCATATCCTCCGTCTGTCTGGACCGATTGGGGTGAGTCCGGCCAATTCTGGCCCCATAGTCATTTTATTTTTGCCTCCTCTCCTTCCATCCCCTCCCCCCCCCCTCATCTCATCAACACTATAATGATATTTTTAATGGAATATTTCTTATATTATTACATACCTTATTTTATGCCCAGTGGTGTCATCACTGGTTCTCTGCGCTTCTCATAGGCGTGCGCACAGGGTGTGCCAGGTGTGCCCAGGCACACCCTAATCACTCCCTGCAGTGCAGATTCCCCCTGCTGCCCGGTGCCCCCTCCAACAGCATGGCTGGCTTCCCTCCTCTCCCATTGGCTACTGCAGTGGGCACACAGATGATATTTCAAGATGAGTGGGGGAAGGGGTAATTTCATTTACCGGCCCCTTCCCTTTCTGAATGAACACAGTGAGAGATCAGTACTGTGTTTTTGAGCTTTCAGGTGCACACCCTAATGCAACAGGCTGTGCACACCTATGGCGCTTCTCTATACGATGCATGCAGATCATGGCTGGTGGGAGGGGCCAGCAGGGGGCTGTACATAGCTTCCTGAAAACATCCCAGCACCCGGCCCTCAGTACTCTTCTCATTCCTGATGCAAGAAGTGGGAGGAATTATGCAAATATCAAAGTGCCTTGATGGCCGGGGATTGGTCTTGAGGAGTGGGTGTTCCTAAGTAGGCTGCGTTTGCATAGGTACAGGGCTGCTGTTAAAAATCATGGGGCCCCGTATAGCATTCCTGACGGGGCCCCACCCAACCCTGATGGGGCCCCACCCAACCCCACCTACAAACCCCCCCAACCCCACCTACAAACCCCCCCCCCCCCCCCCAGGTGTAGCCGAACAGTGTCACTGACTTTATCTGCCTATGCCCCAAAAATAAAAAAAAGAGTTCCTTCTCTGCTCCCACCTCCCGGGGCCCCTCTGTTGACGTGATGGGGTCCAGGGAAAAGTAATTCAAGCCCTGGTAAGCGAGTAAGAGAGGGGGTGTGGTCTAGTAAAATTAATTTAGGCAGAAATGAACAATAAAGCTGCCCCTGTTGTACTGGGCCCAGGACTCATCAGCTAAACAGGGCTCCCCCCCACCCCCCTATTTAGCTGATGAGGCCTGGGCCCAGTACAACAGGGGCAGTTGTACTGCCTTATCAGCGGCCCTGCAGAGGTAATGCCCACATGAGCCTCCGTGAGTAAAAGAACTGATAGCCAAGGAATTAAAGGGACGGGGTCAATGATGGTTAGTCTGTGGGGGGAAAGGGCTAGTTGCAAGGCTGACAGTTACAAATGTAGCCTGATGGTGGCCTCCAGAATTAGGGAGAGCTGAAATCCTTCTGTGTAGAGTGGGTTACAAGGCATGGTGGGTGTAATGTAAGACGAACAGGTAAGTGGCCGGATACTTTTTGAATGCAAAGAGATTAAACAGAACTGTGGGAGAGAGGGTTAGGGCAGTGGCGTCACTAGGGTTGGTGTTACCCGGTGTGAAAAAACACCCCCCTCAGTGCAGACCCCCCGCAGTACAGACACCCCCTCAGTGCAGACCCCCCTCAGTTACAGACACCCCCCCTCAGTGCAGACCCCCCAGCAGTACAGACACCCCCCTCAGTTACAGACACCCCCCTCAGTTACAGACACCCCCTCTCAGTGCAGACCCCCCTCAGTTGCAGACCGCTCAGCAGTACAGACACCCCCCTCAGTGCAGACCCCCCTCAGTTACAGACACCCCCCTCAATGCAGACCCCCCTCAGTTACAGACACCCCCCTCAGTGCAGACCTCCCTCAGTTACAGACACCCCCCTCAGTGTAGACCCCCCTCAGTTACAGACACCCCCCTCAGTGCAGACCCCCCACTCAGTGCAGACCCCCCTCAGTTAAAGACCCCCCCCCCAGTAAAGACACCCCCAGCAGTACAGACGCCCCCCTCAGTGCAGACACCCCCAGCATTAGACACCCCCTCCCCCCATTAGTATAGACGCCCCTCTTACCTTACAGTGTGTCCCTCAAGCGCAGGCTCCTCCTCCTCCGTGGATGTAAACAGAGAGGAGGGGGCGGTGGCTTCGTTCCGCTCCGCTGAGGGACACAGCCGCGGCGCGAGGCACAGGGCAGCAGGCGGTGTTAGTGGTGATGCTACCCACGTGTGTCACCCCTCTGGCGGGTGTCACCCGGTTGTGGCCAGCACCCCCCTGCACCTGCCAAGCAACGCCACTGGGTTAGGGTCAGGACACCATTGGGTAGATGTAAAGTTAGTTAGCAGACTCTGAGACTTCTAAAGGTAGACAGCCATACAGGTAAAGGCCTCCTGCCAGACACCACTTCTGTATAGGTAGGACTGCTGTCTCCTATGGCAACAATCTTGTAGCTGTTACTCACAGCAATTGAAGTCAACTATTTGCAACACGAACAGTTCTCTTTACCCCACACTCTCTCACTGCGGATCTTCCCTCTACGAGCTCCCAGTCTCTCTCACTAGACTTCAAATCCACTCGCCACTGGATCTCCTGAGCTCTTCCACTGTAGCACTCAGTATCTTCCTCAAGCGTCACCCCCGCTTCCCTGCTGGGTCCCTGACTTGGCACTCAGATACTGTTCAAGCTTCACCCCCACTGACACATTAGGTCCCTGGCTTGGCACTCACTGATGTTCCACAGGCGTCACCTCTGCTGTCCCGCTGACTTGGCACTTGCTGAAGTTTTCCCACTTCTTTACCATCCCCAGCTGGCGAAAAGTCTGCTCTGGTACTGGCCTCAGCTTACTCACTGTGGTCTCCGGTAATAAGGTGGATGGTGCCTTAGTGGCGACAGCTTTCCCTCTACCAGGACAGGTCATCCGGCCAGCGTAACCGTTACTTCTGGTTGGACTACAAGCCCGCAGTCCCAACCCTACGCTGCTTTTCCTGTTTCTGGATAGGCCCCTTAGAGAAGCCTAGCAGCCAGATGTCCCTGGGATAGGCCTTAGGTTTCTGGCCTAGCAGCCCAGGCAGCACAACACATGTGTAGCGGGGTATTGCCCTTTAATTCCCCAGAGACTACATTACCCAGTACACATTAAGACACCCAGGGTGCATTGCCCCGCGCAAAGACTGCTGGGGTGGACTTTATAAGAGGAAGGCGGAACCAGAGTCGGTCTCTTTGGACACCGCCCGCCCAGCAAGTGGAACTCTTGCTTGAGTCTGCCGGGACACTAGGCCCGAAGCCTGGGCCTTTCTCCAAAGAGCCTTCCGCTCTCACCAAGGAACCTGAGGGACGTCTTTCCATTGTTGCTGCATCGTTGCCAGGAGGACCGAAGACTCGGATGTCGAGAGACCTGTGTACCAAGACACAGCGGCGGAAGAAACGGACATGGACTGGTCCGGTTGGGTGAGAGAGCACCTGCTCAGAGACAGACACAGTATTCCTGTTACATTTGTGGATTACAGTTTTATTCTTCAAAAGTGCACCACCGTTTGCTAGCGAAGATTCCCTGCAAGACTTTCACTTAGTTCAGTCAGGCCTGACTGGGTAGCGTAGACATTTCTGGGCGCCATCTTGTCCACGAGGGGGGAATAGCTGCAGCGGGGACTGCTAGAGTTGCATAGTACTTTATACTTGTCTGCTCATTTAAATACTGGTTTTATTGCAGGGCTCTGCACATGATATGTACATTATTGCTCTTTTGCTTACCCACTAATTTGAGTAAACGTACAAGGGTTAAGTATATTGGTGTTTGTGTCATTTACTTTGCAGAAGAGACGGTTAAAGATAGCTTTAATCTATTGCTGTGTGTTCTTGTCATAGGATTGTGTCACCGAGAGTTGCAGGCCACACAATCCTATCATCCCCTACTAACTGTGCCAAGGGAGGGTAGAGCCGATTGCCAGGGGTTGACAGCAGTGCACTACAGGGCCCAAAATTATACAAGCAGCCCTCTTAGCTGGGGGTATAGGCGTGCGCAGCCTATTGCATTAGGGTGTGCACCCCAAAGCCCAAACACACACTACCGATCACTCACGATGTTCATTCAGAAAGGGAAGGGGACCAAAAATTACATATTTACTGGCCCCTTCCCCACTCCTAAAACATCCCAGCAGCAACAGCCGATAGGAGAGGAGGGAAGCTGGCAGCACTGCGGGGGGGGGGGGGGGAAGATGGGAGCCAGGGCAGTAGGGGGAATCTGTGCTTGCACAGAGTGATTAGGGTGTGCCTGGGCACACCTGGCACACCCTGTGCGCACGCCTATGTGTCCACCAAGACAGCCGTCCAAGTGGCACAGAACCCCGATCACCTGACTCCACCCAAATAAATAGGCTCTCCCAGCAGGCCAAGGGACCCAAGAAAATCCCTGCCCATTGGCTGAGACACCCCATTCATTCCTAATCTGTCCTTGCAATACCCTTGTCTTATCGAATGCCACCAGATACCCGGCCACCTAGTGACAGAAGAGAGAATTGCAGCAATTCCAGAATTAGGGCAAAATCAATTGACCTCCTACCAATTGGCCAAGGCAACTATCGCCTGGCAACTAAATTTGATAGCAATCCTGTCTCAACATCAGGGTGCTACACAAACATGACTCCCAAAGGCTGAGACATGATGGGACTTGTAGTTCCGCAAAACAGCTGGACGTCCATAAGCTAGATCAGGAGTGTGACAGACTCACCTGGGACAGTCCCCTCCAGAAGCCTCTGTCCCAGGTGAGTCTGTCACAAGGAGGTCTCCAAACTTTTTAAACAAAGGGCCAGTTTACTGTCCTTCAAACTTTAGGGGGGGGGGGGGGGCGGATTGCGGCCAGTAGGGCTAGAAAATGTCCTGTGCCCAGCATCAGTGAGAAAAAACGGTCGCAGGGTTGATGGTCAGCAGGAGCGAGGAGTATTGCCCCATCATTGTGGTAAGTGGGAGGAATAGTACACCACCATTGGTACCACCAGAAGAAATAGCACCCCATAGTAGTTGTCAGTGGGAGGAATAGTGCCTCAAGAGCCAGATAATGGCTAGAAAATGGGCACATCTGGACCTCGGGCCGCAGTTTGGAGTCCCCTGGGCTAGATGATGCTGGATGTCCTCCAGCCAGGAAATGAGACAGGGCTCTGTCTGACTTGCTGCAGCTTGTAATGCACATTGTGAGAAGCTCACAGTGTGCAGTGAAATCATAGAAAGCCATTTCAATCCAGTAGAGTAGTCGGTACACTGGTGCAAGACTGAAGGGGGGGGGGCTGGAGGGGGGATGCAAGTGGTTTTTATATCTTTTCTTATAATATTTTATTTTTGAGATGTTATATTATGGCAGAAGGTTACAAAATAAATTATACCAGGCAGATAGCATGGTAGCGAATGCGACGGCCACACCAGCTACATTGTTGCCACGTCGTCTGAACGTTCCGAATCGGCAGGAAGGATGCCGACGGATGTTATCATGACGGGTTGGGTCTGGCAGGCGGCCGGTCTCACCAGAAAATCAGCGATTCGGTAATTATGCTGAGCCGCGCGCCACACGCCTGGCAGAATGAGGTCAGCGCACAATTGGCAGACTCATTAATATGCCAGTGCAGAACGTTTTTACCCGACAATACAAAGAATCCAGATTACAGCGGCTCAGCGGCGGCTGGTGACATGGCGATTATATCCGTGTCTTTTTTTTCCTTTCCTCCCGCATTATTGTGCCCGTCCTTCGCTGTCACAGGCACACTGGCATCGGCTTAAAGAAGTTGAAACTTATGCCACGTACGCACGATCGGAAATTCCGACAACAAATGTCCGATGGGAGCTTTTTGACGGAAATTCCGACCGTGTGTGGGCTCCATCGGACATTTGCTGTCGGAATTTCCGCCCACAAAAATTTGAGAGCTGGTTCTCAAATTTTCCGTCAAGAAAAGTTCTGGTCGGAAATTCCGATCGTCTGTATGCAATTCCGACGCGCAAAAAAAAACATGCATGCTCAGAATCAAGCAGAAGAGCCGAACTGCCTATTGAACTTCATTGATCTCGGCTCGTCGTACGTCTTGTGCGTCACCGCGTTCTTGACGGTCGGAATTTCCGACAAGATTTGTGTGACCGTGTGTATGCATTACAAGTTTGAGCCGAAATTCCGTCGGAAAAAAATCCAAGGTTTTCTTTTTCCGATCGTGTGTACGCGGCCTAAAAGTAATTTTTCCTGATTTGTTTGCTGTTCCATATTTTGGTAGCAACGATTGAATCAAAGATTGTATAACTAGCAATTATCTGTATATCATCCAGAGCAAACTACATTAAATCACTGCTGAGAATGGAGATTAGTAGACCTGTGCACTGCCGAAAAATTTGTTTTTTTTCGTTTTCGTTTTCGTTTTATTAGTTGTTTTGCTTTTTTCGGAAATTTTGGAAATTCCAAAAATTCGGGTTTTTTTTTAGTTTTTCTGGAAATTCGGAAAAAAGCAAAAAAACGAAGAAAACAAAAAAAAAAACAATTTTTTGAAAAAAGCAAGAAAAACAAAAAAAACTAATTTTCGAATTTCAGAATTTCAGAAATTTGGAAATTTAAAAAATTCGGAAATTCAACTTTCCAAATTTCCCATTTTCCAATTTTAGATTTTCGAATTTTGCAATTTTGAATCTCGAATTTTCAAACTTTCTAATTTTCGAGTTTTCGAATTATCGAGTTTTCGAATTATCGAGTTTTCGAATTTTCGGAAATTCGAAATTTCGGAAATTCGAAATTTTTGAAATTCGGAATTTATGAAATCAGAAAATTCTGAAATTGAAAAATTCGGAAATCCGAAAATTCGGAAATTCAAAAATCCAGAAATTCTGACATTTTGGAATTAACGAATTTCTAAAAATTCGTTAACAAACTAATTTGAAACTAAACGAATTGCACATGTCTAGAGATTAGCATATAGGAGAATGTGTTGCTTTCTCCCAGTCTGATTCGACTAATTGAACGTAATTATTAAACTAATGAAGTTGCCACATCTAATGATGCAATGTATAACATTTTTGGTTTGATTAGTCACAGCAGAAGCCGATCAGCGGGTGCCGGCGAATAGATGTCTGCCGGCACCCGCCGATCACCGGGAAGAGGGGCTGGATGGAGCTCTGGATATGTAAACAAGGCAGAGCTCTGTCCAGACAGTAGGGACAAGACAGTGTCACTGGTTCCCACAAAGTGTTAGTTAGTGTCCGATTGACTGCCGCAATATCGCCATCCCTCTATAAGTCACTGCCGCTACTAGTATAAAAATAAAAAAATACAGATTCCAGTATATATCCCATAGATTATTATTTATTTTTTTTACCAAAAATACGTAGCAGAATACACATTGGCCTAAATTTATGAAGAAATTTGATTTCTTTAAATTATTTTCATTGAATGTTTTATAACAGAAAGTAAAAAATATTGTTTTTTTTGTTTTGTTTTTTAATTGTCGGTCTGTTTTTGTTTAAAAAGAAAAGAAAGCTCTATTTGTGGGGGGAAAGTGACATAAATTCTATTTGGGTACAGTGTTGCATGACTGCGCAATTGTCAATTAAAGTAATGCAGTGCCGTATATATAAAAGATAGCCTGGTCATGAAGGCCTCTTCCAGAGGTCAAGGGGTTTAAAACATTTATCAGACGGGAGCAAGAGAAATACAAAGTAACATTGTTTATAAACATTGATCAGACAGGAGATAGAGAGATACAAAGTAACATTGTTTATAAACACTGATCATATGGGAGATAGAGAGATACAAAGTAACATTGTTTATAAACATTGATCAGAAGGGAGTTAGGGCTCTTTCACACGGGGCGGATCCGTGCAGATCCGCCCCGTGAAGCTCCGCTTGCTCAGCGGGGATCGCTCCGTTGATCCCCGCTGAGCCGACGGATGACTGGGCGGTCCCCGCACACTGTGCAGGGACCGCCCTGTCAGAGCGCCGCTCTCCCCTATGGGGAATCGGATGACGACGGACCGTAGAGTCCGTTGTCATCCGATCCGCTCCGCCGACGGAAGGAAAAATAGGGTTTTCCTCCGTCACACTTTGGCGGAGCGGATGTCAGCGGACATGTCTCCGCTGACATCCGTGCCTCCATAGGGGTACATGGAGGATCCGTTTCAGGTCCGCCTAAAAAACTGACAGGCGGACCTGAACGGACCTCCGTGTGAAAGGGGCCATAGAGAGATACATCAGTAACATTGTATATAAACATTGATCAGACAGGAGATAGAGAGATACAAAGTAACATTGTTTATAAACATTGATCAGACGGGAGATAGAGAGATACAAAGTAACATTGTTTATAAACATTGATCAGACGGGAGATAGAGAGATACAAAGTAACATTGTTTATAAACATTGATCAGACAGGAGATAGAGAGATACAAAGTAACATTGTTTATAAACATTGATCAGACAGGAAATAGAGAGCCACAAAGTAAAGTTATTGTAAAGTCTCCTTTTTTCCCTATAAAAATAAAAACATGTTATACTTACCTGCTCTGTTGCAGTGGTTTTGCACAGAGCAGCCCCGATCCTCCTCTTCTCGGGTCCCTCTTCTGTGCTCCTGGCCCCTTCTTTCTGGTGAGTGCCCCCACAGCATACACACGCGCAGACAAAAGTCCAGTGAACTTTTGACTGCCAAGAACGCGGTGACGTAAAAGACCACGACGAGCCGACAAAATGAAGTTCTTTGCTTCCAAGCATGCGTCGAATTGTTTCCGAGCATGGGCGTTTTTTTTTCACGTCGGAAAAGCATACAGACGAACGGTTTTCCCGCCAGGATTTTTTCCTGACGGGAAAAAAGAGATCCTGCTCTCTTTTTTTGTCCGGCAGTTTTCCCGTTGGAAAAAACTGCGATGGATGGAGCACACACACGGCCGGGATTCCCGGACAAAAGCTCTCATAATAGCAGTTTTCCCGTTGGAAAAAACGGTCGTGTGTACGAGGCATTAGTCTTAGGACTAAAATGGCATTTTAGATTTAGTCCCATTTTAGTCTTCTGCAATTGTTTTAGTTTTATTCGTATTTAGTCGACTAAATCTGCAGTACATTTTAGTCGACTAAAACTAATTTTAGTCGTCTAAAATCTAATGTGGTGTAATTAAATTGTAATGCATTAGCTAACATTTCTCTGCAATTTCCAAACTCCTTATATACGGCTGGAGTGATAAATCTCATATGTTATTATTTATGGCATTGAGGTATATACAAGCACTACAGACCGGTGTTCATTTTGAAGTCAAATTTCAATTTAGTTTTAGTCTTATGCCGCGTACACACGATCGGAATTTCCGATGAAAATGATATTCCGTCCGTGTGTGGGCCCCATCGGACTTTTTTTCCGTCGGAGTTTAGAAATAGAACATGTTTCATTTTTTTCCGATGGAAAAAAAATCCTATCGGAAATTCCGTTGGTCTGTGTGGAACTCCGACGGAAAAAAAAACACGCATGCTCAGAATCAAGTCGACGCATGCTCGGAAGCATTGAACTTCATTTTTCTCGGCTCATCGTAGTATTGTACGTCACCGCGTTATTGACGATCGGAATTTGGTGTGACAGTGTGTATGCAAGACAAGCTTGAACGGAATTCCGTCGGAAAATCCTTCGGAGTTTATTCCGATGGAAAATCCGACCGTGTGTACAAGGCAATAGAGAGACACAAGGAAATAAAAAAAAAAACTCCAAAATAGTTTAAAATCGTCAATAAAATGTAACAATTTAATACAATTATATAAAAGAACATAAAAAATAAAATTGTAATAATAATACAAAATCTCTCTCTGAGAGGGTGACAACACAGAAGCACAATTGGGAGACAGGGAGAGAGAGTTGTCACCCAGTAGTGCATTTAGGTTTTGTGCTGCCCTAGGCCTGAATAAACTTGTGCACCCCCTAATTTAAATATGACCCACCCATTCCCGCCAAGGCCACACCCCTTTCTGTTTAAGACCCACCCTGAAATTTTCGAGTGGGGACACTAGTTCTGAGGGCCTGGGGGGCAATGGATTGGCAATGGATTGCCTTAATTTGCATAGATTTCCTCTCACTTCCTGTTTGGCTATGGGGGCAGGAAGTGAAGGGAAATCTCTGCAATGGGACAGGGATGGTAAAAAATAAACTGACAGGGGCTCTAACCCTCCCTTACTCTATCCAAAATGAAAAAAAAATTCCGATCGTGTGTACAGGGCATTAGTCTTTTAGTTTTAGTTGTATTTTAGTCATCTCAATTGTTTTAATTTTAGACGTATTTTAGTCGACTAAAATAGTATTCACTTAGCTGACTAAAATGTTTTAGTCGACGAAATTAACACTGCAACCTCCCCATCCTGCTCAAGCTGGTGTTGGTGAATCTGAGATGGTGGTGCAGGAATTACGGGATTTCTCTGCAGAGCGTTATATAATCTTCTTCTTCCTGTTTCTGTAGACTGAAGGAACATTTCAGGTTCTACAAGAATGAAGAGGACAGCATCAATCTGCCATATAACATGAAGATCCTCGGACAGATAGACCACATGCCGGTCACACTGGGCAACCTTGCCGTGGAGTGCAGCGCGGTCGTCATAGGTTAGTGTCAGAGATTAAAGGGTACCTGTCATTCATACGCATTGGAGAAGTACATTATTCAGACTGGCATTTGGGAGAATCTGGACCAGCCCTTCTCAATCTGTTTTCTATCTACAGCTCATGCTGCATAGTTAACCGCTTGCCGCACGCAGATATACGTCTGCAGAATGGCAGCGGCAGGCAGAAGGACGTATATATACGTCCCCTTTAAGAAGCGGTTGTTGTGGACGCGGGCGCACTGCCGGCGGGGCGCGCGCGCGCCTGCCGCCATCTCCGTGAGCCCGTCCGCGGGTCCCGCGGACTCGATCGCCGCGGGCATACCCGCGATCGTCTCACGGAGTGAGAAAACACAACATCTCCCCGTTCTGCCTAGGGACACTGTCACTGATCGTGTTCCCTGTCATCGGGAACAGCGATCAGTGACGTGTCACAGCAAGTCACATCCCCTGACAGTAAGAAGGTTACACTTAACCCCTACAGCGCCACCTTGTGGTTAACCCCTTCACTGTCAGTGTCATTTTCACAGTAATCAGTGCATTTTTATAGCACTGATCGCTGTAAAAATGTGGGTGGTCCCAAAAATGTGTCAAAAGTGTCCGATGTGTCCGCCACAATGTCGCAGTCACGATAAAAATCGCTGATCGCCGCCATTACTAGTAAAAAAAAAAAATTATTAATCAAAATGCCATAAAACTATCCCCTAATTTGTAGACGCTATAACTTTTGCGCAAAGCAATCAATAAACGCTTATTGCGATTTTTTTTTGACCAAAGATATGTAGAAGAATACGTATCGGCCTAAATTGAGGAAAAAAAAAAAGTTTTTTTTATATATTTTTTGGGGATATTTATTATAGCAAAAAGTAAAAAATATTGCATTTTATTCAAAATTGTCGCTCTAATTTTGTTTATAGCGCAAAAAATTAAAACCGCAGAGGTGATCAAATACCACCAAAGGAAAGCTCTTTTTGTGGGAAAAAAATTACGTCAATTTTGTTTGGGAGCCACGTCGCACGACCACGCAATTGTCAGTTAAAGCGACGCAGTTCCCGAATCGCAAAAAGTGGCCTGGTCATTTAGCAACAAAATGGCCTGGGGCTTAAGTGGTTAAAATAATGGCAAGAAAAAAATGCTGTAGTACTCCCTCATTTTGGTGGTCCGTAGAGAAGTGTCCTCCTCTTACATGGTGATCATTCGGAAGAATGTTCCTCACAGTGATGGTCCATGTGAAGGATGGTTCTTATCCTGGTGGTCTTTGGAAAGAATGTTCCTTTCACTGGTGGCCATTATGAAGAAAGTTCTGTACATTTGAGGCCATTGGAAAGAATGTTTCTTATACTGGTGGCGATTATGAAGAATGTTTCTTACATTGGTGGCCATTATGAAGAACGTTCTGTACAATGGTGGCCATTATGAAAAATGTTCCTTACACTGATGGTCATTGGGAAGAATGTTCCTTACACTGGTGGCCATTATGAAGAATGTTCTGTACATTGGTAGACGTTGGAAAGAATGCTCCTTACATTGGTGGTCATTAGAAAGAATGTTCCTTACATTAGTGCCCAATATGAAGAATGTTCGGTCCATTGGTGGCCATTGGAAAAAATGTTCGTCATACTGGTGGCCATTATGAAGAATGTTCTGTATGTTGGCGGTCATTGGAAAGAATGTTCTTTATACTAGTAGCCATTATGAAAAATGTTTTGTACATTGGGGGCCATTGGAAAGAATGTTCCTTACATTGGTGGCCATTATGAAGAATGTTCGGTACATTGGTGGCCATTGGAAAGAGTGTTCCTCTTACTGGTGGCCATTATGAAGAATGTTCTGTACATTGGTGGCCATTGGAAAGAATACTGGTGGTCATTAGAAAGAATGTTTCTAACATTTGTGGCCATTATGAAGAATGTTCGGTACATTGGTGGCCATTGGAAAGAGTGTTCCTCATACTGGTGGCCATTATGAAGAATGTTCGGTACATTGGTGGCTATTGGAAAGAGTGTTCCTCATACTGGTGGCCATTATGAAGAATGTTCTGTATGTTGGCGGCCATTGGAAAGAATGTTCCTTATATTAGTAGCCATTATAAAGAATGTTCTGTACATTGGTGGCCATTGAAAAGAATACTGGTGGTCATTCGAAAAGAATGTTTCTAACATTGGTGGCCATTATGAAGAACGTTCTGTGCATTGGTGGCCATTGGGAGGAATGTTCCTTATACTAGTAGTAGCCATTATGAAGAATGTTCTGTACATTGGTGGACATTGGAAAGAATACTGGTGGTCATTAGAAAGAATGTTCCTTACATTACTGGCCAATATGGAGGATGTTCGAAAAGAATCTTCCTCATACTGGTGGCCATTATGAAGAATGTTCTGTATGTTGGCGGCCATTGGAAAGAACGTTCCTTACATTAGTGGCCATTATGAAGAATGGTCGGTACATTGGTGGCCATTGGAAAGAATACTGGTGGTCATTAGAAAGAATGTTCCTTACATTAGTGGCCAATAGGGATGAGCTTCGTGTTCGAGTCGAACATACGTTCGACTCGAACATCGGCTGTTCGATCGTTCGACGAAGATCGAACGATTTGGGCCGTTCGCGCCAAATTCGAGTGACGCGAACGGCCCACAATGCACTACGCCATCGCAGTGTCATCCAGGCGCTGTGATTGGCCAAGCATGCACTGTGACCCCGCATGCTTGGCCAATCACAGCGCCGGCAGCGAGGAGAGCAATGATTGGCCACAGGCAGGATGCCTGTGGCCAATTATTGCTGAGGGTGTTTAGTACACGCCCCACACTATAAAAGGCCGCCAGCACGGCGGCCTAGTGTAGTGTGTTCCGGAGCAGGGATAGAGCAGCATAGGCAGGGACAGTGACTGTTATTTCTTTCTTGCTTAACCTGGATTCCTTTAGTTTAGGGAAAGAGAAGGATAGGTAGGGAGAGTGTCAGTGTGTTTTGTGCTTGTGCTATAGTGTGCTTAAAAAAAACATTTATTCTAGGGACAGAAAACTGTAGGTAGGGACAGTGTCAGTTTCTTTCACTCTGCAAGTCCTTGTTTCCAGGGACCTGGAAGGACAGTGAGTGAATTGTCCTTGTGCTATATTGTGCTTAAAAAAACATTTATTCTAGGGACAGAAAACTGTAGGTAGGGAGAGTGTCAGTTTCTTTCACTCTGCAAGTCCTTGTTTCCAGGGACCTGGAAGGACAGTGAGTGAATTGTCCTTGTGCTATATTGTGATTAAAAAAAACATTTTTTCTAGGGACAGAAAACTGTAGGTAGGGAGAGTGTTTTTTTTTCTTTCACTCTGCAAGTCCTTGTTTCCAGGGACCTGTAAGGACAGTGAGTGAATTGTTCTTGTGCTATATTGTGATTAAAAAAAAACATTTTTTCTAGGGACAGAAAACTGTAGGTAGGGAGAGTGTTTTTTTTCTTTCACTCTGCAAGTCCTTGTTTCCAGGGACCTGGAAGGACAGTGAGTGAATTGTCCTTGTGCTATATTGTGCTTAAAAAAACATTTATTCTAGGGACAGAAAACTGTAGGTAGGGAGAGTGTCAGTTTATTTCACTCTGCAAGTCCTTGTTTCCAGGGACCTGTAAGGACAGTGAGTGAATTGTCCTTGTGCTATATTGTGATTAAAAAAAACATTTTTTCTAGGGACAGAAAACTGTAGGTAGGGAGAGTGTTTTTTTTCTTTCACTCTGCAAGTCCTTGTTTCCAGGGACCTGGAAGGACAGTGAGTGAATTGTCCTTGTGCTATATTCTGCTTAAAAAAACATTTATTCTAGGGACAGAAAACTGTAGGTAGGGAGAGTGTCAGTTTATTTCACTCTGCAAGTCCTTGTTTCCAGGGACCTGTAAGGACAGTGAGTGAATTGTCCTTGTGCTATATTGTGATTAAAAAAAACATTTTTTCTAGGGACAGAAAACTGTAGGTAGGGAGAGTGTTTTTTTTCTTTCACTCTGCAAGTCCTTGTTTCCAGGGACCTGTAAGGACAGTGAGTGAATTTTTCTTGTGCTATATTGTGATTAAAAAAAACATTTTTTCTAGGGACAGAAAACTGTAGGTAGGGAGAGTGTTTTTTTTCTTTCACTCTGCAAGTCCTTGTTTCCAGGGACCTGTAAGGACAGTGAGTGAATTTTTCTTGTGCTATATTGTGATTAAAAAAAACATTTTTTCTAGGGACAGAAAACTGTAGGTAGGGAGAGTGTTTTTTTCCTTTCACTCTGCAAGTCCTTGTTTCCAGGGACCTGTAAGGACAGTGAGTGAATTTTTCTTGTGCTATATTGTGATTAAAAAAAACATTTTTTCTAGGGACAGAAAACTGTAGGTAGGGAGAGTGTTTTTTTCCTTTCACTCTGCAAGTCCTTGTTTCCAGGGACCTGGAAGGACAGTGAGTGAATTGTCCTTGTGCTATATTGTGCTTAAAAAAACATTTATTCTAGGGACAGAAAACTGTAGGTAGGGAGAGTGTCAGTTTATTTCACTCTGCAAGTCCTTGTTTCCAGGGACCTGTAAGGACAGTGAGTGAATTGTCCTTGTGCTATATTGTGATTAAAAAAAACATTTTTTCTAGGGACAGAAAACTGTAGGTAGGGAGAGTGTTTTTTTTCTTTCACTCTGCAAGTCCTTGTTTCCAGGGACCTGTAAAGACAGTGAGTGAATTTTTCTTGTGCTATATTGTGATTAAAAAAAACATTTTTTCTAGGGACAGAAAACTGTAGGTAGGGAGAGTGTTTTTTTTCTTTCACTCTGCAAGTCCTTGTTTCCAGGGACCTGTAAGGACAGTGAGTGAATTTTTCTTGTGCTATATTGTGATTAAAAAAAACATTTTTTCTAGGGACAGAAAACTGTAGGTAGGGAGAGTGTTTTTTTTCTTTCACTCTGCAAGTCCTTGTTTCCAGGGACCTGTAAGGACAGTGAGTGAATTTTTCTTGTGCTATATTGTGATTAAAAAAAACATTTTTTCTAGGGACAGAAAACTGTAGGTAGGGAGAGTGTTTTTTTTCTTTCAGTCTGCAAGTCCTTGTTTCCAGGGACCTGTAAGGACAGTGAGTGAATTTTTCTTGTGCTATATTGTGATTAAAAAAAACATTTTTTCTAGGGACAGAAAACTGTAGTTAGGGAGAGTGTTTTTTTTCTTTCACTCTGCAAGTCCTTGTTTCCAGGGACCTGGAAGGACAGTGAGTGAATTGTCCTTGTGCTATATTGTGCTTAAAAAAACATTTATTCTAGGGACAGAAAACTGTAGGTAGGGAGAGTGTCAGTTTATTTCACTCTGCAAGTCCTTGTTTCCAGGGACCTGTAAGGACAGTGAGTGAATTGTCCTTGTGCTATATTGTGATTAAAAAAAACATTTTTTCTAGGGACAGAAAACTGTAGGTAGGGAGAGTGTTTTTTTTCTTTCACTCTGCAAGTCCTTGTTTCCAGGGACCTGTAAGGACAGTGAGTGAATTTTTCTTGTGCTATATTGTGATTAAAAAAAACATTTTTTCTAGGGACAGAAAACTGTAGGTAGGGAGAGTGTCAGTTTATTTCACTCTGCAAGTCCTTGTTTCCAGGGACCTGTAAGGACAGTGAGTGAATTGTCCTTGTGCTATATTGTGATTAAAAAAAACATTTTTTCTAGGGACAGAAAACTGTAGGTAGGGAGAGTGTTTTTTTTCTTTCACTCTGCAAGTCCTTGTTTCCAGGGACCTGTAAGGACAGTGAGTGAATTTTTCTTGTGCTATATTGTGATTAAAAAAAACATTTTTTCTAGGGACAGAAAACTGTAGGTAGGGAGAGTGTTTTTTTTCTTTCACTCTGCAAGTCCTTGTTTCCAGGGACCTGTAAGGACAGTGAGTGAATTTTTCTTGTGCTATATTGTGATTAAAAAAAACATTTTTTCTAGGGACAGAAAACTGTAGGTAGGGAGAGTGTTTTTTTTCTTTCACTCTGCAAGTCCTTGTTTCCAGGGACCTGTAAGGACAGTGAGTGAATTTTTCTTGTGCTATATTGTGATTAAAAAAAACATTTTTTCTAGGGACAGAAAACTGTAGGTAGGGAGAGTGTTTTTTTTCTTTCAGTCTGCAAGTCCTTGTTTCCAGGGACCTGTAAGGACAGTGAGTGAATTTTTCTTGTGCTATATTGTGATTAAAAAAAACATTTTTTCTAGGGACAGAAAACTGTAGTTAGGGAGAGTGTTTTTTTTCTTTCACTCTGCAAGTCCTTGTTTCCAGGGACCTGTAAGGACAGTGAGTGAATTTTTCTTGTGCTATATTGTGATTAAAAAAAACATTTTTTCTAGGGACAGAAAACTGTAGGTAGGGAGAGTGTTTTTTTCCTTTCACTCTGCAAGTCCTTGTTTCCAGGGACCTGTAAGGACAGTGAGTGAATTGTTCTTGTGCTATATTGTGATTAAAAAAAACATTTTTTCTAGGGACAGAAAACTGTAGGTAGGGAGAGTGTTTTTTTCCTTTCACTCTGCAAGTCCTTGTTTCCAGGGACCTGTAAGGACAGTGAGTGAATTGTTCTTGTGCTATATTGTGATTAAAAAAAACATTTTTTCTAGGGACAGAAAACTGTAGGTAGGGAGAGTGTTTTTTTTCTTTCACTCTGCAAGTCCTTGTTTCCAGGGACCTGTAAGGACAGTGAGTGAATTGTTCTTGTGCTATATTGTGATTAAAAAAAACATTTTTTCTAGGGACAGAAAACTGTAGGTAGGGAGAGTGTTTTTTTCCTTTCACTCTGCAAGTCCTTGTTTCCAGGGACCTGTAAGGACAGTGAGTGAATTGTTCTTGTGCTATATTGTGATTAAAAAAAACATTTTTTCTAGGGACAGAAAACTGTAGGTAGGGAGAGTGTTTTTTTTCTTTCACTCTGCAAGTCCTTGTTTCCAGGGACCTGTAAGGACAGTGAGTGAATTTTTCTTGTGCTATATTGTGATTAAAAAAAACATATTTTCTAGGGACAGAAAACTGTAGGTAGGGAGAGTGTTTTTTTTCTTTCACTCTGCAAGTCCTTGTTTCCAGGGACCTGTAAGGACAGTGAGTGAATTTTTCTTGTGCTATATTGTGATTAAAAAAAACATTTTTTCTAGGGACAGAAAACTGTAGGTAGGGAGAGTGTTTTTTTTCTTTCACTCTGCAAGTCCTTGTTTCCAGGGACCTGTAAGGACAGTGAGTGAATTGTTCTTGTGCTATATTGTGATTAAAAAAAACATTTTTTCTAGGGACAGAAAACTGTAGGTAGGGAGAGTGTTTTTTTTCTTTCACTCTGCAAGTCCTTGTTTCCAGGGACCTGTAAGGACAGTGAGTGAATTTTTCTTGTGCTATATTGTGATTAAAAAAAACATATTTTCTAGGGACAGAAAACTGTAGGTAGGGAGAGTGTTTTTTTTCTTTCACTCTGCAAGTCCTTGTTTCCAGGGACCTGTAAGGACAGTGAGTGAATTTTTCTTGTGCTATATTGTGATTAAAAAAAACATTTTTTCTAGGGACAGAAAACTGTAGGTAGGGAGAGTGTTTTTTTTCTTTCACTCTGCAAGTCCTTGTTTCCAGGGACCTGTAAGGACAGTGAGTGAATTGTTCTTGTGCTATATTGTGATTAAAAAAAACATTTTTTCTAGGGACAGAAAACTGTAGGTAGGGAGAGTGTTTTTTTTCTTTCACTCTGCAAGTCCTTGTTTCCAGGGACCTGTAAGGACAGTGAGTGAATTGTTCTTGTGCTATATTGTGATTAAAAAAAACATTTTTTCTAGGGACAGAAAACTGTAGGTAGGGAGAGTGTTTTTTTTCTTTCACTCTGCAAGTCCTTGTTTCCAGGGACCTGTAAGGACAGTGAGTGAATTTTTCTTGTGCTATATTGTGATTAAAAAAAACATTTTTTCTAGGGACAGAAAACTGTAGGTAGGGAGAGTGTTTTTTTTCCTTTCACTCTGCAAGTCCTTGTTTCCAGGGACCTGTAAGGACAGTGAGTGAATTTTTCTTGTGCTATATTGTGATTAAAAAAAACATTTTTTCTAGGGACAGAAAACTGTAGGTAGGGAGAGTGTTTTTTTTCTTTCACTCTGCAAGTCCTTGTTTCCAGGGACCTGTAAGGACAGTGAGTGAATTTTTCTTGTGCTATATTGTGATTAAAAAAAACATTTTTTCTAGGGACAGAAAACTGTAGGTAGGGAGAGTGTCAGTTTATTTCACTCTGCAAGTCCTTGTTTCCAGGGACCTGGAAGGACAGTGACTGAATTGTCCTTGTGCTATATTGTGATTAAAAAAAACATTTATTCTAGGGACAGAAAACTGTAGGTAGGGAGAGTGTCAGTTTATTTCACTCTGCAAGTCCTTGTTTCAAGGGACAGAGAAGGACACCTGAAGGTAGCCCTTATTGCTTTTTTCCCATCTCCCTGCAGGCCATCTATTAGAATGTCTGGAAGGCAAACAAGGAGAGGCAGACAGTCAGGAGGCAATAAAAGAGGGCAAGCAGGCTCTGTGTCTGGGGGCAACAGTGCTGGTCGTGGACGCGGTGCATTGTCATCAGCACATGGCCATGGGACACGCTTGTCCTTCTTTTCGGCAGCTGGACATGTTGAGCCACATCATGCCGAAGACTTGGTAGAGTGGATGACCAAGCCCTCCTCCTCCTCCTCATCCTCTCTCACCCAGGCTCAGGGTACTGGAAAAGCAGCTGCCAAAGCGTCGTCTTCCCTGGTATCAATGTCAGACAAATCATCAGTCACTCCTTCCCTAGACCCACCATGTCCTCCTCCTGAGGAGTCCCCCGAACTGTTTCAGCACAGTGTTGGGTACATGCTCCAGGAGGATGCCCAGCGTTTCGAAGGGTCTGATGATGAAACCCAGCTAGAGGAAGGCAGTAGCGTGAGAGCAGACAGAGGGGATGCTCAAGGAGGACACCAATCTGGCAGTCATGTTCCAGCAGCTGCAGCATACTGCCAGATTGGCTCCAGTGATGAGGAGGGAGGGGATGATGAGGTCACTGACTCCACGTGGGTGCCTAATAGGAGAGAGGAGGAGGAGGAGGATGAGGAGGAGGCACATCTCCAACGAGGCAGGATGCCCTTTGGTGGCCAGCGTAAGGGCAGTACACCGACGGAATCACACCGCAGAGCTCCGCCTGTGCAGGGCGCTGCCTCTGCCCGTCATTCAAAAAGTTCTTTGGTGTGGGCCTTTTTTGAGGCTAGTGCATCAGATCGCACAGCTGCTGTTTGCAACATATGTCTCAAGCGTATATCGCGTGGCCAAAACATCAGCCGCTTGGGTACCACATGCCTGACCAGACATATGTTGACCTGCCATGCAGCTCGTTGGCAAGCCTACCTCAAAGACCCACACCAAAGAACAAAGCGGACCTCTCCTTGCACCGCATCAGCTGGGATCTCCAACCCCACTATAACTTCAGTCCTCTCTGAAACATGCACTGAGAGGAATGAAGGTGTAGAATTAGGTGTGTCACAGCCAAGTACTTGCGCCCACTCTGCTAGCAGTACACCGACGTCCGATTCTAGCAGGCAAATTTCCCTGCCCCAGCTGCTGGACCGTCGAAAGAAGTTCACTCCCAGCCATCCACATGCCCAGCGGTTGAATGCTAGCTTGGCTAAATTGCTAGCGCTTCAACTGCTGCCTTTTCAGTTGGTAGACTCGGCCCCCTTCCGTGAGTTTGTGCAATGTGCGGTTCCTCAGTGGCAGGTTCCCAAATGCCACTTTTTCGCACGGAAGGCTATTCCGGCTCTCTACCGGCATGTGGAAGGCAATGTCTTGGCCTCGCTGGACAGGGCGGTCAGCGGTAAGGTGCATATTACCGCTGACTCATGGTCCAGCAGGCATGGACAGGGACGTTACCTTTCTTTCACGGCCCATTGGGTCACTCTTTTGGCAGCTGGGAAGGATTCAGGACAAGGTGCAGTAGTGTTGGAGGTTGTCCCACCGCCACGCCTCCAAAATGCTACTACTGGTTGTGACACACCTCTCTCCTCCACCCCCTCCTCTTCTTCTTCCTCCATGGCCTCTTCCTGTGGTTTGTCCTATGAACCAGCGGTGCTCCGTAGCCGTTCACGGGGCTACGCAAGTACGCAGGCAAAAAGATGCCATGCCGTGCTTGCGCTGGTGTGTTTGGGGGACAGAAGCCACACTGGGGCAGAGGTCCTGTCTGCTCTGCAGCGCCAGGCCGAGAGGTGGTTGACGCCACGCCAGCTTAAGCCAGGAATGGTGGTTTGCGACAATGGCACCAACCTCCTCTCCGCCCTCCGACAGGGACAACTGACCCATGTGCCCTGTGTGGCTCACGTCCTTAACCTGGTGGTGCAGCGGTTCTTGGGCAGGTACCCGGGCTTACAGGATGTCCTGAGGCAGGCCAGGAAAGTCTGTGTGCATTTCCGCAGATCTTATAATGCCAGTGCTCGCCTGGCTGAGCTGCAAAAGGAGTTGAACCTGCCCAAGAACCGCCTTATATGTGACATGCCCACCAGGTGGAACTCAACGTTGGCCATGCTGCAGCGGCTGCACACGCAGCAGAGGGCCATCAATGAGTACCTGTGCGACTACGGCACCAGGACAGGGTCAGGGGAGCTTGGTTTTTTTTCTCCACGCCAGTGGGGCATGATCAGGGATGCATGCACTGTCCTGGCACCATTTGAGGAGGCCACGAGGATGGTGAGCAGTGACAGTGCATGCATCAGTGACACTGTACCTCTTGTCCACCTGTTGGAGCACACGCTGCGTGGAATAATGGACAGGGCACTTGAGGCAGAACAGAGGCAGGAAGAGGAGGACTTCCTTGCCTCTCAAGGCCCCCTTTACCCAGACAGTGTTACTTCTGTCCCACCCATCGCACAGGAAGAGGAGGAGGAGGAGGAGGAGGAGGAGGAGGAGGAGGAGGATTGTGTCAGCATGGAGGTGGAGGCTGGCACTCAGCATCATCAGCAGCAGTCTTTTAGGGATGATTTACAGTCCCAAGAAACCAGTGGACTTGTACGTGGCTGGGAGGAGGTGGCTGCGGATCATGTCGTCCTTAGTGACCCAGAGGACTCCGGAGCGAATGCCTCAGCAAACCTACGCTGCATGGCCTCCCTGATCCTGCAAAGTCTGCGGAAGGATCCTCGTATTCTTCAGATCAAGGAGAGGGACCATTACTGGCTGGCCACTCTCCTTGATCCACGGTACAAGGGTAAGGTTGCGGACCTTATGTTACCGTCGCAGAGGGAGCAGAGGATGAGACAACTCCGGGAGGCCTTGCAGAAAGGTCTGTGCAACGCGTTCCCAGAGACTGGGAGGTTGCAAACTCCTGGTCCTGGACAACGAGTTGCTGAGGCTTCGGCCAGTCAAAGAAGGAGCGGTGGGGAAGGTGGCCGTCTGACCGATGCGTTCAGACAATTCTTTAGTCCGCAGCCCCAAAGTATGATCGGTTCCAGCAACCATCGCCAGCGTCTGATAAACATGGTGCAGGAATATCTAGGGGCAAGGTCAGACTTGGACACCTTCCCCACCGAAAATCCTCTGGCTTACTGGGTCTTGAGGATGGATCACTGGCCAGAGCTTGCACAGTATGCAATTGAGCTACTGGCCTGTCCTGCATCCAGCGTTCTTTCGGAACGCACATTCAGTGCTGCTGGAGGATTTGTCACGGATCACAGGGTGCGCCTGTCCACCGACTCGGTTGATCGACTGACTTTCATCAAGATGAACCAGTCTTGGATCACCACCAGCTACCACACACCTGATGCTGATATAACAGACTAATTGATTTTAACATGTCACATCCCTTCAAGACTGATGCTGATGCTGAGTGCCTGTGCTGTTATGTTGACTGGCTATCCTCCTCCTCCGAGTCCTCAATGATACGATTGATGATGATAGCTTGGAAGATCATTTTTGTTTATGGGTGCCGCCACCAGTGCCTAACGCCCAATTTTTCAGCCCCTGTTTAACAGGGGCGTGTAATTACAATTTTTGAAGCAATACTTTGCAACAGGGCTCATTGCTGTACTCCAAGTACAGTATCTGTGAGGGGTTGCAGTGTTGTGCCACCAGTGCCTAAGGCCCAATTTTTCAGCCCCTGTTCAACAGGGGCATGTAATTACAATTCTTGATCTAATAATTCACAGCAGGGCCCATTGCTGCACCCACCAAGAGTAACTGTCAGGGCTTACAGTGTTGTGGCACCAGCACCACCATCAAAGGCCCAATTTTTACTACCACTGTTCAACAATTATATGTAATTAAAATTCCTGATATAATAGTTGACAGCAGGGCGTTCCAGCACCAACCAAGAGTAACTGTGAGTGCTTACAGTGTTGTGCCAACACCAACAACTAAGGGGCCTATTTCTGCAGAGTATATACGGCAGGTCCCTACTTTCAAACATCCAACTTACAAACGACTCCTACTTGCAAACGCAAGAAGACAACAGGAAGTGAGAGGAAATCTACCACTAGGAAGGAAAATTCTCTCCTGTAAGAATAAATATGGGAGAAAGGGGTCTCCTCTGTACTGATGCTTTATCAGCAATCCTTGTTTCAAGAAAAACACCACATTTCAAAAACAGTTGTCATTGGGACGGAAAGTGAGGTGAAATGTTCTGAACAGGGGCACAGACAGCAAAACAAATGTTACAGGGGTGATAACCCTTACCTATGTTTTCCAAAAAGTTTAAAAATAGATTTTTGGTCTGGAGCTACACTTCAACAATGTACCTGTTCAAAATTACAAACAGATTCTACATAAGAACAAACCTACAGTCCCTGTCTTGTATGCACCGCCTGTATAGGGCTGTTCAGAGTATATAGGGCCTTTTTTATTTTATGTGCGGGGTTCCCCTTAATATCCATACAAGACCCAAAGGGGCTGGTAATGGGCTGGGGTAGGGGGGGGGGGTCATGGGGTAGCTATGCCATTTTTCTTAAAGAATTTCATCCATATTACCGGGACCAGACATTACATTAAAGCCGCAAGCAGTTTTAAATGGCTTTTTTTTCCTTTAGAAGTGTCATTTTGTGCAGGGACAGTTCTAAACACGGGAAACACGTGGCACTTCACAGGCATACTTTAGACACCCCCCAGGTACGATATTTAAAGGAATATTTGACTTTTTTTTTTCACTTTATGCATCATTAAAATGACTGCTCCCGAAAAACGACCGTTTTTAAAAATTCTTTTTGCATTGATACATGTCCCCTGGTGCAGAACCCGGGTTCCCAAACCCTTTTTAGGACAATAACATGCATAATAGTTGTTATAATTAGCACTTTAGAATTCGAACGTTCGCATCCATTCTATTTAATAGGGTTCTAATGTTCGTTCGAACTTTCGGTCCGTTCGCGGGTTCTGGTGCGAACCGAACAGGGGGGTGTTCGGCTCATCACTAGTGGCCAATATGAAGAATGTTCGGTACATTGGTGGCAATTGGAAAGAATGTTTCTCATACTGGTGACCATAATGAAGAATGTTCTGTATGTTGGCAGCCATTGGGGTTTTTTTGGCCGGGATTCCCGCCCGTGTGTACAGGGCTTTAGAGTACCTGTCTGTTGGAAAAAGGGAATGTGTGGGCTAGATCTATAGTCTCTCAACCACAAGTCAGATCGCTGTAATTGGTGACAGGTACACATATGCCCTGTACACACGAGCGGAATTCCCGTCTGAAAAAAATTGGATGGGGTTTCCGACGGAATTACGCTCAAGCCTGCCTTGCATACACACGGTCACACAAAAGTTCGGTGAACTTTTGACTGCCAAGAAGGCGGTGACGTAAAAGACTACGACGAGCCGAGAAAATGAAGTTCTATGCTTCCGAGCATGCGTCGATTTGTTTCCGAGCATGCGTCGGAATTTAGCGCGTCGGGATTTGTACACGCGATCGGATTTTTTCCCCACGGGAAAATAGAGAACCTGCTCTCTATCTTTTTCCGGCAGTTTTTCCGTTGGAAAAAGTCAGATGGAGCATACACACGGTCGGGATTCCCGACCAAAAGCTCTCATCAGACTTTTTCCAACGGGAAAACCGATCGTGTGTACGGGGCATCAATATGCTAAGAGCAGATTGTTTCTATGTTTCTATAATCACCTCTTAGTACTGACCACAAACAATTTACCAAAAGCAGAAGAAATTGAATCATAAAATCTAAGATGTAGTCATGAAGAAAAGGAGGTTCTTGTGATCTATGTTATCCACCCCTGTAATATTCCCTTACAAAAACCCCAATTCTTTGTCTTTGCAATTCCAAATGAAATACCATAAATCCATGTATAGTGGTGGCTTCTATAAATGAGGGGGTGGGTAAAGTGGTACTGAGCATTGGGTCAGTAAGATTGTAAGCTCTGGAATAAAAATTAAATACACCTTTCTGACCTCCTCCCCCTAGATGACAACGAGCGGATCGCCATTCTGGGTCTCCAGGCTTTGCGGCATTTGAAGGTAAGACATCTACAGTTCTGTACTAGCCACCCATATCTAGAGGTCACCATGGTCCATAGCTGGAGGTCACCATGGTCCATAGCTGGAGGTCACCATGGTCCATAGCTGGAGGTCACCATGGTCCATAGCTAGAGGTCACCATGGTCCATAGCTAGAGGTCACCATGGTCCATAGCTAGAGGTCACCATGGTCCAAATCTGGAGGTCACCATGGTCCAAATCTTGAGGTCACCATGGTCCATATCTGGAGGTCACCATGGTCCATATCTGGAGGTCACCATGGTCCATATCTGGAGATCACCATGGTCCATATCTGGAGGTCACCATGGTCCATATCTAGAGGTCACCATGGTCCATATCTGGAGGTCACCATGGTTCATATCTGGAGATGACCATGGTCCATATCTGGAGATGACCATGGTCCATATCTGGAGATGACCATGGTCCATATCTGGAGATGACCATGGTCCATATCTGGAGGTCACCATGGTCCATATCTGGAGATGACCATGGTCCATATCTGGAGATGACCATGGTCCATATCTGGAGGTCACCATAGTCCATATCTAGAGATCGCCATAGTCCATATCTGGAGGTCACCATGGTCCATATCTGGAGGTCACCATGGTCCATATCTGGAGGTCACCATGGTCCAAATCTGGAGGTCACCATGGTCCAAATCTGGAGGTCACCATGGTCCATATCTGGAGGTCACCATGGTCCATATCTGGAGGTCACCATGGTCCATATCTGGAGGATAGGGGGACAGCACATGAGGTGGCCAATGTACCTAAACAAATACGGCTGACGCCTGAGGCTTTTTTTATTATTTACAGTTCTGTACTAAAGCCATAAAATATAGGAATATAATATGCTGAGCCTTATCTTGTACTATGTGTACATGTCTAATATCTTGAGCCTTATTTGGGACTTACCTGGTACTGTGGTGGATATACAGTACATAGCTGTCCCTGGTATCGTATCTAACATACATCACTAACACTGACGCCCTGATTAATATACATAGCTCTCTTTGGTTCCTTGTCTAATATAGATGATCTTATATGCCATGTCTAGGGCGCTTAACCTTCTCCAGGGCTGAATCTAATATACAGAACCTCTGATACCATTGCTGAATTACACGATACATTGCACAGCCCTATGTGTTGTCATTATATAACTATAAAAATGTTCCTCATTTGTTTCTAAGTGTTGTAAAAACCAACTAGACAAATACACAGTCAAATACCGGCTATTATGAGACACCTATTGTAATTTTTAAAGACATAACCCAGCAAAGCTCCAATAAGAAGTAAGGAAGATCTAAAGAGTTCAGGGGTCAGTAGTAAGTAACACAGAGTTCAGAATTTAGTAGTCCTGTATGTAATGCGTAGTGCAGGGGTCAGCACTATGTAATGCGTAGTGCAGGGGTCAGCAGTATGTAATGCGTAGTGCAGGGGTCAGCAGTATGTAATGCGTAGTGCAGGGGTCAGCAGTATGTAATGCGTAGTGCAGGGGTCAGCAGTATGTAATGCGTAGTGCAGGGGTCAGCAGTATGTAATGCGTAGTGCAGGGGTCAGCAGTATGTTAAGAGATATAATGAAAAAGGGGGAAATAGTTAGAGTTAAAAGAGTTAAAACAGAACACAGGTTTAATGGTGATAAATGAATGGCGGTACCTCCAGTTGAAGCATTTTGTAGAGAATTTGCCTCACCCAATTAGGACAGGGGATGAATTATTGCCGATGGAACGGCTATGTACAGCGGCAAATACAAGAAATAAAATATCTTGGATATATAAAATTTTCTTAGCAAAAGAACTGGAGGCCCTGCCATACATAAAAATATTTTGAAAAAGAATTGGGGGCACGGTGCAATCATCACACTATTGGAACGATCTTGAAACGAACACATAGTTCCGCTGTAGACACAAAGACGGCTGAAATGAATTACAAATGTTTGACAAGGTGGTATGCAACCATGGGCGTAGCATAAGGGGTTGCAGGGGTCACAATCGCAACCCCACCCCTAGCTCCAGGGGGCCCCTGCAGCCTCCCTGTCATATTATCCTATCCTCCACAAAGTGCAGCTCCGATCTGCCCAAGGGCCCCACAGCCACGCTCCAGTACTGGGCTTCCACTTTGCCTTCCACGGTCCACACCCCTCTGTTCTCATTGGCTGGGG
This sequence comes from Rana muscosa, assembly GCA_029206835.1. Classification (NCBI taxonomy): domain Eukaryota; kingdom Metazoa; phylum Chordata; class Amphibia; order Anura; family Ranidae; genus Rana; species Rana muscosa. The sequence continues at coordinate 208,183,738 of CM055119.1, read as the reverse complement.
ACAAGCTGTGAGCCATTTCCTCAATGGAGAGGAGCACAGGGTGAGAACAGCCCAGGGGCCAGGTCAACTTTTGCATCGGGGCCCACAAGCTTCAAGCTACGCCTCTGTATGCAACTCCAGATAAAACTAGTAAATATCAACCGGGGAAATCTCCGGAGTGCTGGCGAGGATGTAAGGCAGTAGGAACGATGGCCCACCTTTGGTGGGACTGTCCGAAAATCAAAAAAATACTGGAAAGAGATCTTACAACTAATAAAGGAAAGTACTAAAAAAAACATTACCAGAAGATCCGTGGACAGTCTTGTTCCACGGAAGTGGAAGGCCCAGTAAAACAATATAAAGAATCAGTAATCCCCCACTTCTTGAACGCGACGAAAAGACTCAAGCGCTGTACACACGACCGGGAATCCCGTCTGTTTGAAAACCGTTTGTTTTCCCGACAGGATTCCTGCAAAGCTTGCCTTGAAAAGTTGTGTGTACACACGGCCACACAAAAGACCCGCCGTTCTTTTAAATGGCAAGAACGCGGTGACGTCAAAGACTACGACGAGCTGGCTAAATTACGTTCTATGCTACCGCGCATGCGTCAAATTATTATCGAGTATGTGCGGTTTATTTCCCCTTCAGGTAAGCATACAGACGACCGGTTTTCTCGGCAGGAAACACTCTGCTGGGAATCCCGACTGGAAAATAGAGAGCAGGTTCTCTATTTTTTTTCCGTCAGTTTTCCTGTCGGGAAAACTGCTAGGGAACATACACACAGCCGGGAGGGTGGGGGGCGGGATAGGAAATGGGGGGGGGAGAGGGTATATTGTATAATTTATAGGCAAAATTGTAGGTAGAGGTAAACTGTGTTGAAATTCCTGTTTTACAATTTTCTATGTTGACATTTTTTGATAAAATAAAATAAAGAATAAAAAAAAAAATAATAAAATTAATTAATTAACGCAGAGTCCAAGGGTTGGTGGTATGTTAGGCAGGGCGCAGAAGTCAAGATTATCAGAGGCGGCTCTTTAATTAGGCAAATTAGGCAATTGCCTAAGGCCTCGCACTCACAGGGGCATCGCAGCCGCCTAACTTACCCAAAGCATTACCCCAGTTTTGAGGGACAGGGGACCTTAATGCTGCTGTGCTCAGGCAGCGTTAAGAGCCCTGACTCAGGAGCGGGGCCACCAGCGTCCCTAACAACCAGTGAATATCGGTGACACCACCCCTTGTGACGTCAATGACATCACAAGGGGGTGGGTTCATCAGGTGGCATCACTGGGTGGCCCCTGCCCCTTAGTTATTAAAGAGCAGGATCTGGGGGCCGCCTTGTTAAAGGGGGCTTCCAGATTCCGATAACCCCTCTGCACGCAGACCCCCACAACCACCGGCCAGGGTTGTGGGGGAAGAGGCTTTTGTCCTTGAATTATTTTTCCCCATCATGGGTGTGAGTCGGGCCCCATGTCAAGTTTTGCCTAAGGCCTCACAAAGTCTAGAGCCGCCTTTGAAGATTATGTTGTGCAGAGTGCAGAGGTCAGGGATAAGTAATTCAGAATGCAGAGGTTAGAAATCAGTAGTATGTAATGCAGAGATCAGAAGTTAGTCATGGTATATAATGTAAGGTAGAATGTAGGCAGAGTTCAGTGGTCAGTAGTATGTAAAGCAGAGTGCAGGGTTCAGGAGTAAGTAATGCAGAGTTCAGTGGTCAGTAGTATGTAAAGCAGAGTGCAGGGTTCAGGAGTAAGTAATGCAGAGTTCAGTGGTCAGTAGTATGTAAAGCAGAGTGCAGGGTTCAGTAGTAAGTAATGCAGAGTTCAGTGGTCAGTAGTATGTAAAGCAGAGTGCAGGGTTCAGGAGTAAGTAATGCAGTGTGCAAGGGTCAGCAGTAAGTAACGCAGTGTTTAGAGATTAATAGTATGGAATGCAGAGTGCAGAGATCAGTAGTTTGGAATGCAGGGTGCAGAGGTTGGTAGTATGTAATACGCAGTTCAGAGGTCAGTTGTATGTAACCCAGAGTTCAGAAGTTGGTAGTATGTAACCCAGAGTGCAGAGGTCAGTAGTATGCAATGCACAGTTCAGAGGTCAGTAGTAAGGAACACAGAGTACAGAGGTCGGTAGAATAAAATTGCAGAGTGCAGTGGTCAGTAATATGTAATGAAGAATGCAGGAATAAAAACTGAGTAACAAAGAGTGCAAGGGTCGTAAGTAAGTAACACAGAGTTCAGAGGTTAGTAGTATGTAAAGCAGAGTGCAGGGTTCAGGACTCAGGAGTAAGTGACACAAACTATAGTATATAAGGCAGAATGTAGGCATCGGGAGTAAGTAATGGAGAGTTCAGTGGTCAGTAGTATGTAAAGCAGAGTGCAGGGTTCAGGAGTAAGTAATGTAGAGCACAAAGATCAGCAGTTAGTAACACAATGTTCAGAGATCAATAGTATGGAATGCAGAGTGTTGAGGTCTGTAGCTTGGAATGCAGGGTGCAGAGGTTGGTAGTATGTAATGTGCATTTCAGAGGTCAGTAGAATATAATGCAGAGCGCAGAGGTCAGTAGTATGTAACACACAGTTCAGAGGTTAGTAGTGTGTAATGCACAGTGTAGAGGTCAGGAATAGCTAACATTCATTCCCCCTCCACAGGCAAAACTGCCGCCCTTCCAGTATAAACATCTACCCCTCAACTAAAATTGCCCACAGCACAAAAATTCCCCCCTCCCTTTGTAAAATTCACTCATCAGACCTCAGATGTAGCACCGCCCCCGCAGAGTCAGGGAAGTCCCCCCTGGTCCCCCCCTGGTTGTCTCAAAGGACAGGTTCTCCCAGGACTTCCCTCAGCCCTGTGATTCCTATTGAAGCTCTGATCTGAGGTCTGAGAGGTGGCTGGCAGGTTCAGGAGACGTTGCCTGGCACAGAGGGGTTGCGATCTACCTGTCACATGACCTCAGCCACCAGGTAAAACGTGATCAACCTTTTGCTGACCCCTATAAAAAGTCCTCATCTGGTGCCCCGGGTAAGGAGGCTTTATGTTCCCCTACTATTAGTAATAAATAATACATAATGTGGTTCCTTTTGTCAGTGTGTGATAAATCTGGAGAAGAACCATCTGGAGGTGGGAAGATCAGACAAAGAGGTCCTCCCGTTTATGGCCAGCAGAAGCACGGCTAAAGAGGAACAGTAAGTATTATATGTTCTACATGTACAGTGTGTGGTGTCCTGAGAGCATGGATCAACTTATTCATTATATGCATTCTATCTTCATATTACATATATTATTAAATATTATATATTGTTCCATATCAGCTCAGATGTCAACCCCAGTTTAGTTTAGGGTCTGTGCATCATAAACAACTGCCATGTGACAGGGTGACAACGCAGCAGGGCAACTGAAAAACAGGGACATGATGTTGTCACCATATAACAGGAAGTGCCTGAACAAGGACCTTCTAGGCAGGACCTATCACCCAATGGCATCCCGGGGGTAGGGGGGGTGGCGGATGTCAGTCCGCTCAGGTACAACTATGTTGAGGGTGCACATTGCCGCATTATCCATGGTTTTGCAGGACCACCCCCAGCAGCCCCGTCATACCTTATACAGAGGAGGCACAGAGCGGAGGAAAGCCCCCCAAACACCTGCTTGGCTCTGATATGTCACTTGGCATAGCTGAAGGGAAGCTTGGAAAAACTTCTCTCACTTATCTATTCTTTTTTTTTTTCTTTGTATCATCTGTATGTGCAATATGTGAATGGGGGGGGGGGGACACAATGTTGGGGGTACAGACTGATCTGGGAGGGGGAATTATACTGGGGGACAGTTTGACCTGGAGGGAGGTGGGAAGGATTATGCCTGGGGGGACAGACTAACCTGAGAGGGATGTACTGGGGGACAGACTGACCTGGGGAGGATTATACTGGGGGACAGATTGCCCTGGAGTAGGGGAAGGATTATAATGGGGGGACAGACTGACCTGGGGGAGGAGTATACTGGGGTACAGATTGACCTGGGGGAGGGGAGGATTATACTGGGGGACAGACTGACCTAGATGGGGGGGTTACTGGGGGACAGACTGAGCTGGAGGGGGGGACTGTACTTGGGACAAATTGACCTAAAGGGGGAGGAAGGGTTATACTGGGGGACAGACTGACCTAGGGGAGAAGTATACTGGGGGACAGATTAACTTAGGGGAGGAATTTACTTGGGGACAAATTGACCTGGGTGGCTGATTGACCTGGGGGAGGGAAGGATTATACTGGGGGACAGACTGACCTGGGGAGGAGTATACTGGGGGACAGATTAACTTGTGGGAGGGTAGGATTATTCTGGGGGACAGATTGACCTGGAGGGGGAAGGATTTTACTGGGAGACAGCCTGACCTGGGGAGGAGTATATTGGGGAACAGCTTGACCTGGGGGAGGGAAGGATTATACTGGGGGACAGACTAAACTGGGGGAGGAGTATACTGGGGGACAGATTGACTTGGGGGAGGGGAGGATTCTTCTGGGGGACAGATTGACCTGGAGGGGGGGTTTATTGGGGGACAGATTGACCTGAAGGGGTGAAAGAATTTTTCTGGGGGACAGATTGACCTGAAGGGGGGAGCAGGGCAGCCATCAGGGGGGTGCAGCCGATACAACTGTAAGGGGCCCTGAGGCCGGAGGGGCCCGCCCGGGCCAGAAGAAGGCAGGACGGGTGAAGGGGAGCTGTGTGGTGCACTATAGAATCGATCTCGCAGCTTCTGCTGCTCTGTGTCATAGACATCGAGCTCTTTACTGCCATCTCTGGCTACTACGTGCATGTGCACCCCTCGTGTGAGCTGTACTGTGCTCCTCTGTGTCAGCAACATGTCAGCTTTGTGAAACTGAGCTGGTACTAGGTAGGAAGATTTCCTTTACAAGTAGGGACTGTGAAGGAAAGGGAGGGGAGCTGTTTGTGTACAGGGAGGGGACAGAGGCTTGTGTGTTTACAGATTTGTGTATGTGTGGGGCTGACATATATATATATATATATATACACAGGTGTGTGCAGGGGCTGACATATATACAGGTGTGAGGGGGGCCGACATATATACAGGTGTGAGGGGGGCCTACATATATACAGGTGTGAGGGGGGCTGACATATATACAGGTGTGAGGGGGGCTGACATATACAGGTGCGAGGGGGGCCGACATATATACAGGTGTGAGGGGGGCTGACTTATATACATGATTGAGGGGGGGCTGAGTGTGTACAGGTGGGATGGCTGGTGTGTGGATTAGATGGGATGGCCTGTGGCCAAGCCCTGGGCATTGTTGGTGGTCGGGCTCAGGGGGGCCCAGGTCTAAAGCTGTGTAAGGGGCCCAAACATTTCTGATGGCTGTCCTGGGGGGGGGAGGATTATACTGGGGGACAGACTGACCTGGGGGAGGAGTATACTGGGGAACAGATTGACTTGAGGGAGGGGAGAATTATTCTGGGGGACAGATTAACCTGGAGGAGGGAAGAATTTTACTGGGGGACAGATTGACCTGGAGGGGGGGTTATACTGGGGACAGACTGACCTGGAGAGGAGTATACTGGGGGACAGATTAACCTGAAGGGGGGGAAGAATTTTACTAGGGGACAGATTGACCTGAAGGTGGGGGGAGGAGGATTATACTGGGGGACAGACTGACCGGGGGAATATTATACTGGGGGGGGCAGATTGACCTGGAGGGAGGATTTTATTGGGGGACAGACTGACCTGGGGGAGGGTTATACTGGGGGGGGGCAGATTGACCTGGAGGCGGGATTTTATTGGGGGACAGATTGACCTGAAGGGGGGAAGGATTTTACTGGGGGACAGATTGACCTTAAGGGGGGGGGGATTATACTGGGGGAACGGACTGACCTGGGGGAGGAGTATACTGGTGGACAGATTAATTCGGGGGGAGGATTCTACTGGGGGGGCAGATTGATCTGGAGGGGGGATTATACTGGGGGAGACAGACTGACCTGGGGGAGGCGTATACTGGTGGACAGATTAATCTGGGGCAGGATTATACTGGGGGGGGGGCAGATTGACCTGGAGGGGGGGGGTTTATTGGGGAACAGATTGACCTGAGGAGGGGAAGGATTTTACTGATGGAGGATTATACTGGGGGGACAGACTGACCTGGGGGAGGAGTATACTGGTGGATAGATTAATCTGGGGGAGGATTATACTGGGGGGGGCAGATTGACCTGGAGGGGGGATTATACTGGGGGGGACAGACTGACCTGGGGAGGAGTATACTGGTGGACAGATTAATCTGGGGGAGGATTATACTGGGGGGGGCAGATTGACCTGGAGGGGGGGATTTTATTGGGGAACAGATTGACCTGAAGGGGGGGATTATACTGGGGGACAGACTGACCTGGGGGAGGAGTATACTGGTGGACACTATTAATCTGGGGGAGGGAAGGTCTATACTGGGGGACAGACTGACCTGGGGGAGGAGTATACTGGTGGACACTATTAATCTGGGGGAGGGAAGGTCTATACTGGGGGACAGACTGACCTGGGGGGGTGGGTTCAAATTACATGGGGCCAGTTGGGCCCAGACACTGCTTGAGCCTTGTTCATAAATTCTGCGATAACGTTGTACATCTGTAACCCAATGTCGTTGCAATAACTGATCGTCTCTTTGTATCAGCCCATCAGATGCATAATCGGAGGAACAGCGCCAACCAAGCCAGGAGCGCCGCCATCATTAGCAGATCGGATGGAAGCTCGTGTGTCCTTGTGTGTATCCAGATCCGAGTCTCTCTGTGCTTTTTATACCCATCCCCCCCACCCCTGATTCTATATCACTGTTACCATTTTTTACTAGATGTATTTTACTATGCTGGAATTTCTAGATAACGACACGCACTGTACTCTGGGGTGAGCCTCGTACTTCTACCGATCTGTAAAGTGAACCTGTCACCAGACTTCTTGTATATGTAAAAGGCGGTACCTCGAGGTGCCTGTATACAGGGGGACTCCAGACAGAACTATCATTGTATCCAATGGGAAGCAAACAGCCATATAGATTTCTGAAAAATGATCCGATCCTTATCTGCTCTGTAAAGTTGTAGCAAAAGTGCCATTTTAAATAATGTTCCCTGAAACTGGCTGCTGAAAGCCCATCAGTTTATTTGGCACCATTAGTTCAAGAGTACCTGTCACTGACAAAGGGCTACAGGCGCCTGGAGAAACCCGTCAGTATATTTCCACATAGTCTGGATTGAAGAGACCCTGTCACTTACCCGTAGCAAAAAGAATACTTACCTCTCCCGCCCTTTGAACTCCTCTGTGTTGGTGACAACCATCCCCTAAGTCTGTTGGGATTGACATACCGCTAGAGCGTCGTTTTCTTGGGTCCCACTGGTTCCTCCTGCTGACCTCCACATCATTACAGGTCACAGTAGGGTATATTTTATTACAGAATAATACACACTGTTATACCCACTGACTTAAACTGTTACTATGTTGCAGATTTAACTCTGCAACATAGTAACAAATACTTTGATGTGTCTTATAGTGTGTATTGAGCTTTAAGCTGGCCGAACACAGAAGGAAATGTATCTAATTCTTGATGAACCATCCGAAACTGGAGCCATTGATGGCCTTGTCAGCACCTTCCCACCTGACATCCTTCCATCAGGAAGTTTCAGCTGGACAGTGGCTGCATCCACTCAGATGCAGCCCCTGTTCAGGTACTCTGAGTGGGTGCCATGGCTATCAGCTTACAATAACCAGCAGGGGTGATTGGTCCATCCAAGCTGCCTAGTGTGGATGGGGGAATCAATAGATTTCTTTCATTCAGTATATGGCCAGCTTTATTGGCTTCCCTATAATCTTTACATTCTGACACTTCCAAGTGTGTCAGATTTCTGCGTCTGCCCACTGTGCTCCCTCCTCTTGCTTGCTATGTCATTATCATGCTATACTGACACCGTCCACTGCCCTACTGACACCCTCCACTGCCCTACTGACACCGTCCGCTGCCCTACTGACACCGTCCGCTGCCCTACTGACACCGTCCGCTGCCCTACTGACACCGTCCGCTGCCCTACTGACACCGTCCGCTGCCCTACTGACACCGTCCGCTGCCCTACTGACACCGTCCGCTGCCCTACTGACACCGTCCGCTGCCCTACTGACACCGTCCGCTGCCCTACTGACACCGTCCGCTGCCCTACTGACACCGTCCGCTGCCCTCCTGACACCCTCCGCTGCCCTCCTGACACCCTCCGCTGCCCTACTGACACCCTGCGCTGCCCTACTGACACCCTGCGCTGCCCTCCTGACACCGTCCACTGCCCTCCTGACACCGTCCACTGCCCTCCTGACACCGTCCACTGCCCTCCTGACACCGTCCACTGCCCTCCTGACACCGTCCACTGCCCTACTGACACCGTCCACTGCCCTACTGACACCGTCCACTGCCCTACTGACACCGTCCACTGCCCTACTGACACCGTCCACTGTTCTACTGACACCGTCCACTGCCCTACTGACACCGTCCACTGCCCTACTGACACCGTCCACTGCCCTACTGACACCGTCCACTGCTCTACTGACACCGTCCACTGCCCTCCTGACACCGTCCACTGCTCTACTGACACCGTCCACTGCTCTACTGACACCGTCCACTGCCCTCCTGACACCGTCCACTGCCCTCCTGACACCCTCCACTGCTCTACTGACACCATCCACTGCTCTACTGACACCGTCCACTGCTCTACTGACACCGTCCACTGCTCTACTGACACCGTCCACTGCATCCACTGCCCTACTGACACTGTCCACTGCTCTACTGACACCATCCACTGTGCTCCCTCCTCCTGCTTGCTATGTCATTATCATGCGCTACTGACACCAACCTCTGATCTACTGACACCCTCCACTGCTCTACTGACACCATCCACTGCCCTACTGACACCGTCCACTGCCCTACTGACACCGTCCACTGCCCTACTGACACCGTCCACTGCCCTACTGACACCGTCCACTGCCCTACTGACACCGTCCACTGCCCTACTGACACCGTCCACTGCTCTACTGACACCGTCCACTGCTCTACTGACACCGTCCACTGCTCTACTGACACCGTCCACTGCCCTACTGACACCAACCTCTGCTCTATGAACATGTCCCCTACTCTACTGACTGACACCATCCACTGTCCTACTGACACCAACCTGTGTGGCTGTGTGCAAGAGCTGAAGGGTTAGTGTCGTAGCAGTCTGGAGGGGGAGGGACAGCATACCCCAAAAATCTGACACACCTGGAAGTGTCGGAGTGTGCAACACAGTTACAATACGATCCATCAGTGAGGCTAATAGTGAGTGCTATCCTTGCCTTTTCCTATGCAGGAGTCAGATATAGACAGACACGCATTGTCAGGGTCTCTTTCATCTGCTCCAAACTTTTCAGGGACCCGAAGATGAAAGAATATTTTTGTACAGAGTATAGACTAAAATCAGAGGAAGGTGATCAGCCCTCCATATCCTTTATATTATAGAGAATTTTATTGTATGACGACCAGTTGATACTTTTCCTATAAATGATTCCATTCACATTCACAGTTGCCTAAATTATTTTATCTTTCAGTAAGAAGATGCTTTGATGTTCATATACAAATTGATGAGTGTTTTTTTTTTTTTTTTTTTACTTTATGTTGTACGGAAGTTTAGACTTTTGTGCTGTTAAGAGTTAAAGTGGACCTGTCATCCATGTTTCATATACAGGATGTGTGCATACCCCCTCTAGTGGCCAGCTGTATATCAAGCAATGTGATTGGCATCCTGCTTATATTATTTATTACCACTCACAGAGATCACAGTATTTCCCCCTCTGATCACAATACACCCCCCTTGATCACAGTACCCCCCCCTCTGATCACAGTATTTCCCCCTCTGATCACAGTACCCCCCCCTTCCTGATCACAGTACCCCCCCCATCCTGATCACAGTACCCCCACCCTCTGATCACTGTACCCCCACCCTCTGATCACTGTACCCCCACCCTCTGATCACAGTACCCCCCCCTCTGATCACAGTACCTCCCCCCCTCTGATCACAGTACCCCCCTCCCTCTGATCACAGTACCCCCTCCCTCTGATCACAGTACCCCCCCCCCCCCTCTGATCACAGTATTTCCCCCTCTGATCACAGTACCCCCCCCTTCCTGATCACAGTACCCCCCCCATCCTGATCACTGTACCCCCCCCTCTGATCACTGTACCCCCCCCTCTGATCACAGTACTCCCTCCCTCTGATCACAGTACTCCCTCCCTCTGATCACAGTACCCCCTCCCTCTGATCACAGTACCCCCTCCCTCTGATCACAGTACCCCCTCCCTCTGATCACAGTACCCCCCTCCCTCTGATCACAGTACCCCCTCCCTCTGATCACAGTACCCCCTCCCTCTGATCACAGTACCCCCCCCCTCTGATCACAGTACCCCCCTCCCTCTGATCACAGTACCCCCTCCCTCTGATCACAGTACCCCCTCCCTCTGATCACAGTAACCCCCCCCGGATTACAGTATTCCCTCTGATCAAAGTACACCCCCTAATCATAGTACGTGAAAGTGGTTGGAAAGGGGGGGGCTTTTAAAAATGCAACTCAGCCGCTTGTTTTTACTGCCCTCCAACAGCAAAGATAAACAATGTTTAGCCTTGCCATACATTATACAATTTTCTTGTACAGCTTTCGTTTAGATTTACCAATACCATATAATAGGAGGTCAAACCTAAACACTTTCAATTTGTATGCAATCAGGTTGGCCTTTGCACTACATAGTTGAAGGTAAATCTAAAGAAAATTGAATAACAAAATTGTATGGTGTATGGCCATCTTAAGTCAGTGCTATCCATTAAGTGGAGTTTCCATCAAAAATACAATTTAGCATTAATGTGCATATAATACCCTGAAAAAAAACATTTGGATATTTATTTATTTTTTACTCGCCTGGAAATACCTGTTGCTATGTGGTCCCACGAAGTCTGCCTTCTGAATCACCTCGGTTTGTGACGTCATCTCCCTCGGCTCCTCAGGGCGCTACTGCTCCTGGGAAATGTGTGCCATCATTTCCCAGGATGCAGTGCGCTACCCCTAGCGCTGGAATCGCGGGACTTCGAAACAGGAAGTGACGCGATTCCGGCTTCTTACACTGTTCTACGTTGTTGTTGTTGGTTGCCATCACAACGGCGGACACGTCCGACGATGCCGCCCGTTGTGATGGCAACCCGAGTGCTTGACGGCGCTGCGCTGCAGTTACAATGCGCATGCGCGAGAATGGGGCGGGACAGGCGGTCCGTGATGGTGACTCCCGTCAGTGCTGTCCAGGAAATAAGTGCTTGTGGGCTTCAAATGCCCACAAGCAAAATGAGAACGGCGGCAAAGGAATTTTAAAAGTCCCTTCACACAATAACTCTGAAGAGCGGCGGCGGCGGCGGCGGATTTGAACATAGTAAGTGAACGGAGTTGTACAATTATAATGCATGATGAAAGAACATACTTTTAAAAATTGCACGCGGTGGTCGGAACCCCGCTTTAAATAGCACAGCTGATTCAAGTATCCTTCTTCACAATGCTGGGAGGAGCAGCCAATCACCCAGCTGTGCACAAGAGAAACAAAGTCTCTTTATCTAAATAGAGGAAACCTTGTAATAATGTATCAAACAAAACACTCATACAAATGTTACATAGAAATTCCTGCAAAACACATGAGAAAATAGACATCTCAGGAGACCTCTGAAAGTTTGTGGCTCCAGAGACTGGGCTTTGGTCAAAAACATCTACAACAGTGGTTCTCAACCTTCTAGTGCTGTGACCCCTTGATAAAATTTCCCAAGTTGTGGGGACCCCTAACAGTAAAATTATTTTCGTAGGGTGGGTTGTCAGCACCCATGGCAAGACGAGTAATTTGCGCCCCTAACCCACGGACATTTAGCGCTCCCTGAGTCCCTTCCATTCGTACAGTATTAAAACCCCTTATGGTACATTTTAGGATGTACCACTCTTTCTCTTTGTTCTCCTTTCTTTCCCTTTTATCTCCCTCTGTCCTACTGCAAAGAGGCTGAGTGGGCGGCCGCGGGCTTCAGGAACAGCCCAGCTGGGCGGCCACAGGCTCCAGGGACAGCCCTGCTATGTGGCCGCAAAAAGGTTGGGAGAGTGGTGCAGGCTTCCTGAACAGCCCAGTATTTGGTGACCCCTGGCAAATCATCATTCGACCCCTGAGGGGGTCCCGACCCCCAGGTTGAGAACCACTGATCTACAACAAGGTCAAGCGAAAACCCTGGACCATGGAAGAGAGGAGAGAAGCAGCACACATGGGGGAGTATAGTCATCCCGCATGTAGCTGGAGTGTTGGGAAAACTCAGAAGGATTATAAGGGAAGTATGGGTAAAGCATTTTGGGCCATACTTCCCTTGTGGATCAGAGAAGTGCTCTCCTGTGACCCCAGAACCAGCTAACAGCATCTCACACGTGTGTCCTTCAAGCATGGGCGTCCGCTCCATAGGGCAAGGGGGGTCAATTGCCTCCCCCTGGAGACACTATATTTATATGGACATGGAGTGAAGCAAAATTATCCTCATGAGCTATTTCACACTGCCAGCTGGCCACGTTATCGGTAAAGCACCGCTAGTTTTAGCAGCGCTTTACCATTGTTTTAGTGGCGCTATTCGGCCGCTAGAGGGGGGGGGGTTAATTTTTTTTTAGAAATTGCTAATCAGACAATGGCAGCTTGATCCTTCTATTAAGCTTTTGCATCAGGTTTCTCAAACCTTTGCATGCCTGCGCTTTATGTCATAATGACTAAGCCCCTCCCCTTCATGACATTGTCAAAAAGGGATCGAGCATGGATGACCTTAAAATGATGCCCCCCCCCTGAAAAAAGTTCAGCGGATGCCCATGCCTTCAAGTTCAGCATTACAAACAGAAGCTTGTACTTCCAAAAGACCCAACAAAAGCAACGTATGCAGCGCTTCATAGTGAAGAATGCAAAGACCTGTATGTAGGTAATCTACTTTCTCCACTGTAGGTTAGGGTGACCAGACATCCTTGGTTTCCGGAGACAGTCCCCGGATGGAGGACACTGTTCCCGGACCAAGTCTGTCCCTGGTTTTGTCCTCGGATTGGATTTGAACAGGGGCTGGGGCAAGTTCAAAGTCAGTGCAGAATTAACCCCCCCCCCCCCCCGCTCCACTGCACCTACTAGCTTAGGGGGGTGTATTTTTTATAAATTTTTTTCCATTATCTGTGCCCCTTTCTGATGATCTTGTGCTGGTCGGAGCCGAGGGAATATTTCTTCAGTTTCGGGCACATGCCCATTCAGCTCCGGCCAGCCGCATGCCTGTTTATCTCCTTGCCTTCCCCCGGTGGAGTGATCTTCCTCCGCTCCCCACCCCGTAGAAGCCGGGGCCCGGAGAGTATGACTTGACAGTCTGTGAGGCGGGCGGCGGCGGCGATGGGCAGAGAGTCGCTGATTGCCGCCATTATTAGTAGAAAAAAAATATGTCCCCGGATTTCATTTTAAAAATCTGGTCACCTTACTGTAGGTGGCGCTCTACGCAGCGGCACTGCAACAGTTCCTGTTACTTTCGGGGGGGGGGGGGGGGACTGACCACTAGGGAGGGAGCCAGTTCACCCACCCCTTTCGCTACTAGAGGACCTGTTACCGTTGCCAGGTTCCAAGCTTTATGACTAGGGATGAGCTCCGGCATGTTCGCACACTCCATGTGCAGAGCCGGCCAGGAAGTCGGCACGGCGCTGCGCTAATCACAGGCAGGGAGACATGTCCCGATGTCCCAATGAGCGGCTCATCCCTGTTTATGACCAGCTGCTATTCACTTCCCATTACCCATTGTAACTGTTCTCCAACTCTCCTGTCGAGTTAACCCTTTGTAGTGGCCTTGCTTTCATACCCCATGTGTGCTTTACAGGCCCTGTTCTTCTGATACGCCATGTGTTTTTTTTTCATAATACAATATATTTTATTTTATTTAACACATAATTATTAACATACATAACGCCATACATTAACATCACATTAATTTTGATCTAGTATCCTACCATCCCAAAAACAAAACCAAAAAATAAATAAAAAAATTCAAAACTTTGCTGAGAACTCTCTCATGTCCATACAAGTGTCATACAGTTCCAACCCTAACTAAGCTGAGACTGCTCAGGCATAACTTAGTAGGTGTAGTCTATAGCTGGTGTCCTCCAAAGCTGGCAGATTCCTCTGATGTTCCCATGTTCAGTAGGACTACATGGCAAAGCAGCCCTTTCTCAACGCCCCAATGCGCAGGCTCCTCTCTGATGTTGCTGATTATATGCTGTGGCTTGGCCTTTCTGTTCTTCCCATGCAGGCAGCTGTCCCCTGAGCAGAGCCTTCTCCCTTTTTATTTACAACACAGGGAGGTGGGAAGCCCAGGAAACTGCAAAGATAGGTTTAACCCCATTCCCAGCCTGGGCAGACCAACAAACCTAATTACACACACAGAATCCTCTTTGTAGGCACCTGCCTACAGGTATAAGGCCAGGTTTTACAATGATGGTCAGTGGCCAGAATTCTCCATATATTGGTGGGCAACGGGAAGAATTCTCCTTACAATGATGGTCAGTGGAAGGAATTCTCCATACGTTGGTGGTCAATGGCCAAGAATTCTCCATACATTGGTGATTAATGGAAGGAATTCTCCATACATTGGTGATTAATGGAAGGAATTCTCCATACATTGGTGATTAATGGAAGGAATTCTCCATACATTGGTGATCAGTGAGAAGAATTCTCCATACAATGATGATCAGTGGGAGGAATTTGCCATACATTGGTGATTAATGGAACGAATAATCCATACATTGGTGATTAATGGAAGGAATTCTCCATACATTGGTGATTAATGGAAGGAATTCTCCATACATTGGTGATTAATGGAAGGAATTCTTCATACAATGATGGTCAGTAGGAGAAATTCTCCATACATTAGTGATCAATCGGAAGAATTCTCCATACAATAATGATCAGTGGGAGGAAATTTCCATACATTGGTGATCAATGGAAGGAATTTCCCATACATCAGTGGTCAATGGCAAGAATTCTCCATACAATGATGAGCAGTGGGAGGAATTCTACATATATTGGTGATCAATGGAATGAATTCTCCATACATCGGTGTTCAATGTAAGGAATACTCCATACATTGGTGATCAGTGGGAGGAATTCTCCATACATTGGTGATCAGTGGGAGGAATTCTCCATACATTGGTGATCAGTGGGAGGAATTCTCCATACATTGGTGATTAATGGAACAAATTCTCCATACATTGGTGATTAATGGAAGGAATTTGTCATACATCAGTGGTCTATGGGAAGAATTCTCCATACAATGATGAGCAGTGGAAGGAATTCTACATATATATTTGTGATCAATGGAATGAATTCTCCATACATCGGTGTTCAATGTAAGGAATACTCCATACATTGGTGGTCAACGGGAAGAATTCTCCATACAATGATGGTCAGTGGGAGGAATTTTCCATACATTGGTAATCAATGGAAGGAATTCTCCATACATCGGTGTTCAATGTAAGGAATACTCCATACATTGGTGGTCAACGGGAAGAATCTTCCATACATTAATGATCAGTGGGAGGAATTTACCATACATTGGTGATTAATGGAAGGAATTCTTCATGCAATGAAGTCAGTAGGAAGAATTCTCCCTACATAAGGGATCAATGGGAAAAAATCTCCATACAATGATAATGAGTGGGAGGAATTCTCGATAAAATTGGTGATCAGTGGAAGGAATTCCCCATACATTAGTGGTCAATGGGAAGAATTCTCCATACAATGATTGATAAGCAGTGGGAGGAATTATCCATACATTGGTGATCAATGGAAGGAATTCTCCATACATCGGCGTTCAATGTAAAGAATTCTCTATACATTGGTGGTCAACAGGAAGAATTCTCCATACAATGATGATCAGTAGTAGGAATTCTCTATACATCGGTGTTCAATGTAAAGAATTCTCTATACATTGGTGGTCAACGGGAAGAATTCTCCATACAATGAGGATCAGTGGGAGGAATTCTCCATACAATGAGGATCAGTGGGAGGAATTCTCCATACAATGATGATCAACGGGAAGAATTCTCCATACAATGAGGATCAGTGGGAGGAATTCTCCATACAATGAGGATCAGTGGGAGGAATTCTCCATACAATGATGATCAACGGGAAGAATTCTCCATACAATGAGGATCAGTGGGAGGAATTCTCCATACAGTGGTGATCAATGGAAAACATTGTCCATACATTGGAGATCAGTAGGAAGTATTCTTCATACATTGGTGGTCAGAGGGAGGAATGCTCCATACATTGGTGGAACGTTCCCGTTACAGACAGCCAGCATGATCAATGATGCCAATGGTTACTAAGAAACACTTTAGAAACGAGAGGAGTTGCTCCACTGGTTCCATGCCGCAGGCTCTGCAAAGTGGCTTTGGAGTTGGACATTGTCATGAAGGAGATCCATCCACCACTGCTCACTACTCATAGAACCACTAGCTACTTCTGGATGAAACCTTGACTGAGAAAACATGAAGAGGTGGCTTGGATAAACTACAAAACATCTTCAACGTTAAAGAATAAGTACGTGTGAATGTGACTCACTACTACCAGATATACCATCACCTGGAGGAATGAGAATTTTTGCAGACACATTGGATGGCAGATGCAATTACAGTAGGATAACTAAAAATAAAGGACTATAAATAATATATAAACAGTCACGGTAATTATTATGTTAATTTAGGTCCCATCTGTAGTTCAGCCCCAAAGGCATTGCAGAGCTCTTTGTCTTGTGCACAGCTGGTTAGTGGGTCACTCCACCCATCATCATGCAGAGAGGTTATTTTATTCAGCTGTGTCTATTAGCAGACAGCTATGAGTAAGGCCCTTTCGGGCTGAAATGCGTAAGCTGTATTTGTTTTATGGGTGACTTAACTCTTCAGTCGAGTTTATTTTGGAGGATTATGTTGAGCGCTGGCTTTTCGTATTTTTGCCATGGATATAGTTTGGATTTGGGGCTGTTGCTGGTCCCCAATAAAGTGGATCATGGGCTGCATGTGGAATTAGAGCACCCATCCTTCTGTGATATGTAAATCCTGATGCCCATGCAGTGCCAGGACAAGGTTATGTAGTGCCCAGTGGAGCCACCCCCACCCCCCCCCCCATTAAAACATACAAGCGTTATGTGTCAGCAACAATCCCCTCCCTCCCCTCCAAAAAAAAAATGGGCACTAATCTTCACACTTACCCCCCCCCCCCCCCCCCCCAAGCATAAATTCCCTTTGCAAGCCAAAATTACCCCTCTTCTAGTACAAATACTCTGTCCCAGTTCAAATCATCTCCCTCCCCAAATCTCCCCTCCTAGCACAAATCCTCTACCCCTCAAATTTTCCCTTTGAGCATAACCCCCCCCCCCCCTTATAAGTCCCCTTTCCCAGCATAAATCCCCCACAAATCTCCTCTCCCAGCACTTATCCCACCCCCTTCAAATCCCCCCCTCCAGCACAAACAAATACCCCAATCATCCCTAGTAGCACAAATCCTCCCCCACCAAACCCCCCTTCCTAACACAAATCCTCCCCCACCAAACCCCCCTTCCTAACACAAATCTGCCCCACACCAAACCCTCCTTCCTAGCACAAATCTGCCCCCCACCAAACCCCCCTTCCTAGCACAAATCCGCCCCCACCAAACCCCCCTTCCTAACACAAATCCTCCCCCACCAAACCCCCCTTCCTAACACAAATCTGCCCCACACCAAACCCTCCTTCCTAGCACAAATCTGCCCCCCACCAAACCCCCCTTCCTAGCACAAATCCGCCCCCACCAAACCCCCCTTCCTAACACAAATCCTCCCCCACCAAACACCCTTTCCTAACAAATCTTCCCCCCACCAAACCCCCCTTCCTAGCACAAATCCGCCCCCACCAAACCCCCCTTTCTAGCACAAATCCGCCCCCACCAAACCCCCCCTTCCTAACACAAATCCTCCCCCACCAAACCCCCCTTCCTAACACAAATCCGCCCCCACCAAACCCCCCTTCCTAACACAAATCCTCCCCCACCAAACCCCCCTTCCTTACACAAATCTGCCCCCCACCAAACCCCCCTTCCTAACACAAATCCGCCCCCACCAAACCCCCCTTCCTAACACAAATCCTCCCCCACCAAACCCCCCTTCCTAACACAAATCTTCCCCTTACCAAACCCCCCTTCCTAGCACAAATCCGCCCCCACCAAACCCCCCTTCCTAACACAAATCTTCCCCTTACCAAACCCCCCTTCCTAGCACTAATCCGCCCCCACCAAACCCCCCTTCCTAACACAAATCCTCCCCCACCAAACCCCCCTTCCTAACACAAATCCGCCCCCACCAAACCCCCCCTTCTTAGCACAAATCCGCCCCCACCAAACCCCCCCTTCCTAGCACAAATCCGCCCCCACCAAACCACCCTTTCTAACACAAATCTGCCCCCCACCAAACCCCCCTTCCTAACACAAATCCTCCCCCACCAAACCCCCCTTCCTAACACAAATCCGCCCCCACCAAACCCCCCTTCCTAACACAAATCCTCCCCCACCAAACCCCCCTTCCTAACATAAATCTGCTCCCCACCAAACCCCCTTCCTAACACAAATCCTCCCCCACCAAACCCCCCTTCCTAACACAAATCCTCCCCCACCAAACCACCCTTCATAGCACAAATCCTCCCCCACCAAACCACCCTTCATAGCACAAATCCTCCCCCACCAAACCCCCCTTCCTAGCACAAATCCGCCCCCACCAAACCCCCCTTCCTAACACAAATCCTCCCCCACCAAACCCCCCTTCCTAACACAAATCTGCCCCCCACCAAACCCCCCTTCCTAACACAAATCCGCCCCCATCAAACCCCCCTTCCTAACACAAATCCGCCCCCACCAAACCCAACTTCTTAACACAAATCCGCCCCCACCAAACCACCCTTCCTAACACAAATCCTCCCCCACCAAACCCCCCTTCCTAGCACAAATCCGCCCCCACCAAACCCCCCTTCCTAACACAAATCCTCCCCCACCAAACCCTCCTTTCCAACACAAATCTGCCCCCCACCAAACCCCCCTTCCTAACACAAATCCGCCCCCACCAAACCCCCCTTCCTAACACAAAACTGCCCCCCACCAAACCCCCCTTCCTAACACAAATCCGCCCCCACCAAACCCCCCTTCCTAGCACAAATCCGCCCCCACCAAACCCAACTTCTTAACACAAATCCGCCCCCACCAAACCACCCTTCCTAACACAAATCCTCCCCCACCAAACCCCCCTTCCTAGCACAAATCCGCCCCCACCAAACCCCCCTTCCTAACACAAATCCTCCCCCACCAAACCCTCCTTTCCAACACAAATCTGCCCCCCACCAAACCCCCCTTCCTAACACAAATCCGCCCCCACCAAACCCCCCTTTCTAACACAAAACTGCCCCCCACCAAACCCCCCTTCCTAACACAAATCCGCCCCCACCAAACCCCCCTTCCTAGCACAAATCCGCCCCCACCAAACCCCCCTTCTTAGCACAAATCCGCACTCCTAGTACAAATCAGAAATGTGTTCATGCTCACTTGTACACTCATTGGCAGGTTCACTTTAACCTCGTTCTTGCAAGTGACGCCAGATAAGAATGTGGGTACAGTTACAAGAAGGATCTGCAGTAGCTTACTATCATGAAATGAACCTTACACTGCCAATTGACTGAAGTTATGGATCTCTATGAGTTGTAGATGATCTATCTGTCTTGTGCCTAAGGCAGGACAAGGTCCTTCAGCACCCAAGGTGAAACGGCCAAAGTGCCCCCCATATGAGGTCCAACTACTGCAGCAAGATAGATTGCAGGTCCTGTCCTTTCCCCCCCCGCCCCCTTTCTGAAGGGCACAATGCAGATGCTTCTTCAGCCTACCCCTCAACCCGGCACTGTACTAAGCTATTAAGCTGCACGCCTAAAGAAATACAGTATTTTTGTCATTCACTGATCATTGTCATAACCCTGGGATCCCCCAAAGAATATATGGAACCTAATGGGTTAATGATCTTACAGTCTCATAGGTAGCATCTTTAGGAAGCCCGTTGGCACTGTAATGGAATCTGATTTCTGGTTGACTAATTTGTGTATAGATGTTGGAAGGCGCGACATTGTTTTAAGGTCAGACATTTCTGGACTGTCCCATAGTAGCTCACTATGGAGAATGGTGATGTGTGCCTTTCCGGCACAAAGCGGCATATGTTGTAAGGCACAACATTGTTTTTATAGAGAGTAGTGCTATGTAACACCAGGAAGGTGGTCTATCACCCACCCAATACACTGGCACATTTTTCATTGAATGAGCCTATTAGGTCACAAGGAGTTGGAGGCATTGTGGCAGAGGCGCCTCATACCTGCCAGGTGTTTCTGGCTCTTGGTTAATCCGTAGTGACGATACTGATTAGCTGCCTTCGCTTTAAAGCAAATCCAACCCCCAAAACAAAAGTTAAATTCTTTTGCAGCTCAACAGGTCCTCAGATGCGGCGACTGCATTCGTTTTCTTTATTCAGGCTAACTAAATTTTCTGCAAGTACAGAGAATATCAGTTGATCCTGCCAAGCCTTGGAACATCCTGTGGGCTGATTGGAAACTCCAAATAATGTTGTCAGCCTTCTCAGCTATCATCTGTGAACTACAAAACAACTCCCTTGTGATGATTACACTCTCAGATCCCACCGCCATGACCAGAATGTGAAGTATTACACACTCAGCAGCACCCTGCGCAGTGATTCTGCCCCCCCCTCCCCCGAAACAAGAAATTAAATACCAGCAGACTGAGAGTAATCATTATCCGCGGGCAGGTTAACCACTTCAGCCCCCCGAAGGATTTACCCCCTTCCTGACCGGACCATTTTTTGCGATACGGCACTGCGTCGCTTTAACTGACAATTGCGCGGTCGTGCGACGCTGTACTAAAACAAAACTGACTTCTTTTTTTCCGCACAAATAGAGCTTTCTTTTGGTGGTGTTTGCTCACCTCTGCGGTTTTTATTTTTTAAGCTATAAACAAACAAAAAAATATATATATATATATATGTTTTACTTTTTTGCTGTAATAAATATCCCCCAAAAAATGTAAAAAAATTAATTCTTCATCAGTTTAGGCCGATATGTATTCTTCTACATATTTTTGGTAAAGAAAATGCAATTAGCGTATATTGATTGGTTTGTGCAAAAGTTATAGCGTCTACAAAATAGGGGATAGATTTATGGCATTTTTTATTTTATTTTTAATTTTTTTACAAGTAATGGCGGTGATTAGCGATTTTTAGCAGGACTGCGACATTGCGGGGGACAGATCGGAAACTTTTGGCTAGGGGGTGATCAAGGGGTTAAGTGTTACCTAGAGAGGTGTTTCTAACTGTGGGGGGGGGGGAGGAGACTGACTCGCAGTATAGAGAGAACGCTGTTTACTAGGAACAGCAGATCTCTCTCTACTCCCCTGTCAGAACGGGGATCTGTGTGTTTACATACACAGATCCCCATTCTGGCTCTCTGTGGAGCGATCGCGGGTGGCCGGTGGACAAATCGCGGCCGCCGGGCCTATGCGCATCGGCTCCGGAGCCAATGCCCCCCAAGAAGCGCACCGGTGGGCATGCTGGCAGGCATTGAACCAATGGACCATGTGGCATGGGTGTGTTTGGTGTCTAACTAATTGGTGCCTTCTTATACATTCGTGTAACCACTTTTGCGTAATGTAACTCTATTACAGCAAGAGTTATGGAAACAGGAAAGAGTGGGAGTTCAGTTTCAGGTAAAAAAAATACAAAAAATTTGTAGATGAGTAATGCTCAAATCATTCTCCAGACTGTTTAGGACAGGGAAATTTATGACAGGCCTCATTAGGATCCTGCTAGTGGAGATTTTATGACATCTGTGCATTTCATCCAACTTTATCTGCTTTGCGCCAATTGTGTCTTAAGTGGGGCTGTGGTCCATCAAAGGGGTCACCTCCTGTGATTGCCTATCATAGACATGAAATTTTAATCTGGCTGTTTTCGTTAAAGCAGAGTTCCGCCAAATTTTTTATTTTTTTTCAAAGTCAGCAGCTACATATACCGCAGCTGCTGACTTTTAAAATATGGACACTTACCTGTCCAGGGCGCCCGCGATGTCCTCACCCAAAGATGATCCGTCCCCCAGCCCTCGGGTGGAGGCGCCGCCATCTTTGGTAAGGGAGTCAGGAAGTGAAACCTGGTTCCCTACTGCGCGTCCTCATTAATCCCTGCTGTCTTCTGGGACCTGTGTGTCTCCCAGAAGACAGTGGGGGGGAGGCCAGAGGATGGGCCAGACATGGCGTAGATCGACGCAGAGCTTTTGTCGGAAGTGGGAACAAATACCTGGATTAGACAGGTATCTGCTCCCCCCTGAAAGGTGCCAAATGTGACACCGGAGGTGGGGGAGGAATCCGAAAAGCAGAAGTTCCATTTTTGGGTGGAACTCCGCTTTAAAGACTCGCACATTTTGGAGAACTGAGGGTGGCACTGTGTTCAGTAGGACTCAGACCTCACTATCGCCCACACTCCCATCTAATTATGGGGTTGTGTTTAGTCCAAATCAGGGTGACAACACTGCTACCCCATAGATACAGTACAGTGAGTGTTGTCAGTCACCCTTTCACAGGAAGTGTTACTGGCAGGATCACCAGATAAAAATTTGGAAAAAAAGACCGAAAAAGGAAAATGAATGCAGCCACCACATCTAAGGACTGGTAAGCTTCAAGCTGCATTACATATTTGTTTTTTTTTGTGTTAAATAAGCTTTAAGCCTGTGTTCATATGGGCACATTTCTGCCCCCCCCCCCCCGCTGGGATAGGCTGGCACATGCTGACTTCACACTGACCTGAACTTAGGACATGACCTCCAGGCTGATTTAGAGCGCACCGACATTGACCTTTGGGCTCTCAGTTATAAGCAATTATAAGGTCTCCAAAATGCAACCCAGACTTACAGCGCCCCCTGCAGGGCAAGCGACCACTGTGAATGCAGCCTTAGAGTGACTTATCAGCCATCCCCGCGCAGACAATCTGCCCTCCACGTCAATGTGCCAATGTTCACTTTAACTGCTAATATTTATTACTGCAAATTATTACAATAAAACTGTATTGCATGTTTCACGGTTACAATGTGTCTTCCTTCGTCTGAGTCATTTATTTGTATCTTCCAAGGCCAACTCCGGCTGGAACTTTCCCTTTAGTTTTCAACGGAGTGGAGAAGTGTTAGAACTGTCCAAGTCGTATGGCTTTTGGTGTCCTGATAGGAGAGATTCATCCTTACTTCCTGTTACCGTGCCACATAGGGTGTCACAGAAAAAAAAAACTGACTAGGGTTCTGACTAGAGATGAGCTTAGTGTTCGGTCCAAATGTTATCTCGGATGGATCACTGGCTGTTCAGATGTTCGTCCGGTCCAACACCGAACGTTTAGGGAGTGTAGCGTGGACGAACGAACGCAATGGTTGCTAAGGATGCAGTGGATCCTTGCAGCTTTACCAACCATTTACATCCCCCGGCCTAAGCAAATGGGTGGGGTGGGGGGGGGGGGGTCACATCATTGTCTATATTTGGTCAGACAGCCATATTTGGGCAATAATGTCACCATTAGGGATGAGCTTCGTGTTCGAGTCGAACATACGTTCGACTCGAACATCGGCTGTTCGATCGTTAGACGAAGATCGAACGATTTGGGCCGTTCGCGCCAAATTCGAGTGACGCGAACGGCCCACAATGCACTACGCCATCGCAGTGTCATCCAGGCGCTGTGATTGGCCAAGCATGCACTGTGACCCCGCATGCTTGGCCAATCACAGCGCCGGCAGCGAGGAGAGCAATGATTGGCCACAGGCAGGATGCCTGTGGCCAATTATTGCTGAGGGGGTTTAGTACACGCCCCACACTATAAAAGGCCGCCAGCACGGCGGCCTAGTGTAGTGTGTTCCGGAGCAGGGATAGAGCAGCATAGGCAGGGACAGTGACATTTATTTCTTTCTTGCTTAACCTGGATTCCTTTAGTTTAGGGAAAGAGAAGGATAGGTAGGGAGAGTGTCAGTGTGTTTTGTGCTTGTGCTATAGTGTGCTTAAAAAAAACATTTTTTCTAGGGACAGAAAACTGTAGGTAGGGAGAGTGTGTCAGTTTCTTTCACTGTCAAAGTCCTTGTTTCCAGGGACCTGGAAGGACAGTGAGGTAATTCTCCTTGTGCTAAATTGTGCTTAAAAAAAAAAAATTTTTCTAGGGACAGAAAACTGTAGGTAGGGAGAGTGTGTCAGTTTCTTTCACTGTCAAAGTCCTTGTTTCCAGGGACCTGGAAGGACAGTGAGGTAATTCTCCTTGTGCTAAATTGTGCTTAAAAAAAACATTTTTTCTAGGGACAGAAAACTGTAGGTAGGGAGAGTGTGTCAGTTTCTTTCACTGTCAAAGTCCTTGTTTCCAGGGACCTGGAAGGACAGTGAGTGAATTCTCCTTGTGCTATATTGTGCTTAAAAAAAACATTTTTTCTAGGGACAGAAAACTGTAGGTAGGGAGAGTGTGTCAGTTTCTTTCACTGTCAAAGTCCTTGTTTCCAGGGACCTGGAAGGACAGTGAGTGAATTCTCCTTGTGCTATATTGTGCTTAAAAAAAACATTTTTTCTAGGGACAGAAAACTGTAGGTAGGGAGAGTGTGTCAGTTTCTTTCACTGTCAAAGTCCTTGTTTCCAGGGACCTGGAAGGACAGTGAGGTAATTCTCCTTGTGCTAAATTGTGCTTAAAAAAAACATTTTTTCTAGGGACAGAAAACTGTAGGTAGGGAGAGTGTGTCAGTTTCTTTCACTGTCAAAGTCCTTGTTTCCAGGGACCTGGAAGGACAGTGAGGTAATTCTCCTTGTGCTAAATTGTGCTTAAAAAAAAAATTTTTCTAGGGACAGAAAACTGTAGGTAGGGAGAGTGTGTCAGTTTCTTTCACTGTCAAAGTCCTTGTTTCCAGGGACCTGGAAGGACAGTGAGGTAATTCTCCTTGTGCTAAATTGTGCTTAAAAAAAACATTTTTTCTAGGGACAGAAAACTGTAGGTAGGGAGAGTGTGTCAGTTTCTTTCACTGTCAAAGTCCTTGTTTCCAGGGACCTGGAAGGACAGTGAGGTAATTCTCCTTGTGCTATATTGTGCTTAAAAAAAAAACATTTTTTCTAGGGACAGAAAACTGTAGGTAGGGAGAGTGTGTCAGTTTCTTTCACTGTCAAAGTCCTTGTTTCCAGGGACCTGGAAGGACAGTGAGGTAATTCTCCTTGTGCTAAATTGTGCTTAAAAAAAACATTTTTTCTAGGGACAGAAAACTGTAGGTAGGGAGAGTGTGTCAGTTTCTTTCACTGTCAAAGTCCTTGTTTCCAGGGACCTGGAAGGACAGTGAGGTAATTCTCCTTGTGCTAAATTGTGCTTAAAAAAAACATTTTTTCTAGGGACAGAAAACTGTAGGTAGGGAGAGTGTGTCAGTTTCTTTCACTGTCAAAGTCCTTGTTTCAAGGGACAGAGAAGGACACCTGAAGGTAGCCCTTATTGCTTTTTTCCCATCTCCCTGCAGGCCATCCATTAAAATGTCTGGAAGGCAAACAAGGAGAGGCAGACAGTCAGGAGGCAAAAAAAGAGGGCAAGCAGGCTCTGTGTCTGGGGGCAACAGTGCTGGTCGTGGACGCGGTGCATTGTCATCAGCACATGGCCATGGGACACGCTTGTCCTTCTTTTCGGCAGCTGGACATGTTGAGCCACATCATGCCGAAGACTTGGTAGAGTGGATGACCAAGCCCTCCTCCTCCTCCTCATCCTCTCTCACCCAGGCTCAGGGTACTGGAAAAGCAGCTGCCAAAGCGTCCTCTTCCCTGGTATCAATGTCAGACTCATCATCAGTCACTCCTTCCCTAGACCCACCATGCCCTCCTCCTGAGGAGTCCCCCGAACTGTTTGAGCACAGTGTTGGGTACATGCTCCAGGAGGATGCCCAGCGTTTCGAAGGGTCTGATGATGAAACCCAGCTAGAGGAAGGCAGTAGCGTGAGAGCAGACAGAGGGGATGCTCAAGAAGGACACCAATCTGGCAGTCATGTTCCAGCAGCTGCAGCATACTGCCAGATTGCCTCCAGTGATGAGGAGGGAGGTGATGATGAGGTCACTGACTCCACGTGGGTGCCTAATAGGAGAGAGGAGGAGGAGGAGGATGAGGAGGAGGCACATCTCCAACGAGGCAGGATGCCCTTTGGTGGCCAGCGTAAGGGCAGTACACCGACGGAATCACACCGCAGAGCTCCGCCTGTGCAGGGCACTGCCTCTGCCCGTCATTCAAAAAGTTCCTTGGTGTGGGCCTTTTTTGAGGCTAGTGCATCAGATCGCACAGCTGCTGTTTGCAACATATGTCTCAAGCGTATATCGCGTGGCCAAAACATCAGCCGCTTGGGTACCACATGCCTGACCAGACATATGTTGACCTGCCATGCAGCTCGTTGGCAAGCCTACCTCAAAGACCCACACCAAAGAACAAAGCGGACCTCTCCTTGCACCGCATCAGCTGGGATCTCCAACCCCACTATAACTTCAGTCCTCTCTGAAACATGCTCTGAGAGGAATGAAGGTGTAGAATTAGGTGTGTCACAGCCAAGTACTTGCGGCCACTCTGCTAGCAGTACACCGACGTCCGATTCTAGCAGGCAAATTTCCCTGCCCCAGCTGCTGGACCGTCGAAAGAAGTTCACTCCCAGCCATCCACATGCCCAGCGGTTGAATGCTAGCTTGGCTAAATTGCTAGCGCTTCAACTGCTGCCTTTTCAGTTGGTAGACTCGGCCCCCTTCCGTGAGTTTGTGCAATGTGCGGTTCCTCAGTGGCAGGTTCCCAAACGCCACTTTTTCTCACGGAAGGCTATTCCGGCTCTCTACCGGCATGTGGAAGGCAATGTCTTGGCCTCGCTGGACAGGGCGGTCAGCGGTAAGGTGCATATTACCGCTGACTCATGGTCCAGCAGGCATGGACAGGGACGTTACCTTTCTTTCACGGCCCATTGGGTCACTCTTTTGGCAGCTGGGAAGGATGCAGGACAAGGTGCAGTAGTGTTGGAGGTTGTCCCACCGCCACGCCTCCAAAATGCTACTACTGGTTGTGACACACCTCTCTCCTCCACCCCCTCCTCTCCTTCTTCCTCCATGGCCTCTTCCTGTGGTTTGTCCTATGAACCAGCGGTGCTCCGTAGCCGTTCACGGGGCTACGCAAGTACGCAGGCAAAAAGATGCCATGCCGTGCTTGCGCTGGTGTGTTTGGGGGACAGAAGCCACACTGGGGCAGAGGTCCTGTCTGCTCTGCAGGGCCAGGCCGAGAGGTGGTTGACGCCACGCCAGCTTAAGCCAGGAATGGTGGTTTGCGACAATGGCACCAACCTCCTCTCCGCCCTCCGACAGGGACAACTGACCCATGTGCCCTGTGTGGCTCACGTCCTTAACCTGGTGGTGCAGCGGTTCTTGGGCAGGTACCCGGGCTTACAGGATGTCCTGAGGCAGGCCAGGAAAGTCTGTGTGCATTTCCGCAGATCTTATAATGCCAGTGCTCGCCTGGCTGAGCTGCAAAAGGAGTTGAACCTGCCCAAGAACCGCCTTATATGTGACATGCCCACCAGGTGGAACTCAACGTTGGCCATGCTGCAGCGGCTGCACACGCAGCAGAGGGCCATCAATGAGTACCTGTGCGACTACGGCACCAGGACAGGGTCAGGGGAGCTTGGTTTTTTTTCTCCACGCCAGTGGGGCATGATCAGGGATGCATGCACTGTCCTGGCACCATTTGAGGAGGCCACGAGGATGGTGAGCAGTGACAGTGCATGCATCAGTGACACTGTACCTCTTGTCCACCTGTTGGAGCACACGCTGCGTGGAATAATGGACAGGGCACTTGAGGCAGAACAGAGGCAGGAAGAGGAGGACTTCCTTGCCTCTCAAGGCCCCCTTTACCCAGACAGTGTTCCTTCTGTCCCACCCATCGCACAGGAAGAGGAGGAGGAGGAGGAGGAGGAGGAGGATTGTGTCAGCATGGAGGTGGAGGCTGGCACTCAGCATCATCAGCAGCAGTCTTTTAGGGATGATTTACAGTCCCAAGAAACCAGTGGACTTGTACGTGGCTGGGAGGAGGTGGCTGCGGATCATGTCGTCCTTAGTGACCCAGAGGACTCCGGAGCGAATGCCTCAGCAAACCTACGCTGCATGGCCTCCCTGATCCTGCAAAGTCTGCGGAAGGATCCTCGTATTCTTCGGATCAAGGAGAGGGACCATTACTGGCTGGCCACTCTCCTTGATCCACGGTACAAGGGTAAGGTTGCGGACCTTATGTTACCGTCGCAGAGGGAGCAGAGGATGAGACAACTCCGGGAGGCCTTGCAGAAAGGTCTGTGCAACGCGTTCCCAGAGACTGGGAGGTTGCAAACTCCTGGTCCTGGACAACGAGTTGCTGAGGCTTCGGCCAGTCAAAGAAGGAGCGGTGGGGAAGGTGGCCGTCTGACCGATGCGTTCAGACAATTCTTTAGTCCGCAGCCCCAAAGTATGATCGGTTCCAGCAACCATCGCCAGCGTCTGATAAACATGGTGCAGGAATATCTAGGGGCAAGGTCAGACTTGGACACCTTCCCCACCGAAAATCCTCTGGCTTACTGGGTCTTGAGGATGGATCACTGGCCAGAGCTTGCACAGTATGCAATTGAGCTACTGGCCTGTCCTGCATCCAGCGTTCTTTCGGAACGCACATTCAGTGCTGCTGGAGGATTTGTCACGGATCACAGGGTGCGCCTGTCCACCGACTCGGTTGATCGACTGACTTTCATCAAGATGAACCAGTCTTGGATCACCACCAGCTACCACACACCTGATGCTGATATAACAGACTAATTGATTTTAACATGTCACATCCCTTCAAGACTGATGCTGATGCTGAGTGCCTGTGCTGTTATGTTGACTGGCTATCCTCCTCCTCCGAGTCCTCAATGATACGATTGATGATGATAGCTTGGAAGATCATTTTTGTTTATGGGTGCCGCCACCAGTGGCTAAGGCCCAATTTTTCAGCCCCTGTTTTACAGGGGCGTGTAATTACAATTTTTTTAGCAATAATTTGCCATAGGGCTCATTGCTGTGCTCCAAGTACAGTATCTGTGAGGGGTTGGAGTGTTGTGGCACCAGTGCCTAAGGCCCAATTTTTCAGCCCCTGTTTAACAGGGGCGTGTCATTACAATTTTTGAAGCAATACTTTGCAACAGGGCTCATTGCTGTGCTCCAAGTACAGTATCTGTGAGGGGTTGTAGTGTTGTGCCACCAGTGCCTAAGGCCCAATTTTTCAGCCCCTGTTCAACAGGGGCATGCAATTACAATTCTTGATCTAATAATTCACAGCAGGGTCCATTGCTGCACCCACCAAGAGTAACTCTGAGGGCTTACAGTCTTGTGGCAACGCCACCACCACCACCACCACGAAAGGCCCAATTTTTCAGCCCCTGTTCAAAAGGGGCATGTAATTACAATTCTTGATCTAATAATTCACAGCAGGGCCCATTGCTGCACCCACCAAGAGTAACTGTCAGGGCTTACAGTGTTGTGGCACCAGCACCACCATCAAAGGCCCAATTTTTACTACCACTGTTCAACAATTATATGTAATTAAAATTCCTGATATAATAGTTGACAGCAGGGCGTTCCAGCACCAACCAAGAGTAACTGTGAGTGCTTACAGTGTTGTGCCAACACCAACAACTAAGGGGCCTATTTCTGCAGAGTATATACGGCAGGTCCCTACTTTCAAACATCCAACTTACAAACGACTCCTACTTGCAAACGCAAGAAGACAACAGGAAGTGAGAGGAAATCTACCACT
Source organism: Rana muscosa (assembly GCA_029206835.1). Classification (NCBI taxonomy): domain Eukaryota; kingdom Metazoa; phylum Chordata; class Amphibia; order Anura; family Ranidae; genus Rana; species Rana muscosa. The sequence continues at coordinate 208,153,765 of CM055119.1, read as the reverse complement.
AGGAAGGAAAATTCTCTCCTGTAAGAATAAATATGGGAGAAAGGTGTCTCCTCTGTACTGATGCTTTATCAGCAATCCTTGTTTCAAGAAAAACACCACATTTCAAAAACAGTTGTCATTGGGACGGAAAGTGAGGTGAAATGTTCTGAACAGGGGCACAGACAGCAAAACAAATGTTACAGGGGTGATAACCCTTACCTATGTTTCCCAAAAAGTTTAAAAATAGATTTTTGGGCTGGAGCTACACTTCAACAATGTACCTGTTCAAAATTACAAACAGATTCTACATAAGAACAAACCTACAGTCCCTGTCTTGTATGCACCGCCTGTATACGGCTGTTCAGAGTATATAGGGCCTTTTTTATTTTATGTGCGGGGTTCCCCTTAATATCCATACAAGACCCAAAGGGGCTGGTAATGGGCTGGGGTAGGGGGGGGGGGGGTCATGGGGTAGCTATGCCATTTTTCTTAAAGAATTTCATCCATGTTACCGGGACCAGACATTACATTAAAGCCGCAAGCAGTTTTAAATGGCTTTTTTTTCCTTTAGAAGTGTCATTTTGTGCAGGGACAGTTCTAAACACGGGAAACACGTGGCACTTCACAGGCATACTTTAGACACCCCCCAGGTACGATATTTAAAGGAATATTTGACTTTTTTTTTTCACTTTATGCATCATTAAAATGACTGCTCCTGAAAAACGACCTTTTTTAAAACTTCTTTTTGCATTGATACATGTCCCCTGGTGCAGAACCCGGGTTCCCAAACCCTTTTTATGACAATAACATGCATAATAGTTGTTATAATTAGCACTTTAGAATTCGAACGTTCGCATCCATTGTATTTAATAGGGTTCTAATGTTCGTTCGAACTTTCGGTCCGTTCGCGGGTTCTGGTGCGAACCGAACCCGGGGGTGTTCGGCTCATCACTAGTCACCATCATCCTGGTTGTCAATAGCGGTTAGGGCTGCTTGTACCTGCTGAGTCCTTACCAACCACTGACGTCTCTTGGCCCATTCACTTACGTGGCCAAGAATCCCCGACCATGTAAGCAAATGGGTGGGAAGGGAGAGGGCTACTTGTACTTGCTGAGTCCTTACCAACCACTGATGCCACTTACGTGGCCAAGAACGCCCGACCACGTAAGCAGTTGGGCGGGGAATGGAGAGGGTTACAACATTGCCTAAATATAGCCAAACAACGATATGTGGGCAATAATGTCACCATCATCCCGGCTGTTAATAGTGATTAAGGAAGCAGCGGCTGCTTGTACCCGCTGAGCCCTTACCAACCACTGATGTCACACGGCCCAAATGGACGGGGAATGTAGAGTGTTACATCATTGCCTATATATGGTCACATGCCCCTTATTTGGGCAATAACATCACCACTATCTTAGCTGCCAATAGTGGTTAAGGAAGCGGTGGCTACTTGTACCTGCTGAGTCCTTACCAACTACTAACGTCACCCGGCCCATTCACTTACATGGCCAAGAATCCCCGACCATGTAAGCAAATGGGTGGGAAGGGAGAGGGCTACTTGTACTTGCTGAGTCCTTACCAACCACTGATGCCACTTGCGTGACACCGAACGTTTAGGGAGTGTAGCGTGGACGAACGTGACAGCTTCCGGCTGTCAATGGTTGCTAAGGACGCAGTGGATCCTTGCAGCTTTACCAACCATTTACATCCCCCGGCCTAAGCAAATGGGTGGGGGGGGGTGTTACATCATTGTCTATATTTGGTCAGACAGCCATATTTGGATGTCTAATGTCACCACCATCCTGGTTGTCAATAGCGGTTAAGGAACCGGTGGCTGCTTATACCTGCTGAGTCCTTACCAAGCACTGACGTCTCTTGGCCCATTCACTTACGTGGCCAAGAATCCCCGACCATGTAAGCAAATGGGTGAGAAGGGAGAGGGCTACTTGTACCTGCTGAGTCCTTACCAACCACTGATGTCACACAGGCCCATTCGCTTACATAACTGGGAATCCCTGGCCACATAAGCAAACGAGCAGAGAATTATTTTTTCTTTGCATTGATACATATTATCCAGGATAGTGCTTGCCCACCTATGCTATCTTTTGACACTCCCATGTCTATTAGCTCAGAAAATTGGCATTTGTAATTTGACAGATTTGGGTCCCATTGATTTCAGTGGGGGTTCAAGATCGGCATCTAAACTCCTGACGAACTGAACCCAGGGCAGCTTGACTCACCACTAGTTCTGACCTGTCCCCACTTTAGCCACATCTAGAAAAAAAAATGTTCATGTCTTTCTTCAATAATGAGCTACACCCAATTTACTGCACAGAACTCTTCTGCATTGCACAGCTTGAACAGTAAAGAACCCCTTCCTACACCCCTTGTAAAATCATCCTTCCTACAAAACCTGATGTCCTCCTATTTTTTTCTACAAATGAAAGATTTGTTTACTTTATAGCAATATTGACGAGATTGATACATAATCAAGAGTCTTTATTTGTTCCAGAATGATCCAGGCCAATTTTCTGTTCCCTTCCATCCCTTTTTATTAGTTTAGCTGTCGGTCTTTGACCATCACGGGATCCGATCTCCAATCATCACTGCAGAGGGAGATTGGTGACAGTTCCATTATCTCGGGGCTGCTCTGGGCACAGCTGCCTGCCGTCTAAATGTTCCTCGGTAATCAATGTTCATAAAACGTTCTGTGCCGGACGCGGGCTCGGGTTTATTAGCAGACACAACCGTAACGAGTCCTCTCCCCGGGAATTCCTCTTCTTCATCTCACCGTCTGATTGAGACGGGAAACCCAGCTGACAAATGTCCCCTTCTCCATCTCACAGAACATCTGAAAACGACACCGGCCGGAGGGGGGTCCCTACCATCCTCCACACCCAACCTCCACCAATACTAATAGGCTTATTATGGTCGATGGCTGGTCACTGGTCTTCGCTGAATATGAGTGAAGAGCGTCACAACACAATGATAAGTCCAGTAATTGTTTTTTTTAATTCACAACAAGAGGTCAGAAAGTGTAATGCTCGCCAAATTGCCTCGGTCAGGAATTATAGCTGGCGAGTGTTTCCTCTGCCTTTAGCAGTCTCCTGTTTCTTGAAGGCCCCCTTCACACCAGTGTCATCCGGATTCCCCACTGACAGCAGAATGTAAACAAAAAAGTGCTGGCCCCTCCAAAAATTCATACCAGGCCCTTCAGGTCTGATTTGGATATTGGGGGACTTCATGCCAAAAAAAAATAAAAATCTCGTTAGGACCCCCAATCCAAACAAGGCCCTTTGGTTCTGGTATGGATTTTGGGGGGGAGGGGACTTCATGTCAAAAAAATAAATAAAAATGGTGTGAGGCCCCCTAATTTATACCAGGCCCTTCAGGTCTGGTTTGGATATTGGGGGACTTCATGCCAAAAAAAATAAAAAAATGTCGATAGGACCCCCAATCCAAACAAGGCCCTTCGGGTCTGGTATGGATTTTGGTGGGGACTTCATGCCAAAAAAAAAAAAAAATGATGGCGTGAGGTCTCCCCCCAATCCATACCAGGCCATTCGGGTCTGGTATGGATGGTGGGGGGGGGGGGAGAACCTCAGGACAAAAATAAAAAAATAAATGGCACAAGGTCCCCCCAATCCATACCAGGCCCTCCGGGTCTGATATGGATTGGGGGACACACTAAAAAACAAATGGCGTGAGGTCCCCCGCAAAATCGATACCAGACCCTTATCTGAGCATGCAACCTGGCAGGTCAGAAAAGGGGCGGGACAAGTGTGCTCCCCCACCCCTCTCCTGAACCATACCAGGCCACATGCTTTTTTAATTTTTTTTACTACTTCTTATTATTCGTTTTTCATTTTTTTTTTCATTTGTTATAAAAAAAATATATATATTTTTTTAATCCAGTATCTTTTTATTTAAATTTTATATACAGAAGAAAGACAAACAATACATCCCAAGTACAAGAAAAATAATAAATTCCTAATAATATCAAATTTTTATTAAAATTTTCTTAATTTTCATTCTTTCCACATCTGTTCTTTGCCGTGAACATAAGGCAGGGGTCTCAAACCTGCGGCCCTCCAGCTGTTGCGGAATTACAAGTCCCATCATGCCTCTGCCTATGGGAGTCATGCTTGTAACTGTTTAGCCTTGCAATGCCTCATGGGAATTGTAGTTCTGCAACAGCTGGAGGGCCACCAGTTTGAGACCCCTGACATAAGGCCTATTGGGTTTCTGTCCCCACAAATACACCATTATACACCTGACACTTATTCTTTTCAATTATGCGGCAGCCGATGATGCATTTAACCTCCTCCCTTGCCTGGAATCCCTATAATTAAGCTCCGGGGGGTGGAGCGAAATGCATTGGGGGTGTGGCCTGGTCGGAGTCTGGGCTGAGACTGACACATACTCCTCTATAGTGGATTTGCAGCGATCTGCGGCTTGAGGATTTTGTTCTTCATTACAGGCCACATGTTCAACATATGGGGGGGGGGGGGTTGCCAGGGGGCACACCCCCTGTCAAAGCACCTTGTCCCCATGTTGATAAGGACGAGGGCCTCTTTCCCCCAACCCTGGTCTTGTGACGTTGCGTGTGTGGGGATGACTTATTGGAATCTGGAAGCCCCCTGTAACAAATTCCCCCTAGATCCGCCCCCCCCCCCACCCAAGTGAATGAGTATGAGTACCCCTACTCATTCACAAAATAAAAATGACCAGTGTAAATAAACACACCAAACACAGTTTTTGATAAGCCCTTTATTTATACACAGGGCAACATTAGTGAGCTGGTTGCTGGGACACTGGCAGCTGGGCCGCACAGTGCCATTGGTTGGTATGGTCCAGCCACCAGCATCCTAGCAACCAATGACATGCAGCATAATTGATTGCTAGGAAACTGGTGGCAGGGCCACAGTGTCATTGGTTGCTTTGCCTCAGGCGACAATTAACCTGGGTGCTTTTCTGATTGGGGTACAAGAGTGATGCAAAGGGGGATTGGGGTACATTAAAAAGGCAGAGAGAAGAATGGGGTACCCAGAGGGACACAGAGGGATGGAGAGAGATTAGGCAACAATAGAAGGACAGAAGGATATAGGGGTACAATAGCTGGGCAGAAAGAATTGGGACACTATACAGGTCTACAATAAAGAAAGGGAGGGGATTGTTGGAGTATGATGGGGGGACAGAGGAGAGATTGGGGTTTCAAGAGAGGGACACAGAGAGATTGAATCACAATAGTGGGAAGATTGAGGATGAAGCACAATAGAGGAATGGATGGGGGAATGAGGCACATTAAATGAATAGATAGAGTATTTGGGTACAACAGAGGGACAGAGAGGGGATTGGGGTACATGAGGTGGGTGGATGGGGATTGGGGTACAGTAGGAAAATGAATGGGGATTGGGGTACAATAGAGGGAGGGATAGGCAATTGGGGTACAATAGAGGTAAGAATGGGCAAATAGCATACAATAGAGGGATGGATGGGGGTACAACAGAGGGACAGAGAGCAGATTGGGTGCAGTAGGGGGGTGGGTGGGGATTGGGGTACAATAGAGATATGGATAGGGGACTGAGGCAAAATAGGGGACTAGAAAGGTGATTGGGGCACAATAGGGGGATGTATGAGGCATTGAGGTACAATAGAGGAATGGATAAGTGATTGAGGTACAATGGGGAGATTTTGATACAATAGATGGATGGAGGGAATTGGGGTACAACAGAGGGACAGAAAGGGGATTGAGGTACATGAGGGTATGGATGGGGATTGTGGTACAATAGAGGGAGAGATAGGCAATTTGGGTACAATAGAGGGATGAATGGGCAAATAGCCTACAATAGAGGGATGGATGGGGGTACGACAGAGAGCAGATTGGGTGCAGTAGGGGGGTGGGTGGGGACTGGGTTACAATAGAGATATGGATAGGGGACTGAGGCAAAATAGGGGACTAGAAAGGTGATTGGGGCACAATAGGGGGATGTATGAGGCATTGGGGTACAATAGAGGGATGGATAAGTGATTGAGGTACAATGGGGAGATTTTGATACAATAGATGGATGGAGGGAATTGGGGTACAACAGAGGGACAGAAAGGGGATTGAGGTACATGAGGGTATGGATGGGGATTGTGGTACAATAGAGGGAGAGATAGGCAATTTGTGTACAATAGAGGGATGAATGGTCAAATAGCATACAATAGAGGGATCGATGAGGGTACAACAGAGGGACAGAGATGAGACTGGGTGCAGTAGGGGGGTGGATGGGGATTGGGGTATTGGATAGGGATTGGGGTACTATAGAGGGACAACGATGGGATTGGGGTACATGGGGGGGGGTTGATTGGGGTACAATAGAGGGATGAATGGGCAAATAGTATACAATAGAGGGATGGATGTAGGTATAACAGAGGGACAGAGAGGAGATTGGGTGCAGTAGGGGGGTGGGGGTTGGAATTGGGGCACAATAGATGGATAGACAGGAGATTTGGGTTCAATAGATGGATGGGTAGGGTATTGTGGTGTAACAGAGGGACAGAAAGGAGACTGGGTTACAATAGAGAAGGATGGATGGATGGTTGGGGTACAGCAGAGGAATGTATGAGTTATTGGGGTACAATAGAGGGATGGATAAGGGATTGGGGTACAATGGGAAGATTTTTATACAATAGATGGATGGAGGAAATTGGGGTACGACAGAGGAACAGAGAGGAGGCTGGGTTACAGTAGAGAGATGGATGGAGGATTGGGGGTACAGTAGAGGGATGGATGAGGGATTGGGCCACAATAGGGGGATGTATGAGGCCTTGGGGTATAATAGAGGGATGGATGGGGGTATGACAGAGAAGGGATTGGGGTACAATGGGGAGATTTTTATACAATAGATGGATGGAGGAAATTGGGGTACGACAGAGGAACAGAGAGGAGGCTGGGTTACAGTAGAGAGATGGATGGAGGATTGGGGGTACAGTAGAGGGATGGATGGGGGATTGGGCCACAATAGGGGGATGTATGAGGCCTTTGGGTACAATAGAGGGATGGAGAAGGGATTGGGGTATGACAGAGAAGGGATTGGGGTACAATGGGGAGATTTTTATAAAATAGATGGATGGAGGAAAGTGGGGTACAACAGAGGGACAGAGAGGAGACTGGGTTACAGTAGGGAGATGGATGGGGGATTGGGGTACAATAGAGAGATGGCTAGGGGATTGGCATACAATAGAGGGATGGATAGGGGACTGGGGCAAAATAGAGGAATAGAGAGGGGATTGGGGTACAGCAGAGGAATGGATGGGGGATTGGGGTACAATAGGGGAATGTATGAGGCCTTGGGGTACAATAGAGAGGTGGATAAGGGATTGGGGTATGATAGAGAAGGGATTGGGGTAAAATCGGGTGATTTTGATACAATAGATGGATGGAGGGAATGGGGGTACAGAAGAGGAGCAGAGAGGGGATTGGGGTAGAATAGAGGGATGGATAGGGGATTTTTTAGAATAGGAAAATTGGGGTACAACAAAGGGGCAGAGAGGAGACTGGGTTACAGTAGGGAGGTGGATGGGTTATTGGGGTACAATAGAGATATGGATAGGGGATTGGCATACAATAAATGAATGGATAGGGGACTGGGGCAAAAAAGGGGAATAGAGGGGGGGATTGGGGTACAGTAGAGGGATAGCTGGGGGATTGGGGCCCAATAGGGGGATGAATGAGGCATTGGGATACAACAGAGGGATGGATAAGGGATTGGGGTATAAAAGAGGGACAGAGAAGGGAGTGGGATACAATGGGAGGATTGGGGTACAATAGATGGATGGGGGGATTGGGGTACAACAGAGGGACATAAATGGTATTGTTAGAATAGGGGGATTGGGGTACATTTAAGGACAATAGATGGATAGGGGATTGGGGCACAACGGATGGATAGACAGGGCATTTGGATACAATAGATGGATGGGTAGGGGATTGTGGTATAACAGAGGGACAGAAAGGAGACAATAGGGAGAAGGATGGAGGATTGGGGTACAGTAAAGTTATGGATGGGTGATTGGGGCACAATAGGGGGATGTATGAGGCATTGGGGTACAATAGAGGGATGGATAAGGGATTGGGGTACAATGGGGAGATTTTGATACAATAGATAGATGGAGGAAATTGGGGTACAACAGAGGGACAGAGAGGAGACTGGGTTACAGTAGGGAGATAGATGGGGGATTGGGGTACAATAGAGGAATGGATAGGGGACTGGGGCAAAATAGGGGAATAGAGAGGGGATCGAGGTACAGTAGAGAGATGGATGGGGGTTTGGGGGCACAATAGAGGGATGAATGGAGGATTGGGGTACAGTAAAGTTATGGATGGGTGATTGGGGCACAATAGGGGGATGAATGAGGCATTGGGGTACAATAGAGGGATGGATAAGGGATTGGGGTATAACAGAGGGACAGTGAAGGGATTGGGGTACAATAGGAGGATTGGGGTACGATGGATGGGGGAATTGGGGTACAATAGAGGGACAGAAAGGGGATTGTTAGAATAGTGGGGATTGGGGTACATTTAAGGACAATAGATGGATTAAGGGAATTGGGGTACAATACAGGTACAGAGAGGAGATTTGGGTACAACAGATTGACAGAGAGGAGACTGGGGTACAACAGAGGGACAGAGAGGGGATTGGGGTACAACAGAGGGACAGAGAGGGGATTGGGGTACAACAGAGGTACAGAGAGGAGATTTGGGTACAATAATTTGATGGAGGGGATTGGGGTACAACAGAGGGACAGAGAAGGGATTGGGGTACAACAGAGGTACAGAGAGGAGATTTGGGTACAATAGTTTGATGGAGGGGATTGGGGTACAACAGAGGGACAGAGAAGAGATTGGGGTACAAGGGGGAGATGTTGATACAATAGATGGATGGAGGGGATTGGGGTACAACAGAGGGACAGAGAGGAGGTTGGTAGAATAGGGGGATCAGGGTACATGGGAGGGCCCGGAATACGGACAGTTGGGACCGATGACTGACATCTCAGTGAGTTTAGCGCACGCTGATCTCAGAAAACTCCTAATTGCTCCCAGAAATGATTCCTCCCGCCACGCTGCGCTCTAGCGGTGGTAATCGCTCTGTGTCATCCCTCCCACTGGCCTGATATTTAGGGTGATTAATTTGTCATCGCTGCATCCAATTATACAAACAGGGGGGGTGGCATGGCCTGGATGTTGTATGTTGTACATGGACCTGATGAAAGTGAGAATCATCCAACAGACGCCAACGCTGCCCAGGTGGTCGGGGATCCCGGGGGTGGGGGGGCACACAGTGTGGAGGAACCGCTCCAACCTTATCTGGCGTCAGGAGCAGAGCACAGCGGAGGAAAGTCATTACCATCTCCGCAGGACATTCATGAAATAATCAGCGACAGCAAAGTGACAGATCGCTCCCCATCTCACACCATCAGCCTCATCATTCCCGGCTCATTCTGAGACAATAAAGCGGAATTAAACCCGAAACCAGAAATGTCACATATTACAACTTACCAATCATTAGATGTGGTGGCTGCATTCGTTTTTTTTTTTTTTGTGGCTTTTTGCCCCCTCTATTTTCACCTGGTGATCTGGTCTGTAACACACCCCCTGTATTAGAGCGCTCCACTCTGAATGAAGGAGCACAGGGGGCGCCTTTCGACTGCAGCATTGTCAGTCTGAGAGGAGGGGAGTTTTAGATATACTAGCTGATTTAAATACACTAACAAATTGAGGCCAAACTCCAGCTCACACTTTATAAGCAGTTACAGCAAACAGTGTTTCTTCCTTTTGGAATATACAGCGGGGGTGTAACGAAATGTCCCACACTGCGCTTTAGTGCTTTTGTCATATACCACTTCCTTCCAGTCTGAATATAGATATCAGATATTCCAACCGCTCACAAGCATAAAACGAGACGATACTTGTTTGTCTGCTGAACATGGACTGTTTATTAGAACCAGAATACAAGTCTTATATACAGTAAAAGAGGAGGTTCCATATCCTGCTCATACTACTCTAGCAATACACAGAAACATAAATTAACATGAGCTAATTAACTAATCCCATAAAGCAGCCGTTGTGACTCCCTAACTATAATACACATGTAGCACTACCCCCGTAGGAGCTGCTGGTTTAGATTTGGGCTTTGCACGTTACCTATAGGTTCGTTGTCAGGGAAATGTTGGGTTTTATTTTTGCTGCAATAACTTGTAGAGAAAGTAGAAGGTATGAGAAGAGAGGGGAAGGTTCAGGTACCCATTGCAGAACACACAAAAATGTCTAAAGTCATTCACCACTCTCACTTTTGAGTGGGTATTTCTCACCCGGATAGTCCCCCTCTCATCTGGCCTAGCAGCCGGGATAACGCACGAACCAGTATAAGAACAGTCTCTGTCACAGACCGTTTGAGAACAAATATGGATAGCCAGGAATCCTCTGCCACAGGATTTCAGTCCCGAACTTCCAGCTGTGCCGTAAAAGAACCTTTAAGCCAATCCGGCAAACTGCTGGGCTTTTAAAGTAGTGGATCCCCTCTTAACGAGGTCACCAGGCCTATCCCGAGATATTAGCACTTTGCTGGTCTCCTCCAGGGCAGGTCCTCCCCCGGTTTCCTTCGTTAAACAGCTTCCTCCCTCTCAGCTTCCTAAGGGAGGAAGGGATCCCCTTTAGGATTGTAGGCCCCAGTCTTCACAACTGGGCCTACTCGCTAGAGATGCAGCCTCGGGCCAACGTGGCCCCGGGCTGAGAACACACACACACATACCTCGCGCCACGAGGGCCGCGAGGCGAAGAAGAGCCCTGCACAATGGCGTCTGCCCGTTAAGTATCCCTCCCCAGCATGCACAGCGGGGCACCACTCCCACTTAACCACTGCCGAGAAGGGACACCCAATACACCATGGTCTGCCTGCGTTCCAACATGGACCTGAGGTGGTACCGCCACCTTCAGGCAACAAGGGAAAATACTACCAGGCACCACCTTAGCCAGGACAGAAGCAATTTGTATATAATTACATAAGTCTAAACTCCAACTATTGGATCAGACACCCCCTAAATTTACAATAGTGCCCCAATCATCGGGGGCAGGGCGCTACACACATTATCATACATATCAACACAGAACTCCTTCATACAATTGCAGGGTTAATTAGCACAAACAACAATGGGTGAAAGACTCTTAGAAGTTATCCTAGACTCATTTACATTATAGACAGGTGGCTGTCCCAACAGTATGAATCAGTCACTATTTCTAATATGACATATACAGGGTTCCCAGAGTCTGTGTGTCTTGGGGGGACATGGACCTGAATCCAAAATAACACCACCTCAAGGGTCCCCAGGCATACAGCTCACAAAGAGCACCGTTCCCCCAAATGCCAGGGACCATGATCGGTGGGCAAGAGGCTAGCATTCAGTCCTCTCCAAAAGCCTCTGTCCCGGGTGAGTCTGTCACAGGGGGGGAAATAATGATTGGATCCCCTGCAGATTGTGTAGGTTTGCCCACTTACATAGAAATTAAGGGTCTATAATTTTTATCATAGGTGTATTTTATATGATAGAGACGGAATATCAACCAAAAATCCAGAAAAAACACATGATAGAAATGTTATAAATGGAGTTGCAGTTCAGTGAGTAAAATAAGTATTTGATCCCCTTAGTACTTGGTGGGGTATCCCTTGTTGGGAAGCACAGAGGTCAGACGTTTCTTGTAGGTGGTGATCAGGTTTCCACACATCTCAGGAGGGATTTTCTCTTCTTTACAGATCTTCTCTAAATCCTTAAGGTTTCTTGGCTGTCTCTTGGCAACTCAAAGTTTCAGCTCCCTCCATAAATTTTCTATAGGATTAAGGTCTGGAGACTGGCTAGGCCACTCCATGACCTTAATGTGCTTATTCTTGAGCCTTTGTTGCCTTGGCCGTGTGTTTTGGGTCATTGTCATGCTGGGAGACCCGTCCATGACCCATCTTCAGTGTTCTGGATGAGGGAAGAAGGTTCTCATCCAAGATCTTACAATACGTGGCCCCGCCTATTGGCCCCTCAATACGGCAAAGTCGGTCTGTACTTTTAGCAGAGAAACACCCCAAAGCATCATATTTCCACCTCCGTGTGACTGTAGGGATGGTGTTCTTAGGGTCATAGTCAGCATTTTTCTGAAAATTTAAATTTTAAGAACGTTGGTTCAATTTTCTAATCGTTAGTGGGGTCAAATTGACATTAATTTTCGACCACAGTGACAGGAAAATTCAAAGGAGCAGAATAGAAAACTTCTCGGTCAAAGGAATTTTCAGGCAGTGTATGTAACTTTCATTCAGTATTATTATTATTTAGGTACTTGTATAGCATCATCAATTTACGCAGCGCTTTACATATACATTGTACATTCACATCTGTCCCCGCCCTCAAGGAGCTCACAATCTAAAGTCCCTAATCTCACATTCATATACTAGGGACAATTTTTTTTTTAGACAGAAGCCAGTTAACCTACCAGCAGTAGTGTCTTCGGAGTGTGGGAGGAAACCGGAGTACCCAGAGGACAGGTACACTCCAGGCAGGTGGTGTTGTGGTTGGGATTCGAACCAGCGACCCTTTTTACTGCTAGGACGAGAGTGCTACCCACTACACCACTGTGCCGTCCTACACCCCTGTGCCGCCCTACAGTACAGTGGAACCTTGGATTAGGAGGATAATCCGTTCCAGGAGAATGCTTGTAATCCAAAGCACTCGCATATCAAAGCGAGTTTCCCCATAGAAGTCAACAGAAACGAAAATAATTAGTTCCACATTGACTTCTATGGCATGCAATACCGCATGTGGCCAGAGGTGGGGGGGAGAGACTCGGAAATAATCAGAGATCGTTCGGCTGCCCTCAGAAACCCCCGGAAAGGCTCGGAAACACTCGGGAACGGAGTGTTTCCGAATGGCTCCGAGCGGTTTCGAATGTCACCGGCGCCCCCGCACCTCTGGCCAAATGTGGAACTGCTCAACTTAGAGGCTTGAATCCTGCTCGTTTTGTGAGACAACACTCAAGATTAAAAAAAAAAAATATTGCTCATAATTGCGAAACGCTCGTTAACCGCGTTACTCGCAATCCGAGATTCCACTGTAATTACATTCATTTTAAAAATGAACGTTAAAGGGGTTGTAAAGGTTTGTTTTTTATTTTCTAAATAGGTTCCTTTAAGTGCATTGTTGGTTCACTTACCTTTTCCTTCGATTTCCCTTCTAAACGTTTTTTTTCTGTCTGAATTTCTCACTTCCTGTTCCTCAGTAAGTTTTCCCCCCATCATCCGAGCCGTTCTGGCATTCACAGCATCTCCCCGCAGGGATGTAGTCCCAAGTAGGGTGACCACATTTCCAAACTACCATTCAGGGACACCCCCCCCCCCCTTCCCAAAAATCAGCTTGTGCTGTAACAAATCACAGCACAGTGATTGGACACAAGGGATTTATGATTTCTCCAATCACAAGCAGGGGGCGGGGATTGTGCTCCTCCAGACATTCTCGGTCAGGACAAGTACTGTCAGTGAGTAAAGCGGTGATGTTCATTCCGGGACACTGTATTGTCCTGGAATGAATGTGCCCGGGACAGACATGCAAAATGCAGGACTGTCCCGGGAAATCCGGGACACGTGGTCAACCTAGTCCCAAGGGAGGGGGCAAGCACACTGACTAACCCCCAGCCAGAACGGCTCGGATGATGGGGGAAAGCTTACTGAGGAGGAACAGGAAGTGAGAAATTCAGACAAAAGAAAAAAATAATTTAGAAGGGAAATCGAAGGAAAAGGTAAGTGAACCGAACCTATTTAGAAAATAAAAAACAAACGTTTACAGCCCCTTTAACCACTTGTCCAGCGCCCGCCGTCATATGACGGCGGGACGAAGACTCTCTCATTCTGGGCGGACGTCATATGACGTCGTTCCTTCCCGAGCCACTAGGGGGCAGGCGCGCGCGCGCCCGCCGTGTCACTGGGGACCCGATTCACGTGCCCGGCGGCCGCGATGGCCGCCGGCCACCCGCGATTGCCCAGTAACTGAGCAGGACCGTGGATCTCTGTGTGTAATGATGGGGTGTAAACACAGAGATCCACGTCCTGTCAGGGAGAGGAGACCGATGGTGTGTCCCTTGTACATAGGGACAACCATCGGTCACCTCCCCCAGTCAGTTCCCTCCCCCCCACAGTAAGAGTCACTCCCTAGGGAACACATGTAACCCCTTGATCGCCCCCTAGTGTTAACCCCTTCCCTGCCAGTCACATTTACACAGTAATCAATGCATTTTTATAGCAGCGATCGCTGTATAAATGTGAATGGTCCCAAAAAATGTGTCCGATGTGTCCACCGCAATATTGCAGTCACGCCGTCATTACTAGTAAAAAAATAAATAAATAAAAATGCTATAAATCTATCCCCTATTTTGTAGGCGCTATAACTTTTGCGCAAAGCAATCAATATACGCTTATTGCGATTTTTTTTACCAAAAATATGTAGAAGAATACGTATCGGCCTAAACTGAGGAAAAAATTTGTTTAAAAAAAAAAAAAATGGATATTTATTATAGCAAAAAGTTAAAAATATTGTGTTTTTTTTTCAAACTTGTCCCTCTTCTTTTGTTTAAAGCGCAAAAAATAAAAACCGCAGAGGTGATCAAATACCACCAAAGGAAAGCTCTATTTGTGGGGAAAAAATGATAAAAATGTCATTTGGGTACAGTGTTCCACGACCGCGCAATTGTCATTCAAAGTGTGACAGCGCTGAAAGCTGAAAAATGGCCTGGGCAGGAAGGGGGCGAAAGTGCCCCCCGGTATTGAAGTGGTTAAAAGCAAGAGAAATTTCTAAACGACATTCTCTCATTCAGCGAATGTGCAAAGAATTTTCGTATGAATATTCTTGAAGTCTATCGAACCAAACAAGCAAAAAAAAAAAAACTGTTTTGCTATGAAAAAAAGTCCTTGATCCTCTCCAAAAACGCAGCGGCTGAAAAAAGCATAGATGTGAACGTGTCTCATAGGAAACCATGTTAAATGAACTGTAGTGCGTTTCTGTAAAAAAAAAACAACAAAAAAAAAACGCATAGGTGTGACTCAGGCCTGAGACGTTAAGTAGCAGCAGAATGATTCTTTTTTTTTTTTTTTTGTACCACCTGTCATCATGCGGTTAAAAAAAATCTAAAATTAGCCCTTTATAGTACAAAAAGAGCAGATAATCGCTACTATAAGGGGCTCATTTATACTGAGCAACAGTGAAAGTAATAATATATATATTACTTAAATGATATATATAATAATAAATACACCCAGAAGTAGGATATACAGTGTAACCTTTGATTACGAGCAATAATCCGTTCCAGGAGAATGCTTGTAATCCAAAGCACTCGCATATCAAACCGAGTTTCCCCATAGAAGTCAATGGAAACTAAGATAATTCGTTCCACATTGACTTCTATTTTTTGCAGTACCACATGTGGCCAGAGGTGGGGGGGGGCACCGGAGAGACTTGG
Organism: Rana muscosa; assembly: GCA_029206835.1. Lineage (NCBI taxonomy): Eukaryota > Metazoa > Chordata > Amphibia > Anura > Ranidae > Rana > Rana muscosa. Next base: position 208,138,257 of record CM055119.1, on the reverse strand, counting down.
AAATACTCGGAGACCGCTCTCAAGACAACACTCGCAAACCGAGTCAGGATTTTTTTTTAAATAATAGCTCGTATTGCGAAACGCTCCTTACCCGCGTTACTCGCAGTCCGAGGTATTACTGTATGGGCATTATAACTAGGAGTCAGACACAAAGTTATATGAAGGGGGGGAAGGGAGATACAAATCTTTTATATTAACCACTTCCCGCCCGGCGGTGGTTCAGTTATCCTGACTGGGCGTCATATGACATCCAGCAGGATAACAGCCACCACGCTCCCGTGGGGGCGTGCATCGCGTCGATCGGTGGTGCGGTGTGTCAGTCTGACACCCCGCTAAGCTGATATCGATAACGAGCCTCTGAGGGAGGCTCTTTACCACGTGATCAGCTGTGTCCAATCACAGTTGATCATGATGTAAACAGGAAGAGCCGTTTATCGGCTTTTTCTTACTCGCGTCTGACAGTCGTGAGTAGAGGAGAGCCGATCTGACGGGGGGGGGGGGGGGGGTCTGTGCTGATTGTTTATCGTATGCCCGCCCAGGACCACCAGGATGCCGCCAGGACCACCAGGGATGGCCATCACACTGGACCACCAGGGAAATGCCAATCAGTGCCCAGACAGCTGCCAATCAGTGCCCATCCCCAATGCCTGCAAGTGCCATCAGTGATGCCTATCAGTGCCGCATATCAGTGCCACGTATGAGTGCCCATCAGCGCCGCCTATCAGTGCCACCCATAAGTACCCATGAGTGCAGCCTTTCAGTGCCCATCAGTGTCGCCTATCAGTGCCCATCAGTGCCCAACAGTGCCCAACAGTGCCGCCTATCAATACCCATCAGGGCTGCATATCAGAGCCACCCATCAGTGCCCCCTACCAGTGGCGCCTATCAGTGCCCATCGGTGCCCCCTTATCAGTGCCCATCAGTGAAGGAGAAAACATCATTATTTACAAAATTTTATAAACAGAAACAAAAGAAAAACTTATTTTTTTTTTCAACATTTTTGGTCTTTTTTTATTTGTTTGGCAAAAAATAAAAACCGCAGAGGTGATCAAATACCACCAAAAGAAAGCTCTATTTGTGGGAACAAAATTATAAAAATTCTGTTTGGGTACAGTGTGGCATGACCGGGCAATTGTCATTTAAACAGCGACAGCGTTGAAAGCTGGAAATTGGCCTGAGACTTTTTTTTTTATGGATATAAATCATTTTATATATAATGTACAATACTGGTAAAAGATCACTAATGTAATAGTTTCTCTGGGTTCATATGTTGATCTAACTGCACACAGTCTTTAAAGTGACAACTAACATGTTATACTTACCTGCTCTGTGTAATGGTTTTGCACAGAGCAGCCTGGATCCTCCTCTTCTGGGGTCCCCCACCGACGCTTCTCGCTCCTCCTGCCTTCAGAGTACCCCAATAGCAAGCTGAAAAGTATAGTATAATGCGCTCCCTATAGCAAGGTAAAATAAAAACTTCTGCCTTTAGAACCACCCACTTCCTGCCCAGGACTACATGTCCCATGGGGCATTTCTCCTCACACATTCACATTCACAAGTTCTCAGGCACTTACTGACATTTATGGCTGGTGTACTGTGCTGCACTATGTATACTGACATCGCTGCGCTGCGTGCCCCCTCGGGCATGAGTGAGAGGGGCTGTTCGGGTGGGCCATTATATGACATCCACCCGGAACGAGAGCCGTACTGCCCCTTCGTCAGTTAACGGTGGGCGGGCGGCAAGCAGTTAAAGAAGAACTTCATTAAAATAGTCACGGAGTACTGAGCAACCAGAAATTGTTGTTCAATATAGCAGAAAGAGTGCTGTGGTCAGGAGGAGTATAAAATACACAGAATATTGTATAAAGATCAGGGGTCAGGAGTGTGTAATGCACAGATAAAAACCAGCCTGAAGACGTCCTGCGACGAAACGCGTAGAGGTGGGACTGCCGGTTGATGACATCACTTCAGCTCTCTGGAACACAGGCTGGCTCCAGGACATTGCAGAGCGGCGGCAGTTTCTTGTAATCTGATTGGCTGGTCTTTCCGCGTGTTGGGGGGATGGCACTCCTTATGTGAGTGTAATACTTTCTGTTTTATTGGGATTTCTTACAATAAAATGGTGCGCAGTGATAATTCTCTGGGTCTGTGTGATCTAAGAAATGATGAGGGTGAGGTGGAATTGCCCATTCGTGTGATCTCCGGGTAGCTGTATGATTGGTGGAGAATGTGGAGGAGCTGTTTGGCATATTACAAGCGCATACTGACCTACTTATTGTATACAAGGGGGTCAGCTATTTCTGGTGAGTGAGCACTTTTTACGCCGGAACTTTAAAATGAGCACTTTTGATTTTTCATGTTAATCTCCCTTAGACTTTTAAGCGGTGTTCCGCGGCTTTGGAATTTGCCGCGAACACCGCTTAATGTTCGCTATTCGGCGAACAGGCGAACACCCGATGTTCGAGTCGAACGGAACATCAGCACTCTTTAGACCAGGGGTCTCCAAACATTCTAAAACAAAGGGCCGGGTTATTGTCCTTCAGAATCTTGGAGGGCCGGACTTTGGCCAGCGGGAGTGGAAAGTTTCCTGGCATCAGTGTGGGTAAACTTCAGGTATTAGAGGGAGGAAAAGTGCCCCATCGTTGGTATCATAGGGAGAAATGGTGCTCCATTGTAGGTGTCAGATGGCAGAATAGGATCTTGTATCAGTGGGAAGGATAGTGCCCCAGGGGCCAGATAAAGGTAAGCAAAAGGCCGCATCCGGCCCTCGGGCCGCAGTTTGGAGACCACTGCTTTAGACCAATATGCCACTTCCTTCACCACCACTGAGGGTTTCTACATTTTTTTTTTCCGGGTCGGGCGGTGGAATAGAAGACTAATGGACATCGCTGGAAATTTTGATTTTTTTGATTTTTTAATAAAGGACTTGTCCCGAAGTGTCTCCTGTCTTTTTTTTTTTTACTATTTTTTACACTTTTTTTGGTGACATGGTAGGGGTACAATGTTCTCGTTACCAATTCACATAGTTGGAGCCGGGATCTGGGGGTCCCGTTGTTAAAGGAGGCTTCCAGATTTCGATAAGCCCGCCGCCCGCAGACCCCCACAACCACCGGGCAAGGGTTGTGGGGATGAGGCCCTTGTCCCCATCAACATGGGGGCAAGGTGCTTTGGGGTGGGGGGGCACAGAGCCCTCCCTTCCCCAAAGCACCCATCCCCCCCATGTTGAGGGCATGTGGCCTGGTACGGTTCAGGGGGGGGGACACTATCTCGCCCCCCCTATTTTCCTGCAGCCTGCCAGGTTGCGTGCTCGGATAAGGGTCTGGTGTGTATTTTGGGGGGGACCCCTATGCCATTTTTTTTTAAATTGGCGCAGGGTTCCCCTTAATATCTATACCAGACCTGAAGGGCCTGGTATGAATTTTGGGGGACCCCCACACAATTTATTTTTCATTTTGGTTCGGGGTTCCCCTTAATATTCATACCAGACCCAAAGGGTCTGGTAATAGACTGGGGGGGGGGACCCATACCGTTTTTTTCAATGAGTTTTATCTGTATTGCCAGGACCCGACAATTCATTACAGCCGCGATCAGGTTTAACTGACTTTTTTTTCCTTTAGAAATGTCATTTTGTGCAGAGACTGTTCTAAATACGGGGAAAATGCGCCACTTTACAGGCATACTATAGACACCCCCCCAGGTACGGAATTTAAAGGAATATTTCACTTTTATTGTTTCACTTATTATAATCACTGCTCCCGAAAAAACAGCAGTTTTTTAAACTTTTTTTGCATTGATACATGTCCCCTGGGGCAGGACCCGGGTCCCCAAACACTTTTTTTAACTTTTTTTAACTTGTATATAAGCCTTTAAAATGAGCACTTTTGATTTTTCATGTTCGTGTCCCATAGACTTTAACGGTGTTCGCGTGTTCGTTCGAACAAATTTCTTGCCTGTTTGCAAGTTCTGATGCGAACCAAACCTGGGGGGGGGGGGGGGGGGTTGTTCGGCTCATCCTTAGATTAGGAGTGTGTAATGCACAGAGAATGACCAGCCTGAAGACGTCCGGTGACAAAACGCGTAGAACAGGCCCTTTTGTTTACAAGTAAAAAAAAATCTGTATTTCTATAAAATGAATAAAATGGCAATTGTTGCAATTTTTTTATGTCACATGGCATTTACACAGCAGATTTTTTGGGAAAATAATACACTTTAATGAATTTTAAGTCTGTGATTTAGATACTTTGTTGAGTCATTGTAAGTCTGTGATTTAGATACATCTGTCATGGATATGCAGTAGGGTTTGTCTGTCAACTTACCTTCCTTCCCATGTGTTCATCTTAGAGGCCAGAACCCTTTCACCTGGCTTCCTTTATAATCTCCTCCCAGCCAGACTCCACCCCAGGCCCTATCACAGAACACTATATTAACCTGTGCACTGCAAGCCTGCTTTGCTGATCAACGTGTTTGTTAGGCATTGTGTGTTTGGGTTCCTGCCTGCCGTGTGCTACGTCTGTCTCTCTGTTACGTTATTGGCGTGTCCCTGACTATCCCTGTCTGCTCGTGACCCTTGACCTTCGGCTTGTCTTTCGATATCCTTGTCTGCTTGTGGCCCTTGACTTTCAGCTTGTTATTCGTTACTCTTATATCTCGTGCTGCTGCTTCCCCTCTTGTCCCCTTATCCTACGGGGTGTGAGCTAGGAGACTCTAGGGGCCGCGACCTGGACCCAGCCTGCAGCATAACATCCTCACCACTAGAGGCTCTGGAGAAGACCTGCTGGGTCTTAGACTCCGCGCCCTGGGGAATCTTGGCTCTAGCTTCCCATAGGATCCCGGTTGTGCTCCTCTGGTCCCGCTTTCCACAACCACCCAGTTTCCTATCCGCAGAAGCCAGCCATAGGGTTCACTACCTTGCGGTGCACTCCTGTCCCCCTACGGTGTGCATCTGTCACCTGGCCACAGGTGACCTGACAGTTTGATCAGCCATGAACCCGGCTGACATCCCGCTCCCCGCGGATGATCCATTGCAGGGCATAGTTCGCAGACTTGAAACCCAGGAATCGAATCAGACTCAGGTGATGCGATTCCTCCAGGATCTGGCTTCGAGCAGCTTCAGGCCTCCTTGGGAACCCTGAATCCGCAACCTCAAATACAACCAGCGGCTGCACCTATTGCACCAGTCGCAGCCACACACTCACTACAACTGCCAGCTCCGTCCCCTTTCTCTGGGGACTCCAAGGCTTGCAGGGGGTTCCTTAGCCAATGCACAATTCATTTTGAGCTCCAGCCCCAAAACTTCCTGTCTGATCGGGCTAAGGTAGCCTATATCATTTCCCTCCTCTCTGGTGAAGCTTTAGCCTGGGCAGCCCCTCTGTGGGAACTGAATGATCCAGTGGTTTCTAGCCTGTCTGGCTTCTTGAAACTTTTTCGGAATATCTTCGAAGAACCAGCTCGTGTCTCTTCAGCGGCCAGCGCCCTTTTACATCTCCGCCAAGAGTCTGCTTCTGTGGGACAGTATGCCCTTCATTTCCGCATACTGTCGGCTGAGTTGAGCTGGAACAATGAGGTTTTAGTCGCAACCTTTTTGCATGGCCTGTCTGATAGAGTGAAGGATGAATTAGCAGGAAGAACCATCCCCACTGATCTGGCCGGCGTTATCTCCTTGTGTAACCAGATCGATATTCGCTTTCAGGAGAGGACCTTAGAAAAGCAACGCCAGCACTCCTTGGTTCTTAGTCAGCCTGAGCTCCCCTCTCTTCGACCCGTAGAGCATCTCCTACCAGCTGAGGAACCCATGCAGCTGGGTCGGACCAGGCTATCCCCCGAGGAACGTGCTAGGCGCAGAACTCTTGGTCTGTGTCTTTACTGTGGGGGCAAAGGTCATTTTCGTGACACTTGCTCTCTTTGTCCAGAAAAACGTTCGGGTCCACTTCATCTGGAAAGTGGAGTATTGGACCCAGAAATATCACCTTCCCCTTCTCGTCTTCTGCTTTCTGTGTTCCTTCCAGTGTTGCCAACCGTACGTAGATTTACGTACAGCCCGCGATTTAACCCCTTTTTCGGGCTGTACGTAAAAGTCCGTTTATGGGCACCGGCGCCCATAAAAAAGATGGCCGCGAGCCGGCCATACAACTGCGCATGCGCCGTTCCGAATGCGCTGGCCGAGCGCATTCGGAACTCGGCCGAGCGGCGGCGGCGCACACGCAGTAACGTGATGGCGCCGCTGGCGCCATTTTTGAAAAGGCCACAGTGGCTGGCGGCAGTGGCGGGACACCTGCAGTGAGTGCATGCCATGCACTCATCATAGGTGGTCTGTGGAGGACTCGGAGCACTGACAGGGCCCAGCCAGGAGTGAGGAGGACGGACTCAAGGTCAGTGAAACAGGGGGGGATACAAGGGGACAGCGTCATCAGTGTGCTGTATCCTCCTCTGGTTCCTGTGTCCCTTTCACCTCTTCACAGGTCAGGGCAGCACAGTGCTGCCCTGACCTGTGGAGTGGTGAAAGGGGCACAGGAGGAGGACACAGCACACAGATGATGTGCAGAAGTAATATGGTGGTGTCCGCAGCCTCTGTTCCCCTCCTGTAGTGTGTCCGCAGCCTCTGTCCCCCTCCTGTAGTGTGTCCGCAGCCTCTGTCCCCCTCCTGTAGTGTGTCCGCAGCCTCTGTCCCCCTCCTGTAGTATGTCCGCAGCCTCTGTCCCCCCTCCTGTAGTATGTCCGCAGCCTCTGTCCCCCTCCTGTAGTATGTCCGCAGCCTCTGTCCCCCTCCTGTAGTATGTCCGCAGCCTCTGTCCCCCTCCTGTAGTATGTCCGCAGCCTCTGTCCCCCTCCTGTAGTATGTCCGCAGCCTCTGTCCACCTCCTGTAGTATGTCCGCAGCCTCTGTCCCCCTCCTGTAGTATGTCCGCAGCCTCTGTCCCCCTCCTGTAGTATGTCCGCAGCCTCTGTCCCCCTCCTGTAGTATGTCTGCAGCCTCTGTCCCCCTCACTGTAGTGTGTCCGCAGCCTCTGTCCCCCTCCCTGTAGTATGTCCGCAGCCTCTGTCCCCCTCCTGTAGTATGTCTGCAGCCTCTGTCCCCCTCCCTGTAGTGTGTCCGCAGCCTCTGTCCCCCTCCCTGTAGTGTGTCCGCAGCCTCTGTCCCCCTCCCTGTAGTGTGTCCGCAGCCTCTGTCCCCCTCCTGTAGTATGTCCGCTGTCTCTGTCCACCTCCTGTAGTATGTCCGCAGCCTCTGTCCCCCTCCTGTAGTATGTCCGCTGTCTCTGTCCCCCTCCTGTAGTATGTCCACAGCCTCTGTCCCCCTCCTGTAGTATGTCTGCAGCCTCTGTCCACCTCCTGTAATGGGTCCGCAGCCTCTGTCCCCCTCCTGTAGTATGTCTGCAGCCTCTGTCCACCTCCTGTAATGGGTCCGCAGCCTCTGTCCCCCTCCTGTAGTGTGTCCGCAGCCTCTGTCCCCCTCCTGTAGTGTGTCCGCAGCCTCTGTCCACCTCCTGTAATGGGTCCGCAGCCTCTGTCCCCCTCCTGTAGTATGTCTGCAGCCTCTGTCCACCTCCTGTAATGGGTCCGCAGCCTCTGTCCCCCTCCTGTAGTGTGTCCGCAGCCTCTGTCCCCCTCCTGTAGTGTGTCCGCAGCCTCTGTCCACCTCCTGTAGTGGGTCCATAGCCTCTGTCCCCCTCCTGTAGTATGTCCGCAGTCTCTGTCCAGTGTCCACCTCCTGTAGTATGTCCGCAGCCTCTGACCATCTCTTGTCTTTTATCGTGTCTACAGTCTCTGAGGGGATCCTAGAAAGAAGTCAAGAGTGGAAGTGCCGCCGGGATGGGGGTTACGGCCCGGGAAGAAACAGACGTGTGGACTGGGGAGAGGAGATCAGAGCCACCAAGCTGGAGCCGTCTGACTGAGCCCCACACTGTGCACCTGAGAGGAGGTAAGTGACAGTGCCGCCAGGCCATTCTAAGGGGGGGGGTCACTGATGTAAGCAGGTGAATGAATACAATAATGTAAGGGGGCACTGATATAAAGGTTTCCCCCTTATATTAATACCCCCCGCCCCCTTACCTTAGTGTATTCACTCTGCGGAAGGTGAATACACTAAGGTAAGAGCCCCCCTCCACATCAGGGTTCCCCCTTACATCATGATCTGCAGCGTTCCCCTTTACATAAGAGTTCCCTTGCACTGTAAGGGGGCATCCTGCAGACTCTGATGTAAGTGGGAACTCTGTGCTGGCCGGGTTATAGTAACCTGACCTTCATGTAAATTGAGAAAAATGTTTTTTTACTTTTGTTTAACTTAAACACATTGATAAATAGCATTAGCTGTGTGTTTATAGTTCAAATATTGATATTTGCACTGTTTAGCACTAAAAACAGTGATTGTAGGTACTTTTTTGCAGCGTCAGTAAAAAATGCGGCTCTGCCAGCAATTTTCATGATTTTTGCCAGTAAGAAATTGCTGCCGTACAGAAATTTTGGCATCCTTGCCAGTAAATTTCACTTCAGGGGGTTGGCAACACTGGTTCCTTCATGTTGGTGCTTCTTCTCATTCGGTCTCAGCATATCTGGATTCCGGAGCCGCTGGTAATTTCATGGACTGGGAAATCGCATCGTCCATGAGACTTACTCTTTTGCCCCTCACCACGCCATTGGTGGTCTTGGCGATTGATGGTACTGTTCTCCCAGGGGGACCTATCCGCTTCCAGACCCTCCCTGTTAAGATGTCGGTAGGGACACTCCACCAGGAGTGGATATCCTTCCTTATTATACCCAAGGCCTCAACGCCTATAATTTTGGGTCTCCCATGGTTACAGCTCCATTCTCCTCATGTGGACTGGACTACTGGACAGATCCTGGCTTGGGGTCCCTCCTGTTCCTCGTCCTGCCTACCCAAGGTTGCCCCCTGTGAACCTGAGCCGGTCATTCATTCCAGGTTGCATAACCATTTACATTTCTCTGTCCCTAACCACCCTTGGACGCACAGCCAGGCTAGCTTGTCTACAAGTCCTGCAGTCGCTACGTCTTGCGATGCGATTCAGGTAGTCGCTACACCTGACTCAGCTATTCACTCTGCCTCTGTACTAGTTATGCCAGTCCAGCCCATGCCCAGTGAGCCTCCTACTTTTTCTTGTTCAGGACATTCTGCTTGTCCTTCAGCTATTCAGCTTGACTCCGGCGACATGTCACCTTCTAACCAACCTGACTTCAGGGTTCCACTGACATCTGCCCAGTTTGATGGTCCTGTGCAAGATGACCAGTTCCCCTTTAAGGGTCTAGGGGACCCTCCTCAGATTCCTGTTGATCCTCTCATGCCCTTGCTTATTCCTAGAGAGCCTTTGGTCCTCAATAGATCTTCTTGTCATCTCCCTACCTCGTTTTCGGTCTCTGAGGATAATCTTAAGTACGAGGTTAGACAAGTTCTGGATTCTCGGCTCTGCAGAGGTATTCTTTAGTACCTTGTGCATTGGAGAGGTTTTGGTCCTGAGGAGGCGTCTTGGATCGCTGCATCTGATGTCGCTGCACCTCATCTGTTGAGAAGGTTTCATCAGAGATTTCCCTTTAAGCCTGGGCCCAGGCGGGGGAGGGCCCATAAGAGGGAGGGTACTGTCATGGATATGCAGTAGTGTTTGTCTGTCAGCTTACCTTCCTTCCCATGTGTTCATCTTAGAGGCCTGAACCCTTTCACCTGGCTTCCTTTATAATCTCCTCCCAGCCTGACTCCACCCCAGGCCCTATCACAGAACACTATATTAACCTGTGCACTGCAAGCCTGCTTTGCTGATCAACGTGTTTGTTAGGCATTGTGTGTTTGGGTTCCTGCCTGCCGTGTGCTACGTCTGTCTCTCTGTTACGTTATTGGCTTGTCCCCGACTATCCCTGTCTGCTCGTGACCCTTGACCTTCGGCTTGTCCTTTGTTATCCTTGTCTGCTTGTGGCCCTTGACTTTCAGCTTGTTATTCATTACTCTTATATCTTGTGCTGCTGCTTCCCCTCTTGTCCCCTTATCCTACGGGACGTGAGCTAGGAAACTCCAGGGGCCGCGACCTGGTCCCAGCCTGCAGCATAACATCCTCACCACTAGAGGCTCTGGAGAAGACCTGCTGGATCTTAGACTCCGCGCCCTGGGGAATCTTGGCTCTAGCTTCCCATAGGATCCCGGTTGTGCTCCTCTGGTCCCGCTTTCCACAACCACCCAGTTTCCTATCCGCAGCAGTCAGCCATAGGGTTCACTACCTTGCGGTGCACTCCTGTCCCCCTACGGTGTGCATCTGTCACCTGGCCACAGGTGACCTGACAACATCATTGAGTCATTGTAAGTCTGTGATTTAGATACATCATTGAAAGTCTGATTTAGATACATTGTTGAGTCATTGTAAGTCTGTGATTTAGATACATTGTAGATGTGGAGTCATTGTAAGTCTGATTTAGATACATCGTTGAGTCATTGTAAGTCTGTGATTTAGATACATTGTTGAGTCATTGTAAGTCTGGGATTTAGATACATCATTGAGTCATTGTAAGTCTGGGATTTAGATACATTGTTGAGTCATTGCAAGTCTGTGATTTAGATACATTGTTGAGTCATTGTAAGTCTGTGATTTAGATACTTAGTTGAGTCATTGTAAGTCTGAGATTTGGATAAATGATCGAGTTGTAATTCTTCGCCCTCTGTGTGAAATTATCTGGATAAAGACTAATTAGTTTCACATTTTGGACACAACAAAAGCGAGAACGCGTCGGCAGTGTGAAGTGTCGACTTTTCAGCTTTGTGCTGTTCAGATGAATTCAGCGGAAGATATGACCGCCTGGTAACCATGGCAACCCTCCACAACTAGGACATTGGAGCTACCCTCCCCCTCCCCCGCTGGTGCCAAGCGGCCGGGGAAATCAATAGCACGGCCGGTTGGTGGGGGGCGTCAACTTGACAGCATGTTTTTTCCCCTCGTCTAATTACCCCCCCCCCGTGTAACGTCTCTGTTGTTCACTATGAGCGTCGGAGATCACAAGTATGACGCCATTCTTATTGGCCAGCAGTGACTAACATGGAGGGAAATAATCTCAGGAAATGTGTCCAGGTGTATCTATCACGCAGCCAATCAGAATCCTCCTCCACATACATTGTAACTGATATTTTTAGCTGGAGATAAGATACATGGCAATCAAGTCCCGCCTCTTACCAGCTCTGATCCAGACCCCGCCCCCATCCAGAGAAACTCCACCCAAAAAAAAGACAGTTGTGTCAAAGTGTAACTTATTTTTGTGGGAGGGCCACAAACTCTGTCAGGCTTTTACTTCTAGTGGTGGATGGTGATGGCTCTCTGGGTGCAGTGCTCGGTGTGTCCTCCAGGTGTTGCTCTCGGATTTGGGTGGAACTGATGATCGGTGACGCAGAGGAAATATTGGGAGGTGCACAGGGGGTGGAGCCAGGTGACAGAGGAGTAGGAAGATGGCGGCTGTGCGGGGGGAGGGGATGGCGGTGTGTGTGTTGCGGTTCTCTTCCTCCTCGCTGTGTCAGTTGCGGGTTCTGATGTTTAGAGTCTCCTTCTCGCTATATACACTGAGACCCCTCCCCCATCCCAGAGTCTCCTCCCAATATACACTGAGACCCCTCCCCATCTCAGCATCCCCTCCCTATTTTCACTGAAACTCCACCCCCATCTCATAGTCCACTCCCTATATACACCGAGACCCCTCCCCCTTCTTTGTCCCCTCCCTATACACACTGAAGATCCCTCCCCATCCCATAGTCACCTCCCTATATACACTGAGACACCTCCCCCATCTCATAGTCCCCTCCCTATATACAATGAGACCCCTCCCCCTTCTCATTGTCCCCTCCCTATATATACTGAGACCCCTCCCCATCTCATTGTCCCCTCCCTATATACACTGAGACCCCTCCCCCATCTCATTGTCCCCTCCCTATATTATACTGAGACTCCTCCCCCATCTCATTGTCCCCTCCCTATATACAGTGAGACCCATTCCCCTTCTCATTGTCCCCTCCCTATATACACTGAGACACCTCCCCCATCCGATTGTCCCCTCCCTATATACAGTGAGACCCCCCCATCTTATTGTCCCCTCCCTATATACACTGAGACCCCTCCCCCATCTCATTGTCCCCTCCCTATATACACTGAGACCCCTCCCCATCTCATTGTCCCCTCCCTATATATACTGAGACCCCTCCCCCATCCCATGGTCCCCTCCCTATATACAGTGAGACCCATTCCCCTTCTCATTGTCCCCTCCCTATATATACTGAGACCCCTCCCCCATCTCATTGTCTCCTCCCTATATAAACTGAACCCCCTCCCCCATCTCATTATCCCCTCCCTATATATACTGAGACCCCTCCCCCATCCGATTGTCCCCTCCCTATATACAGTGAGACCCCCCATCTTATTGTCCCCTCCCTATATACACTGAAACCCCTCCCCCATCTCATTGTCCCCTCCCTATAAACACTGAGACCCCTCCCCCATCTCATTGTCCCCTCCCTATATATACTGAGACCCCTCCCCCATCTCATTGTCCCCTCCCTATATATACTGAGACCCCTCCCCCATCTCATTGTCCCCTCCTATATACACTGAGAGCCCTCCCCATCTCATTGTCCCCTCCCTATATACACTGAGACCCCTCCCCATCTCATTGTCCCCTCCCTATATACACTGAGACCCCTCCCCCATCGCCTTGTCCCCTCCCTATATACACTGAGACCCCTCCCCCATCTCCTTGTCCCCTCCCTATATACACTGAGACCCCTCCCCATCTCATTGTCCCCTCCCTATATATACACTGAGACCTCTCCCCATCTCAGTGTCCCCTCCCTATATACACTGAGACCCCTCCCCCATCTCCTTGTCCTCTCCCAGTGTAGCGGGTATTTAAATTTAGGGTTATTTAACCCATATGTACTAATTGTTAGGGAAACTGAGAATCCCTTTTGTGGTTCTTGGAGGACTCTGGTGGTGCAAGGTACCCTGTGGCCTACAGGTGGCATTGTCTCCCCGGGTCGGAGTTGAACCTGCACCACAAGACTACCTTTTTTGTCCTTTCCTGGCGCCGGTACAGCGGGGCGGGGAACCCGCTGTGACGCACAGGGGGGAGGAGATAAAAGGGGCGGAGGCCCTGTCCTTGGGGTTCAGAGTTGGAGGACGCGGCCGCGCCCAGGCACCTTCAGCCTGGGTGCGGGCGTTCCCGAGTTCCGGGCCCAGGTGCCCTTGACCTGGCCGGAGCGAGGGATGGAGTCTATCCCAGGCACCTTAAGCCAGGGGTGAGGTACTACGGCCAAGGCCTGGGACTAGTGATGAGCCGAACACCCCCGGGTTCGGTTCGCACCAGAACCCGCGAACGGACCGAAAGTTCGAACGAACATTAGAACCCTATTAAATACAATGGATGCGAACGTTCGAATTCTAAAGTGCTAATTATAACAACTATTATGCATGTTATTGTCCTAAAAAGGGTTTGGGAACCCGGGTTCTGCACCAGGGGACATGTATCAATGCAAAAAGAAGTTTTAAAAACGGTCGTTTTTCGGGAGCAGTCATTTTAATGATGCATAAAGTGAAAAAAAAAAAGTCAAATATTCCTTTAAATATCGTACCTGGGGGGTGTCTAAAGTATGCCTGTGAAGTGCCACGTGTTTCCCGTGTTTAGAACTGTCCCTGCACAAAATGACACTTCTAAAGGAAAAAAAAGCCATTTAAAACTGCTTGCGGCTTTAATGTAATGTCTGGTCCCGGTAATATGGATGAAATTCTTTAAGAAAAATGGCATAGCTACCCCATGACCCCCCCCCCCCCTACCCCAGCCCATTACCAGCCCCTTTGGGTCTTGTATGGATATTAAGGGGAACCCCGCACATAAAATAAAAAAGGCCCTATATACTCTGAACAGCCGTATACAGGCGGTGCATACAAGACAGGGACTGTAGGTTTGTTCTTATGTAGAGTCTGTTTGTAATTTTGAACAGGTACATTGTTGAAGTGTAGCTCCAGCCCAAAAATCTATTTTTAAACTTTTTGGAAAACATAGGTAAGGGTTATCACCCCTGTAACATTTGTTTTGCTGTCTGTGCCCCTGTTCAGAACATTTCACCTCACTTTCCGTCCCAATGACAACTGTTTTTGAAATGTGGTGTTTTTCTTGAAACAAGGATTGCTGATAAAGCATCAGTACAGAGGAGACACCTTTCTCCCATATTTATTCTTACAGGAGAGAATTTTCCTTCCTAGTGGTAGATTTCCTCTCACTTCCTGTTGTCTTCTTGCGTTTGCAAGTAGGAGTCGTTTGTAAGTTGGATGTTTGAAAGTAGGGACCTGCCGTATATACTCTGCAGAAATAGGCCCCTTAGTTGTTGGTGTTGGCACAACACTGTAAGCACTCAGTTACTCTTGGTTGGTGCTGGAACGCCCTGCTGTCAACTATTATATCAGGAATTTTAATTACATATAATTGTTGAACAGTGGTAGTAAAAATTGGGCCTTTGATGGTGGTGCTGGTGCCACAACACTGTAAGCCCTGACAGTTACTCTTGGTGGGTGCAGCAATGGGCCCTGCTGTGAATTATTAGATCAAGAATTGTAATTACATGCCCCTGTTGAACAGGGGCTGAAAAATTGGGCCTTAGGCACTGGTGGCACAACACTGCAACCCCTCACAGCAACTGTACTTGGAGCACAGCAATGAGCCCTGTTGCAAAGTATTGCTTCAAAAATTGTAATGACACGCCCCTGTTAAACAGGGGCTGAAAAATTGGGCCTTAGGCACTGGTGGCACAACACTGCAACTCCTCACAGATACTGTACTTGGAGCACAGCAATGAGCCCTGTTGCAAAGTATTGCTTCAAAAATTGTAATGACACGCCCCTGTTAAACAGGGGCTGAAAAATTGGGCCTTAGGCACTGGTGGCACAACACTGCAACTCCTCACAGATACTGTACTTGGAGCACAGCAATGAGCCCTGTTGCAAAGTATTGCTTCAAAAATTGTAATTACACGCCCCTGTTAAACAGGGGCTGAAAAATTGGGCGTTAGGCACTGGTGGCACAACACTGCAACTCCTCACAGATACTGTACTTGGAGCACAGCAATGAGCCCTGTTGCAAAGTATTGCTTCAAAAATTGTAATTACACGCCCCTGTTAAACAGGGGCTGAAAAATTGGGCGTTAGGCACTGGTGGCGGCACCCATAAACAAAAATGATCTTACAAGCTATCATCATCAATCGTATCATTGAGGACTCGGAGGAGGAGGATAGCCAGTCAACATAACAGCACAGGCACTCAGCATCAGCATCAGTCTTGAAGGGATGTGACATGTTAAAATCAATTAGTCTGTTATATCAGCATCAGGTGTGTGGTAGCTGGTGGTGATCCAAGACTGGTTCATCTTGATGAAAGTCAGTCGATCAACCGAGTCGGTGGACAGGCGCACCCTGTGATCCGTGACAAATCCTCCAGCAGCACTGAATGTGCGTTCCGAAAGAACGCTGGATGCAGGACAGGCCAGTAGCTCAATTGCATACTGTGCAAGCTCTGGCCAGTGATCCATCCTCAAGACCCAGTAAGCCAGAGGATTTTCGGTGGGGAAGGTGTCCAAGTCTGACCTTGCCCCTAGATATTCCTGCACCATGTTTATCAGACGCTGGCGATGGTTGCTGGAACCGATCATACTTTGGGGCTGCGGACTAAAGAATTGTCTGAACGCATCGGTCAGACGGCCACCTTCCCCACCGCTCCTTCTTTGACTGGCCGAAGCCTCAGCAACTCGTTGTCCAGGACCAGGAGTTTGCAACCTCCCAGTCTCTGGGAACGCGTTGCACAGACCTTTCTGCAAGGCCTCCCGGAGTTGTCTCATCCTCTGCTCCCTCTGCGACGGTAACATAAGGTCCGCAACCTTACCCTTGTACCGTGGATCAAGGAGAGTGGCCAGCCAGTAATGGTCCCTCTCCTTGATCCGAAGAATACGAGGATCCTTCCGCAGACTTTGCAGGATCAGGGAGGCCATGCAGCGTAGGTTTGCTGAGGCATTCGCTCCGGAGTCCTCTGGGTCACTAAGGACGACATGATCCGCAGCCACCTCCTCCCAGCCACGTACAAGTCCACTGGTTTCTTGGGACTGTAAATCATCCCTAAAAGACTGCTGCTGATGATGCTGAGTGCCAGCCTCCACCTCCATGCTGACACAATCCTCCTCCTCCTCCTCCTCCTCCTCCTCCTCCTCCTCTTCCTGTGCAATGGGTGGGACAGAAGGAACACTGTCTGGGTAAAGGGGGCCTTGAGAGGCAAGGAAGTCCTCCTCTTCCTGCCTCTGTTCTGCCTCAAGTGCCCTGTCCATTATTCCACGCAGCGTGTGCTCCAACAGGTGGACAAGAGGTACAGTGTCACTGATGCATGCACTGTCACTGCTCACCATCCTCGTGGCCTCCTCAAATGGTGCCAGGACAGTGCATGCATCCCTGATCATGCCCCACTGGCGTGGAGAAAAAAAACCAAGCTCCCCTGACCCTGTCCTGGTGCCGTAGTCGCACAGGTACTCATTGATGGCCCTCTGCTGCGTGTGCAGCCGCTGCAGCATGGCCAACGTTGAGTTCCACCTGGTGGGCATGTCACATATAAGGCGGTTCTTGGGCAGGTTCAACTCCTTTTGCAGCTCAGTCAGGCGAGCACTGGCATTATAAGATCTGCGGAAATGCACACAGACTTTCCTGGCCTGCCTCAGGACATCCTGTAAGCCCGGGTACCTGCCCAAGAAGCGCTGCACCACCAGGTTAAGGACGTGAGCCACACAGGGCACATGGGTCAGTTGTCCCTGTCGGAGGGCGGAGAGGAGGTTGGTGCCATTGTCGCAAACCACCATTCCTGGCTTAAGCTGGCGTGGCGTCAACCACCTCTCGGCCTGGCCCTGCAGAGCAGACAGGACCTCTGCCCCAGTGTGGCTTCTGTCCCCCAAACACACCAGCGCAAGCACGGCATGGCATCTTTTTGCCTGCGTACTTGCGTAGCCCCGTGAACGGCTACGGAGCACCGCTGGTTCATAGGACAAACCACAGGAAGAGGCCATGGAGGAAGAAGAAGAGGAGGGGGTGGAGGAGAGAGGTGTGTCACAACCAGTAGTAGCATTTTGGAGGCGTGGCGGTGGGACAACCTCCAACACTACTGCACCTTGTCCTGAATCCTTCCCAGCTGCCAAAAGAGTGACCCAATGGGCCGTGAAAGAAAGGTAACGTCCC
Source organism: Rana muscosa (assembly GCA_029206835.1). Lineage (NCBI taxonomy): Eukaryota > Metazoa > Chordata > Amphibia > Anura > Ranidae > Rana > Rana muscosa. Next base: position 208,121,027 of record CM055119.1, on the reverse strand, counting down.
TGTCCATGCCTGCTGGACCATGAGTCAGCGGTAATATGCACCTTACCGCTGACCGCCCTGTCCAGCGAGGCCAAGACATTGCCTTCCACATGCCGGTAGAGAGCCGGAATAGCCTTCCGTGAGAAAAAGTGGCGTTTGGGAACCTGCCACTGAGGAACTGCACATTGCACAAACTCACGGAAGGGGGCCGAGTCTACCAACTGAAAAGGCAGCAGTTGAAGCGCTAGCAATTTAGCCAAGCTAGCATTCAACCGCTGGGCATGTGGATGGCTGGGAGTGAACTTCTTTCGACGGTCCAGCAGCTGGGGCAGGGAAATTTGCCTGCTAGAATCGGACGTCGGTGTACTGCTAGCAGAGTGGGCGCAAGTACTTGGCTGTGACACACCTAATTCTACACCTTCATTCCTCTCAGTGCATGTTTCAGAGAGGACTGAAGTTATAGTGGGGTTGGAGATCCCAGCTGATGCGGTGCAAGGAGAGGTCCGCTTTGTTCTTTGGTGTGGGTCTTTGAGGTAGGCTTGCCAACGAGCTGCATGGCAGGTCAACATATGTCTGGTCAGGCATGTGGTACCCAAGCGGCTGATGTTTTGGCCACGCGATATACGCTTGAGACATATGTTGCAAACAGCAGCTGTGCGATCTGATGCACTAGCCTCAAAAAAGGCCCACACCAAAGAACTTTTTGAATGACGGGCAGAGGCAGCGCCCTGCACAGGCGGAGCTCTGCGGTGTGATTCCGTCGGTGTACTGCCCTTACGCTGGCCACCAAAGGGCATCCTGCCTCGTTGGAGATGTGCCTCCTCCTCATCCTCCTCCTCCTCCTCTCTCCTATTAGGCACCCACGTGGAGTCAGTGACCTCATCATCCCCTCCCTCCTCATCACTGGAGCCAATCTGGCAGTATGCTGCAGCTGCTGGAACATGACTGCCAGATTGGTGTCCTTCTTGAGCATCCCCTCTGTCTGCTCTCACGCTACTGCCTTCCTCTAGCTGGGTTTCATCATCAGACCCTTCGAAACGCTGGGCATCCTCCTGGAGCATGTACCCAACACTGTGCTGAAACAGTTCGGGGGACTCCTCAGGAGGAGGACATGGTGGGTCTAGGGAAGGAGTGACTGATGATTTGTCTGACATTGATACCAGGGAAGACGACGCTTTGGCAGCTGCTTTTCCAGTACCCTGAGCCTGGGTGAGAGAGGATGAGGAGGAGGAGGAGGGCTTGGTCATCCACTCTACCAAGTCTTCGGCATGATGTGGCTCAACATGTCCAGCTGCCGAAAAGAAGGACAAGCGTGTCCCATGGCCATGTGCTGATGACAATGCACCGCGTCCACGACCAGCACTGTTGCCCCCAGACACAGAGCCTGCTTGCCCTCTTTTATTGCCTCCTGACTGTCTGCCTCTCCTTGTTTGCCTTCCAGACATTCTAATAGATGGCCTGCAGGGAGATGGGAAAAAAGCAATAAGGGCTACCTTCAGGTGTCCTTCTCTGTCCCTTGAAACAAGGACTTGCAGAGTGAAATAAACTGACACTCTCCCTACCTACAGTTTTCTGTCCCTAGAATAAATGTTTTTTTTAATCACAATATAGCACAAGGACAATTCAGTCACTGTCCTTCCAGGTCCCTGGAAACAAGGACTTGCAGAGTGAAATAAACTGACACTCTCCCTACCTACAGTTTTCTGTCCCTAGAATAAATGTTTTTTTAAGCACAATATAGCACAAGGACAATTCACTCACTGTCCTTACAGGTCCCTGGAAACAAGGACTTGCAGAGTGAAAGAAAAAAAACACTCTCCCTACCTACAGTTTTCTGTCCCTAGAAAAAATGTTTTTTTTAATCACAATATAACACAAGGACAATTCACTCACTGTCCTTCCAGGTCCCTGGAAACAAGGACTTGCAGAGTGAAATAAACTGACACTCTCCCTACCTACAGTTTTCTGTCCCTAGAATAAATGTTTTTTTTAAGCACAATATAGCACAAGGACAATTCACTCACTGTCCTTACAGGTCCCTGGAAACAAGGACTTGCAGAGTGAAAGAAAAAAAACACTCTCCCTACCTACAGTTTTCTGTCCCTAGAAAAAATGTTTTTTTTAATCACAATATAACACAAGGACAATTCACTCACTGTCCTTCCAGGTCCCTGGAAACAAGGACTTGCAGAGTGAAATAAACTGACATTCTCCCTACCTACAGTTTTCTGTCCCTAGAATAAATGTTTTTTTTAAGCACAATATAGCACAAGGACAATTCACTCACTGTCCTTACAGGTCCCTGGAAACAAGGACTTGCAGAGTGAAAGAAAAAAAACACTCTCCCTACCTACAGTTTTCTGTCCCTAGAAAATTTTTTTTTTTAATCACAATATAACACAAGGACAATTCACTCACTGTCCTTCCAGGTCCCTGGAAACAAGGACTTGCAGAGTGAAATAAACTGACACTCTCCCTACCTACAGTTTTCTGTCCCTAGAATAAATGTTTTTTTTAATCACAATATAGCACAAGGACAATTCAGTCACTGTCCTTCCAGGTCCCTGGAAACAAGGACTTGCAGAGTGAAATAAACTGACACTCTCCCTACCTACAGTTTTCTGTCCCTAGAATAAATGTTTTTTTTAATCACAATATAGCACAAGGACAATTCAGTCACTGTCCTTCCAGGTCCCTGGAAACAAGGACTTGCAGAGTGAAATAAACTGACACTCTCCCTACCTACAGTTTTCTGTCCCTAGAATAAATGTTTTTTTAAGCACAATATAGCACAAGGACAATTCACTCACTGTCCTTACAGGTCCCTGGAAACAAGGACTTGCAGAGTGAAAGAAAAAAACCACTCTCCCTACCTACAGTTTTCTGTCCCTAGAAAAAATGTTTTTTTTAATCACAATATAACACAAGGACAATTCACTCACTGTCCTTCCAGGTCCCTGGAAACAAGGACTTGCAGAGTGAAATAAACTGACACTCTCCCTACCTACAGTTTTCTGTCCCTAGAATAAATGTTTTTTTTAAGCACAATATAGCACAAGGACAATTCAGTCACTGTCCTTCCAGGTCCCTGGAAACAAGGACTTGCAGAGTGAAATAAACTGACACTCTCCCTACCTACAGTTTTCTGTCCCTAGAATAAATGTTTTTTTTAAGCACAATATAGCACAAGGACAATTCACTCACTGTCCTTACAGGTCCCTGGAAACAAGGACTTGCAGAGTGAAATAAACTGACACTCTCCCTACCTACAGTTTTCTGTCCCTAGAATAAATGTTTTTTTTAATCACAATATAGCACAAGGACAATTCAGTCACTGTCCTTCCAGGTCCCTGGAAACAAGGACTTGCAGAGTGAAATAAACTGACACTCTCCCTACCTACAGTTTTCTGTCCCTAGAATAAATGTTTTTTTTAATCACAATATAGCACAAGGACAATTCAGTCACTGTCCTTCCAGGTCCCTGGAAACAAGGACTTGCAGAGTGAAATAAACTGACACTCTCCCTACCTACAGTTTTCTGTCCCTAGAATAAATGTTTTTTTTAATCACAATATAGCACAAGGACAATTCAGTCACTGTCCTTCCAGGTCCCTGGAAACAAGGACTTGCAGAGTGAAATAAACTGACACTCTCCCTACCTACAGTTTTCTGTCCCTAGAATAAATGTTTTTTTTAAGCACAATATAGCACAAGGACAATTCACTCACTGTCCTTAGAGGTCCCTGGAAACAAGGACTTGCAGAGTGAAATAAACTGACACTCTCCCTACCTACAGTTTTCTGTCCCTAGAATAAATGTTTTTTTTTAAGCACAATATAGCACAAGGACAATTCACTCACTGTCCTTCCAGGTCCCTGGAAACAAGGACTTGCAGAGTGAAAGAAAAAAAACACTCTCCCTACCTACAGTTTTCTGTCCCTAGAAAAAATGTTTTTTTTAATCACAATATAGCACAAGGACAATTCACTCACTGTCCTTCCAGGTCCCTGGAAACAAGGACTTGCAGAGTGAAAGAAACTGACACTCTCCCTACCTACAGTTTTCTGTCCCTAGAATAAATGTTTTTTTAAGCACAATATAGCACAAGGACAATTCACTCACTGTCCTTCCAGGTCCCTGGAAACAAGGACTTGCAGAGTGAAAGAAACTGACACTGTCCCTACCTACAGTTTTCTGTCCCTAGAATAAATGTTTTTTTTAAGCACACTATAGCACAAGCACAAAACACACTGACACTCTCCCTACCTATCCTTCTCTTTCCCTAAACTAAAGGAATCCAGGTTAAGCAAGAAAGAAATAACAGTCACTGTCCCTGCCTATGCTGCTCTATCCCTGCTCCGGAACACACTACACTAGGCCGCCGTGCTGGCGGCCTTTTATAGTGTGGGGCGTGTACTAAACACCCTCAGCAATAATTGGCCACAGGCATCCTGCCTGTGGCCAATCATTGCTCTCCTCGCTGCCGGCGCTGTGATTGGCCAAGCATGCGGGGTCACAGTGCATGCTTGGCCAATCACAGCGCCTGGATGACACTGCGATGGCGTAGTGCATTGTGGGCCGTTCGCGTCACTCGAATTTGGCGCGAACGGCCCAAATCGTTCGATCTTCGTCGAACGATCGAACAGCCGATGTTCGAGTCGAACGTATGTTCGACTCGAACACGAAGCTCATCCCTACCTGGGACCCAGTAACTTCGACTGGGTTCCGCGAGGGTGGAGGAGTCCGAGGGGCCCTAAGGTGTTGGAACCCGTATCAGAGGCGAGGAGGCCCGGGAGTGTAACCCTTCCGGATAGTCTGGTACAGCATTAATCCGGTGACGGCGGGGCCTCTGGTAACTCTCTTGGAGGGATGTCTTCCCCCTGACAGGGGCTGCAACGTAGCGAAGGTAACTCCAGTTCCTGTTCACTAGAGTCGCTGGAAGAGACTCTGAATCCAGAAGTCCATTTAACAGCCACTGTGCTTAGCAACCGTTGGTGAAACCTCAACGGTTTAGTTTCTTTGAGGATTGTGCCTTGACCTACTCCCCACCAATACTGAACTGTTCTATGGGTCTCAAACTGTCTGCTCGCAAAGGACTATTTGTTTGCCGTTATGGAATAAATAAGTGTTGGACCTTTTCAGTGTGTGGTACTCCAATTACTGGGAGCAAAGGGGGGTTATCAGCAGAACAGACTTGGCTCTCAGCGTATACACAGCCCGGGTCTAATCTGATTCTGGCCTTCACCTCTACATGCTGTAATCTAGAGGACATGGGCCGTGGCGCACCTCGCTCTCCCCTTCAAGGTACCCCTAAACCGAAGCCAAAGCAACCGTTAAAGAAGAGAGAGGGTGATGCCGCTACACCTATATACACTGAGACCCCTCCCCCATCTCATTGTCCCCTCCCTATATACACTGAAACCCCTCCCCCATCTCATTGTCCCCTCCCTATATATACTGAGACCCCTCCCCCATCTCATTGTCCCCTCCTATATACACTGAGACCCCTCCCCATCTCATTGTCCCCTCCCCCATCTCATTGTCTCCTCCCTATATACACTGAGACCCCATTGCCTATCTTAGTCCCCTCCCCTCCCTATATACTTTGAGACCCCTCCCCCATTTCATAGTTTCCTCCCCCATCTCAGGGTCTGCTTCCTATATACACTAAAACCCCTCCCCATCTCATAGACTCCCTCCCCCATCTAGACTGAAGACCCCTCCCATCTCATAGTTTCCTCCCTATATACACTGAGGACCCCTCCATAGTCCATTATTATCCCAATAAGGAAGTGCTTCTTCCTGCCTGCAGCAGACTGATGACTTTATCTCAGGTTAAGCCCCATACACACGGTCGGACTACCATCGGACTTTTCCCTGGATTTCTGTCCGAACGGAGTTGGCCGGGAACACCCATAGCATACACACCACAGGACTTTTCTGCAAACTTTCCCAAAACTTTTTGCAACATCACGTGTTTTTTCTGCTCTTTACTGCCACCCTTTGGTCAACTTCTGCTATTGTTGGTTGATTTTAACATTAGTTGTTTTGTCCATCGGGAAAAAGTCCGATGGCTTTCTGTACACACAGTCGGACTTTGCTCCATTGGACTTTTGTTGGCCAAAAGTTTGTCCGTTTGCAGACCCAACTTTTGTCCGATGAAAACAAAACAAAAACAAAAAAAGTTTGTCCGATGGAGCGTACACACGGTCGGATTGTTGGTCCAACTTGCTCAAAATGAAGTTTGTTGGCCAAAAGTCTGACCGTGTGTACGGGGCTTTTAGGCACAGTCACTGACTGGAGCTCAGGTGTGGATTTTTACTGATGAAAGGTGGAGAATGTTGCTGTATATTAGGTCCAGGGTTCATAGATGGAGACTTGTATAGTTAGTGCTCTCCTATAGGAATGTCAGAATAATAATGATGTCATAATGACTCGCCGTGTGTTTCTGAATTTCAGGTTTATAGATGGAATGGTTGTTCATGTCTCTGTCAGCCAAAATATACAAAAATCAAAGTGGGAACATCTACTTCACAAATGCAACCTGGAGAGGTTGGTGAGCGGTGGAAAGGTTGGTGAGCGGTGGAAAGGTTGGTGAGCATGTTGGTGAGCGTTGGAAAGGTTGGTGAGCATGTTGGTGAGCAGTGGAAAGGTTGGTGAGCATGTTGGTGAGCGGTGGAAAGGTTGGTGAGCATGTTGGTGTGGAAAGTTGGTGAGCGGTGGAAAGGTTGGTGAGCATGTTGGTGAGCGGTGGAAGGTTGGTGAGCATGTTGGTGAGCGGTGGAAGGTTGGTGAGCATGTTGGTGAGCAGTGGAAAGGTTGGTGAGCATGCTGGTGAGTAGTGGAAAGTTGGTGAGCATGTTGGTGAGCGGTGGGAAGTTGGTGAGCATGTTGGTGAGTGGTGGGAAGTTGGTGAGCGGTGGAAAGTCGGTGAGCATGTTGGTGAGCATGTTGGAGAGCGGTGGAAAGTTGGTGAGCATGTTGGTGAGCGGTGGAAAGTTGGTGAGCATGTTGGTGAGCGGTGGAAAGTTGGTGAGCATGTTGGTGAGCGGTGGAAGGTTGGTGAGCATGTTGGTGAGCGGTGGAAGGTTGGTGAGCATGTTGGTGAGCGGTGGAAGGTTGGTGAGCATGTTGGTGAGCGGTGGAAGGTTGGTGAGCATGTTGGTGAGCGGTGGGAAGTTGGTGAGCATGTTGGTGAGTGGTGGGAAGTTGGTGAGCGGTGGAAAGTCGGTGAGCATGTTGGTGAGCATGTTGGAGAGCGGTGGAAAGTTGGTGAGCATGTTGGTGAGCGGTGGAAAGTTGGTGAGCATGTTGGTGAGCGGTGGAAAGTTGGTGAGCATGTTGGTGAGCGGTGGAAGGTTGGTGAGCATGTTGGTGAGCGGTGGAAGGTTGGTGAGCATGTTGGTGAGCGGTGGAAGGTTGGTGAGCATGTTGGTGAGCGGTGGAAGGTTGGTGAGCATGTTGGTGAGCGGTGGAAGGTTGGTGAGCATGTTGGTGAGCGGTGGAAGGTTGGTGAGCATGTTGGTGAGCGGTGGAAGGTTGGTGAGCATGTTGGTGAGCATGGTGAGCGGTGGAAGGTTGGTGAGCATGTTGGTGAGCGGTGGAAGGCTGGTGAGCATGTTGGTGAGCGGTGGAAGGTTGGTGAGCATGTTGGTGAGCGGTGGAAAGGTTGGTGAGCATGTTGGTGAGCGGTGGAAAGGTTGGTGAGCATGTTGGTGAGCGGTGGAAAGGTTGGTGAGCATGTTGGTGAGCAGTGGAAAGGTTGGTGAGCATGTTGGTGAGTGGTGGAAAGTTGGTGAGCCGTGGAAGGTTGGTGAGCCGTGGAAGGTTGATGAGCATGTTGGTGTGCGGTGGAAGGTTGGTGAGCATGTTGGTGAGCCGTGGAAGGTTGGTGAGCATGTTGGTGAGCCGTGGAAGGTTGGTGAGCATGTTGGTGAGCCGTGGAAGGTTGGTGAGCATGTTGGTGAGCCGTGGAAGGTTGGTGAGCATGTTGGTGTGGAAAGTTGGTGAGCTGTGGAAGGTTGGTGAGCGGTGGAAAGGTTGGTGAGCGGTGGAAAGGTTGGTGAGCGGTGGAAAGGTTGGTGAGCGGTGGAGGGTTGGTGAGCGGTGGAAGGATTGGTGAGCTGTGGAAGGATTGGTGAGCGGTGGAAGGATTGGTGAGCGGTGGAAGGATTGGTGAGCGGTGGAAGGATTGGTGAGCGGTGGAAGGGTTGGTGAGCGGTGGAAGGGTTGGTGAGCGGTGGAAGGGTTAATGAGCGGTGGAAGGGTTAATGAGCGGTGGAAGGGTTAATGAGCGGTGGAACGGTTGGTGAGCGGTGGAACGGTTGGTGAGCGGTGGAACGGTTGGTGAGCGGTGGAACGGTTGGTGAGCGGAGGAAAGGTTGGTGAGCGGTGGAAGGGTTGGTGAGCGGTGGAAGGGTTGGTGAGCGGTGGAAGGGTTGGTGAGCGGTGGAAGGGTTGGTGAGCATGTTGGTGTGCGGTGGAAGGTTGGTGAGCATGTTGGTGAGCCGTGGAAGGTTGGTGAGCATGTTGGTGAGCCGTGGAAGGTTGGTGAGCATGTTGGTGAGCCGTGGAAGGTTGGTGAGCATGTTGGTGAGCCGTGGAAGGTTGGTGAGCATGTTGGTGAGCATGGTGAGCGGTGGAAGGTTGGTGAGCATGTTGGTGAGCGGTGGAAGGCTGGTGAGCATGTTGGTGAGCGGTGGAAGGTTGGTGAGCATGTTGGTGAGCGGTGGAAAGGTTGGTGAGCATGTTGGTGAGCGGTGGAAAGGTTGGTGAGCATGTTGGTGAGCGGTGGAAAGGTTGGTGAGCATGTTGGTGAGCAGTGGAAAGGTTGGTGAGCATGTTGGTGAGTGGTGGAAAGTTGGTGAGCCGTGGAAGGTTGGTGAGCCGTGGAAGGTTGATGAGCATGTTGGTGTGCGGTGGAAGGTTGGTGAGCATGTTGGTGAGCCGTGGAAGGTTGGTGAGCATGTTGGTGAGCCGTGGAAGGTTGGTGAGCATGTTGGTGAGCCGTGGAAGGTTGGTGAGCATGTTGGTGTGGAAAGTTGGTGAGCTGTGGAAGGTTGGTGAGCGGTGGAAAGGTTGGTGAGCGGTGGAAAGGTTGGTGAGCGGTGGAAAGGTTGGTGAGCGGTGGAGGGTTGGTGAGCGGTGGAAGGATTGGTGAGCTGTGGAAGGATTGGTGAGCGGTGGAAGGATTGGTGAGCGGTGGAAGGATTGGTGAGCGGTGGAAGGGTTGGTGAGCGGTGGAAGGGTTGGTGAGCGGTGGAAGGGTTAATGAGCGGTGGAAGGGTTAATGAGCGGTGGAAGGGTTAATGAGCGGTGGAACGGTTGGTGAGCGGTGGAACGGTTGGTGAGCGGTGGAACGGTTGGTGAGCGGTGGAACGGTTGGTGAGCGGAGGAAAGGTTGGTGAGCGGTGGAAGGGTTGGTGAGCGGTGGAAGGGTTGGTGAGCGGTGGAAGGGTTGGTGAGCGGTGGAAGGGTTGGTGAGCATGTTGGTGTGCGGTGGAAGGTTGGTGAGCATGTTGGTGAGCCGTGGAAGGTTGGTGAGCATGTTGGTGAGCCGTGGAAGGTTGGTGAGCATGTTGGTGAGCCGTGGAAGGTTGGTGAGCATGTTGGTGAGCCGTGGAAGGTTGGTGAGCATGTTGGTGTGGAAAGTTGGTGAGCTGTGGAAGGTTGGTGAGCGGTGGAAAGGTTGGTGAGCGGTGGAAAGGTTGGTGAGCGGTGGAAAGGTTGGTGAGCGGTGGAGGGTTGGTGAGCGGTGGAAGGATTGGTGAGCTGTGGAAGGATTGGTGAGCGGTGGAAGGGTTGGTGAGCGGTGGAAGGGTTGGTGAGCGGTGGAAGGGTTGGTGAGCGGTGGAAGGGTTGGTGAGCGGTGGAAGGGTTAATGAGCGGTGGAACGGTTGGTGAGCGGTGGAACGGTTGGTGAGCGGTGGAACGGTTGGTGAGCGGTGGAAGGGTTGGTGAGCGGAGGAAAGGTTGGTGAGCGGTGGAAGGGTTGGTGAGCGGTGGAAGGGTTGGTGAGCGGTGGAAGGGTTGGTGAGCGGAGGAAGGGTTGGTGAGCGGTGGAAGGGTTGGTGAGCGGTGGAAGGGTTGGTGAGCGGTGGAAGGGTTGGTGTGCGGTGGAAGGGTTGGTGAGCGGTGGAAGGGTTGGTGAGCAGTGGAAGAGTTGGTGAGCGGTGGAAGCGTTGGTGAGCGGTGGAAGGGTTGGTGAGCGGTGGAAGGGTTGGTGAGCGGTGGAAGGGTTGGTGAGCGGTGGAAAGGTTGGTGAGCGGTGGAAAGGTTGGTGAGCGGAGGAAAGGTTGGTGAGCGGAGGAAAGGTTGGTGAGCGGTAGAAGGGTTGGTGAGCGGTGGAAGGATTGGTGGTGATGCCCAGAGCAGATTGTAGCCGTTCAGTTACCTGGACAGGTATGCCGATTCCTCTGCCTGTGTGATAGCGAACATTTTGAGCTAAAACGAGCCTCCCGTCCCTGAGGTGGCCAGCACCTGATATGAATGGGGGAAATCAAACACTAATGAAATAAAAGAAAAAAACAGATGATCATCATGTCAAGACTCAAAATTTCTGTGAAAACCCAGAGACCTAAAATGTATAATTGGCGACACTTTAAAAGCTTTTACAGGTTATTAGTAAAAGGTTAATTAGGAATTATGACCCGTATTGCTCTCACTTCACTGTTAGCGGTGACATGGGCCTGTACCGTACTGCTGTCAACCCCAAGAAACTGTCTCTGACCCCTTGACACAGCTGTGGTGCAATGTTGGTGTGGAGCTAATGGTGAAGGACAACCCCACAATATACAATATAATAACAGTGTACTTTTGCTATTACCTGTGTATCCAATGGCTCCCCCTGCTGCTGAAAAAGGTACAACAAGTCCACACCAAAGTACTTAACCAAGAACGTATTTTTACTAAGGTTAGTGTAAAGTAATACCTTCAGCAGTTGCACTGTCACATAAACGTAACGTAACAGTACAGTCGGCACACACAACAGATTGTATCTGTACAGTTATCCTAGGTGACCTCTGATCATGTGGCTCCAATTGGGACTAGTGCTTAGGCAGCAACATCAGCTCTGGGCACCTTCCCACTTCCAGCACACTGCGCAGACACTAGGGATGAGCTCAGGCGTGTTCGCATTGAACACGTGCAGAGCCCGCCAAGGAAGTCGGCACCGTCGGAACCGCAATGCGCTAATCACAGGCAGGGAGACATTTCCCGATGCTCGGCTGCAGAGATCAGGAAATGTCTCCCTGCCTGTGATTAGCGCAGCGCGGTGCCGACTTCCTTGGCGGGCTCTGCACGTGTTCAATGCGAACACGCCTGAGCTCATCCCTAGTGTCTGCGCAGTGTGCTGGAATAGTACCTCATTGGGTATCATTGGGCCCCATTGTTGGTCTCATTAGGAGGAATAGTGCCCCATCATTGGGCCCTATTGTTGGTCTCATTGGGAGAAATAATGCCCCATCATTGGTGTCATTGGGCCCCATTTCTCTCATTGGGAGGAATAGTGCCCCATTATTGGGTGTCATTGGGCCCCATTGTTGGTGCCATTGGGAGAAATAATGCCCCATCATTGGAGTCATTGGGCCACATTGTTGGTGTCACTGGGAGACAGTGTGCCCCATCATTGATATTAGTGGGAGGAATTGTAGGATGGTGGTGCGGTGGAGATGGGGGTGAGGTGGAGATGGGGGTGTGTGGTGGAGATGGGGGTGTGGTGGAGATGGGGGTGTGGTGGAGATGGGGGTGTGGTGGAGATGGGGGGGTGAGGTGGAGATGGAATGTGTGGTGGAGATGGGGGTGTGGTGGAGATGGGGGTGTGGTGAAGATGGGGGTGTGGTGGAGATGGGGGGGTGAGGTGGAGATGGAATGTGTGGTGGAGATGGGGGGTGTGGTGGAGATGGGGGTGTGGTGGAGATGGGGGTGTGGTGGAGATGGGGGTGTGGTGGAGATGGGGGTGTGGTGGAGATGGGGGTATGAGGTGGAGATGGAATGTGTGGTGGAGATGGGGGGTGTGGTGGAGATGGGGGTGTGGTGGAGATGGGGGTGTGGTGGAGATGGGGGTGTGGTGGAGATGGGGGTGTGGTGGAGATGGGGGTGTGTGGTGGAGATGGGTGTGTGTGGTGGAGATGGGTGTGTGTGGTGGAGATGGGTGTGTGTGGTGGAGATGGGTGTGTGTGGTGGAGATGGGGGTGTGGTGGAGATGGGGGGGGTGAGGTGGAGATGGAATGTGTGGTGGAGATGGGGGTGTGGTGGAGATGGGGGTGTGGTGAAGATGGGGGTGAGGTGGAGATGGGGGGTGTGGTGGAAATGGGGGGTGTGGTGGAAATGGGGGTGTGGTGGAGATGGGGTATGAGGTGGAGATGGGGGTGTGGTGGAGATGGGGGTGTGTGGTGGAGATGGGTGTGTGTGGTGGAGATGGGGGTGTGGTGGAGATGGGGGTGAGGTGGAGATGGAATGTGTGGTGGAGATGGGGGTGTGGTGGAGATGGGGGTGTGGTGGAAATGGGGGGTGTGGTGGAAATGGGGGGTGTGGTGGAGATGGGGTATGAGGTGGAGATGGGGGTGTGGTGGAGATGGGGGGGTGTGGTGGAGATGGGGGTGTGTGGTGGAGATGGGGGTGAGGTGGAGATGGGGGTGTGGTGGAGATGGGGGTATGAGGTGGAGATGGGGGGTGTGATGGAGATGGGTGTGTGGTGGAGATGGGGGTGTGTGGTGGAGATGGGGGGTGTGGTGGAGATGGGGGTGTGGTGGAGATGGAATGTGTGGTGGAGATGGGGGGTGTGGTGGAGATGGGGGTGTGGTGGAGATGGGGGTGTGGTGGAGATGGGGGTGTGGTGTGGAGATGGGGGTGTGGTGGAGATGGAATGTGTGGTGGAGATGGGGGGTGTGGTGGAGATGGGGGGTGAGGTGGAGATGGGGGTGTGTGGTGGAGATGGGGGTGTGTGGTGGAGATGGGGGGTGTGGTGGTGATGGAATGTGTGGTGGAGATGGATTGTGGTGGAGATGGGGGGTGGTGGAGATGGGGGTGTGTGGTGGAGTTGGGGGTGTGGTGGAGATGGTATGTGTGGTGGAATGGATGTGTGGGGAATGGATGTGTGGTGGAGATGGGGGTGTGTGGTGGAGATGGGGGGTGTGGTGGGATGGGGGTGTGGTGGTGATGGGGGGGTGTGGTGGAATGGGGGTGTGGTGGAGATGGGGGGTGTGGTGGATGGGGGTGAGGTGGAGTTTGGGGGGTGTGGTGGAGATGGGGGTGTGGTGGAGTGGGGGTGTGTGGTGGAGATGGGGGTGTGGTGGGATGGAATGTGTGGTGGAGATGGGGGGTGTGGTGGAGATGGGGGGGTGTGGTGGAATGGGGGTGTGGTGGAGATGGGGGGTGTGGTGGAGATGGGGGTGTGTGGTGGAGATGGGGGTGTGGTGGAGATGGGGGTGTGTGGTGGAGATGGAATGTGTGGTGGAGATGGGGGTGAGGTGGAGATGGGGGTGTGGTGGAGATGGAATGTGTGGTGGAGATGGAATGTGCGGTGGAGATGGGGGTGTGGTGGAGATGGAATGTGTGGTGGAGATGGGGGTGTGGTGGAAATGGGGGTGTGGTGGAGATGGGGGGTGTGGTGGAGATGGGGGTGTGATGGAGATGGGGGTGTGTGGTGGAGATGGAATGTGTGGTGGAGATGGGGGTGAGGTGGAGATGGGGGTGTGGTGGAGATGGGGGTGTGGTGGAGATGGAATGTGTGGTGGAGATGGAATGTGTGGTGGAGATGGGGGTGAGGTGGAGATGGGGGTGTGGTGGAGATGGGGGTGTGGTGGAGATGGAATGTGTGGTGGAAATGGAATGTGTGGTGGAGATGGGGGTGTGTGGTGGAGATGGGGGGTGTGGTGGAGATGGGGGTGTGGTGGAGATGGGGGTGAGGTGGAGATGGGGGTGTGTGGTGGAAATGGGGGTGAGGTGGAGATGGGGGTGAGGTGGAGATGGGGGTGTGTGGTGGAAATGGGGGTGAGGTGGAGATGGGGGTGTGTGGTGGAGATGGGGGTGTGGTGGAGATGGAATGTGTGGTGGAGATGGGGGTGTGGTGGAGATGGGGGGGTGAGGTGGAGATGGGGGTATGAGGTGGAGATGGGGGTGTGGTGGAGATGGAATGTGTGGTGGAGATGGGGGGTGTGGTGGAGATGGGGGTGTGTGGTGGAGATGGGGGTGTGGTGGAGATGGAATGTGTGGTGGAGATGGGGGGTGTGGTGGAGATGGGGGGTGTGGTGGAGATGGGGGTGTGTGGTGGAGATGGAATGTGTGGTGGAGATGGGGGTGTGGTGGAGATGGGGGTGTGTGGTGGAGATGGGGGTGTGTGGTGGAAATGGGGGTGAGGTGGAGATGGGGGTGTGGTGAAGATGGGGGTGTGTGGTGGAGATGGGGGGTGTGTGGTGGAGATGGGGGGTGTGGTGGAAATGGGGGTGTGGTGGAGATGGGGTGTGTGGTGGAGATGGGGGTGTGGTGGAGATGGAATGTGTGGTGGAGATGGAATGTGTGGTGGAGATGGAATGTGTGGTGGAGATGGGGGTGTGGTGGAGATGGGGGGTGTGGTGGAAATGGGGGTGTGGTGGAGATGGGGGTGTGGTGGAGATGGGGGGTGTGGTGGAAATGGGGGTGTGGTGGAGATGGAATGTGTGGTGGAGATGGGGGTGTGGTGGAGATGGGGGTGTGTGGTGGAGATGGGGGTGTGTGGTGGAGATGGAATGTGTGGTGGAGATGGAATGTGCGGTGGAGATGGAATGTGCGGTGGAGATGGAATGTGTGGTGGAGATGGGGGTGTGTGGTGGAGATGGGGGTGTGGTGGAAATGGGGGTGAGGTGGAGATGGGGGTGTGGTGAAGATGGGGGTGTGTGGTGGAGATGGGGGTGTGTGGTGGAGATGGGGGGTGTGGTGGAAATGGGGTGTGGTGGAGATGGGGGTGTGTGGTGGAGATGGGGGTGTGTGGTGGAGATGGGGGTGTGGTGGAGATGGAATGTGTGGTGGAGATGGAATGTGTGGTGGAGATGGGGGTGTGGTGGAGATGGGGGGTGTGGTGGAAATGGGGGTGTGGTGGAGATGGGGGTGTGGTGGAAATGGGGGTGTGGTGGAGATGGAATGTGTGGTGGAGATGGGGGTGTGGTGGAGATGGGGGTGTGTGGTGGAGATGGGGGTGTGTGGTGGAGATGGAATGTGTGGTGGAGATGGAATGTGCGGTGGAGATGGAATGTGCGGTGGAGATGGAATGTGTGGTGGAGATGGGGGTGTGGTGGAAATGGGGGTGTGGTGGAAATGGGGGTGTGGTGGAGATGGGGGTGTGTGGTGGAGATGGGGGTGTGTGGTGGAGATGGGGGTGTGTGGTGGAGATGGGGGTGAGGTGGAGATGGGGGTGTGGTGGAGATGGAATGTGTGGTGGAGATGGAATGTGTGGTGGAGATGGGGGTGAGGTGGAGATGGGGGTGTGGTGGAGATGGAATGTGTGGTGGAGATGGAATGTGTGGTGGAGATGGAATGTGTGGTGGAGATGGAATGTGTGATGGAGATGGAATGTGTGGTGGAGATGGAATGTGTGGTGGAGATGGGGGTGAGGTGGAGATGGGGGTGTGGTGGAGATGGAATGTGTGGTGGAGATGGAATGTGTGGTGGAGATGGAATGTGTGGTGGAGATGGGGGTGTGGTGGAGATGGAATGTGTGGTGGAGATGGGGGTGTGGTGGAAATGGGGGTGTGGTGGAGATGGGGGTGTGGTGGAGATGGAATGTGTGGTGGAGATGGGGGTGAGGTGGAGATGGGGGTGTGGTGGAGATGGAATGTGTGGTGGAGATGGGGGTGAGGTGGAGATGGGGGTGTGGTGGAGATGGAATGTGTGGTGGAGATGGAATGTGTGGTGGAGATGGGGGGTGAGGTGGAGATGGGGGTGTGGTGGAGATGGAATGTGTGGTGGAGATGGGGGTGTGGTGGAGATGGGGGTGTGGGTGGAGATGGAATGTGTGGTGGAGATGGAATGTGTGGTGGAGATGGAATGTGTGGTGGAGATGGGGGTGAGGTGGAGATGGGGGTGTGGTGGAGATGGAATGTGTGGTGGAGATGGGGTTGTGGTGGAGATGGAATGTGTGGTGGAGATGGGGGTGTGGTGGAAATGGGGGTGTGGTGGAGATGGGGGTGAGGTGGAGATGGGGTGTGTGGTGGAGATGGAATGTGTGGTGGAGATGGAATGTGTGGTGGAGATGGGGGGTGTGGTGGAGATGGAATGTGTGGTGGAGATGGAATGTGTGGTGGAGATGGGGGTGTGGTGGAGATGGAATGTGTGGTGGAGATGGGGGTGAGGTGGAGATGGGGGGTGTGGTGGAGATGGGGGTGTGGTGGAGATGGGAGTGTGTGGTGGAGATGGAATGTGTGGTGGAGATGGGAGTGTGTGGTGGAGATGGAATGTGTGGTGGAGATGGGGGTGAGGTGGAGATGGAATGTGTGGTGGAGATGGAATGTGTGGTGGAGATGGAATGTGTGGTGGAGATGGAATGTGTGGTGGAGATGGGGGTGAGGTGGAGATGGGGGGTGTGGTGGAGATGGAATGTGTGGTGGAGATGGAATGTGTGGTGGAGATGGAATGTGTGGTGGAGATGGGGGTGTGGTGGAGATGGGGGGTGAGGTGGAGATGGGGGGTGTGGTGGAGGTGGGGGTGTGGTGGAGATGGAATGTGAGGTGGAGATGGAATGTGTGGTGGAGATGGAATGTGTGGTGGAGATGGAATGTGTGGTGGAGATGGGGGTGAGGTGGAGATGGGGGGTGTGGTGGAGATGGGGGTGTGGTGGAGATGGAATGTGTGGTGGAGATGGAATGTGTGGTGGAGATGGGGGTGTGGTGGAGATGGGGGTGTGGTGGAGATGGGGGTGTGGTGGAGATGGGGGGGTGTGGTGGAGATGGGGGGGTGTGGTGGAAATGGGGGTGTGGTGGAGATGGGGGTGTGGTGGAGATGGAATGTGTGGTGGAGATGGAATGTGTGGTGGAGATGGAATGTGTGGTGGAGATGGGGGTGAGGTGGAGATGGGGGGTGTGGTGGAGATGGGGGTGTGGTGGAGGGTCTATGGATGGATGTGTGGTGGAGATGGAATGTGTGGTGGAGATGGAATGTGTGGTGGAGATGGAATGTGTGGTGGAGATGGAATGTGTGGTGGAGATGGGGGGTGAGGTGGAGATGGGGGTGTGGTGGAGATGGGGGTGTGTGGTGGAGATGGGGGTGTGTGGTGGAGATGGAATGTGTGGTGGAGATGGAATGTGTGGTGGAGATGGGGGTGAGGTGGAGATGGGGGTGTGGTGGAGATGGGGGTGTGGTGGAGATGGAATGTGTGGTGGAGATGGAATGTGTGGTGGAGATGGGGGTGTGGTGGAGATGGGGGTGTGGTGGAGATGGGGGTGTGGTGGAGATGGGGGGGTGTGGTGGAGATGGGGGGGTTGTGGTGGAAATGGGGGTGTGGTGGAGATGGGGGTGTGGTGGAGATGGGGGTGTGGTGGAGATGGAATGTGTGGTGGAGATGGAATGTGTGGTGGAGATGGAATGTGTGGTGGAGATGGGGGTGAGGTGGAGATGGGGGGTGTGGTGGAGATGGGGGTGTGGTGGAGATGGAATGTGTGGTGGAGATGGAATGTGTGGTGGAGATGGAATGTGTGGTGGAGATGGGGGGTGTGGTGGAGATGGGGGTGTGGTGGAGATGGGGGGTGTGGTGGAGATGGGGGTGTGTGGTGGAGATGGGGGTGTGTGGTGGAGATGGAATGTGTGGTGGAGATGGAATGTGTGGTGGAGATGGGGGTGTGGTGGAAATGGGGGTGTGGTGGAGATGGGGGTGTGGTGGAGATGGAATGTGTGGTGGAGATGGAATGTGTGGTGGAGATGGAATGTGTGGTGGAGATGGGGGTGAGGTGGAGATGGGGGGTGTGGTGGAGATGGGGGTGTGGTGGAGATGGAATGTGTGGTGGAGATGGAATGTGTGGTGGAGATGGGGGGTGTGGTGGAGATGGGGGTGTGGTGGAGATGGGGGGTGTGGTGGAGATGGGGGTGTGTGGTGGAGATGGAATGTGTGGTGGAGATGGGGGGTGAGGTGGAGATGGGGGTGTGGTGGAGATGGAATGTGTGGTGGAGATGGAATGTGTGGTGGAGATGGAATGTGTGGTGGAGATGGGGGGTGTGGTGGAGATGGGGGTGTGTGGTGGAGATGGAATGTGTGGTGGAGATGGAATGTGTGGTGGAGATGGGGGTGAGGTGGAGATGGGGGGTGTGGTGGAGATGGGGGTGTGGTGGAGATGGAATGTGTGGTGGAGATGGAATGTGTGGTGGAGATGGAATGTGTGGTGGAGATGGAATGTGTGGTGGAGATGGAATGTGTGGTGGAGATGGAATGTGTGGTGGAGATGGGGGGTGAGGTGGAGATGGGGGGTGTGGTGGAGATGGGGGTGTGTGGTGGAGATGGAATGTGTGGTGGAGATGGAATGTGTGGTGGAGATGGGGGTGAGGTGGAGATGGGGGTGTGGTGGAGATGGAATGTGTGGTGGAGATGGAATGTGTGGTGGAGATGGAATGTGTGGTGGAGATGGGGGTGTGGTGGAGATGGGGGTGTGGTGGAGATGGGGGTGTGGTGGAGATGGGGGGGTGTGGTGGAGATGGGGGGGTGTGGTGGAAATGGGGGTGTGGTGGAGATGGGGGTGTGGTGGAGATGGAATGTGTGGTGGAGATGGAATGTGTGGTGGAGATGGAATGTGTGGTGGAGATGGGGGTGAGGTGGAGATGGGGGGGTGTGGTGGAGATGGGGGTGTGGTGGAGATGGAATGTGTGGTGGAGATGGAATGTGTGGTGGAGATGGAATGTGTGGTGGAGATGGGGGGTGTGGTGGAGATGGGGGTGTGGTGGAGATGGGGGGTGTGGTGGAGATGGGGGTGTGTGGTGGAGATGGGGGTGTGTGGTGGAGATGGAATGTGTGGTGGAGATGGAATGTGTGGTGGAGATGGGGGTGTGGTGGAAATGGGGGTGTGGTGGAGATGGGGGTGTGGTGGAGATGGAATGTGTGGTGGAGATGGAATGTGTGGTGGAGATGGAATGTGTGGTGGAGATGGGGGTGAGGTGGAGATGGGGGGTGTGGTGGAGATGGGGGTGTGGTGGAGATGGAATGTGTGGTGGAGATGGAATGTGTGGTGGAGATGGGGGGTGTGGTGGAGATGGGGGTGTGGTGGAGATGGGGGGTGTGGTGGAGATGGGGGTGTGTGGTGGAGATGGAATGTGTGGTGGAGATGGGGGGTGAGGTGGAGATGGGGGTGTGGTGGAGATGGAATGTGTGGTGGAGATGGAATGTGTGGTGGAGATGGAATGTGTGGTGGAGATGGGGGGTGTGGTGGAGATGGGGGTGTGTGGTGGAGATGGAATGTGTGGTGGAGATGGGGGGTGAGGTGGAGATGGGGGTGTGGTGGAGATGGAATGTGTGGTGGAGATGGAATGTGTGGTGGAGATGGAATGTGTGGTGGAGATGGAATGTGTGGTGGAGATGGAATGTGTGGTGGAGATGGAATGTGAGGTGGAGATGGGGGTGTGGTGGAGATGGGGGTGAGGTGGAGATGGGGGGTGTGGTGGAGATGGGGGTGTGGTGGAGATGGGGGTGTGTGGTGGAGATGGAATGTGTGGTGGAGATGGGGGGTGAGGTGGAGATGGGGGTGTGGTGGAGATGGAATGTGTGGTGGAGATGGAATGTGTGGTGGAGATGGAATGTGTGGTGGAGATGGAATGTGTGGTGGAGATGGAATGTGTGGTGGAGATGGGGGTGTGGTGGAGATGGGGG
The DNA here is from genome assembly GCA_029206835.1 of Rana muscosa. Classification (NCBI taxonomy): domain Eukaryota; kingdom Metazoa; phylum Chordata; class Amphibia; order Anura; family Ranidae; genus Rana; species Rana muscosa. The sequence goes on along the minus strand of CM055119.1, from coordinate 208,101,229 downwards.
TGTGGTGGAGGTGGGGAGTGTGGTGGAGATGGGGGGTGTGGTGGAGGTGGGGGTGTGGTGGAGATGGAATGTGAGGTGGAGATGGAATGTGTGGTGGAGATGGAATGTGTGGTGGAGATGGAATGTGTGGTGGAGATGGAATGTGTGGTGGAGATGGAATGTGTGGTGGAGATGGAATGTGTGGTGGAGATGGGGGGTGTGGTGGAGATGGGGGTGTGGTGGAGATGGGGGTGTGGTGGAGATGGAATGTGTGGTGGAGATGGAATGTGTGGTGGAGATGGAATGTGTGGTGGAGATGGAATGTGTGGTGGAGATGGGGGGTGTGGTGGAGATGGGGGTGTGGTGGAGATGGGGGGTGTGGTGGAGATGGGGGGGTGTGGTGGAGATGGAATGTGTGGTGGAGATGGGGGGTGAGGTGGAGATGGGGGTGTGTGGTGGAGATGGAATGTGTGGTGGAGATGGAATGTGTGGTGGAGATGGGGGTGTGGTGGAGATGGGGGGTGTGGTGGAGATGGGGGTGTGGTGGAGATGGGGGGTGTGGTGGAGATGGGGGGAGTGTGGTGGAGATGGAATGTGTGGTGGAGATGGGGGGTGAGGTGGAGATGGGGGTGTGTGGTGGAGATGGAATGTGTGGTGGAGATGGAATGTGTGGTGGAGATGGGGGGTGTGGTGGAGATGGGGGGGTGTGGTGGAGATGGAATGTGTGGTGGAGATGGGGGGTGAGGTGGAGATGGGGGTGTGTGGTGGAGATGGAATGTGTGGTGGAGATGGAATGTGTGGTGGAGATGGGGGGTGTGGTGGAGATGGGGGTGTGGTGGAGATGGGGGGTGTGGTGGAGATGGGGGGGTGTGGTGGAGATGGAATGTGTGGTGGAGATGGGGGGTGAGGTGGAGATGGGGGTGTGTGGTGGAGATGGAATGTGTGGTGGAGATGGAATGTGTGGTGGAGATGGGGGGTGTGGTGGAGATGGGGGTGTGGTGGAGATGGGGGGTGTGGTGGAGATGGGGGGGTGTGGTGGAGATGGAATGTGTGGTGGAGATGGGGGGTGAGGTGGAGATGGGGGTGTGTGGTGGAGATGGAATGTGTGGTGGAGATGGAATGTGTGGTGGAGATGGGGGTGTGGTGGAGATGGGGGGTGTGGTGGAGATGGGGGTGTGGTGGAGATGGGGGGGTGTGGTGGAGATGGAATGTGTGGTGGAGATGGGGGGTGAGGTTGAGATGGGGGTGTGTGGTGGAGATGGAATGTGTGGTGGAGATGGAATGTGTGGTGGAGATGGGGGTGTGGTGGAGATGGGGGTGTGGTGGAGATGGAATGTGTGGTGGAGATGGAATGTGTGGTGGAGATGGGGGTGTGGTGGAGATGGGGGTGTGGTGGAAATGGGGGTGTGGTGGAAATGGGGGTGTGGTGGAGATGGGGGGGGTGTGGTGGAGATGGGGGGGTGTGGTGGAAATGGGGGTGTGGTGGAGATGGGGGGGGTGTGGTGGAGATGGGGGTGTGTGGTGGAAATGGGGGTGAAGGGTTGTGTTGTGTCGGCACTTTTATCGCTCAGTTTCTGCAGTTCTGTTTAACTGGTGACTTTCCTCCCCCCTCCAGCCACTGTCCCAATGTTGTCGTACCCAAGCCGCTGTGAATGCGTATTCAGAAAACGGGTGTCCAGAACCGCCAAGGTTGGTGTCAGCGGCCAATTATCTGCAGGATTTAACCCTTTTGTACGCCTTTGTTGATTTCTTTTTTTCCGTAGCAGGGCACAGATATCTCTTGCAAAATATCTCTGCTTTAACCAGGAGATTGGGGTCATAGGCTCCTCCTCCTCCTCCAAACACGGAGAGTTGAGTTGATGCCGAAGAGATGGATTTTGGTCTCCTCTGATCACAACACTTTCCCCCAGTTCTCCTCGGAATCATTCAGATCTTCATTATCAGACGTCAGACGGGCTGTACATGTGATTCAGGGGGACCTTACGGGGCTGCAGGATTTCAGCCAATCACGGCGTAGTGTGTTATCGATCGTTTTCTTGGTGACGATGGTCCCGGCTGAGATCAGTGACAAGATTCTCCGGTGTAGTTCTGGGCGGATTCCTCACCGTTCTCATGATCATTGAACCTCCCCGAGGGGAGATCTTGTATGGGGCCCCAGACTGAGGGGAGATCTTGTATGGGGCCCCAGACTGAGGAGAGTGACCGTTATTTTGTGTTTCTTCCATTTGTGAATAAATCCCCCCCGACTGTTGTCTCCTCCTCACCGAGCTGCTTGGCGATGGTCTTGTAGCCCATCCCAGCCTTGTGTAGGTCTCCAATCTTCTCCCCGACATCCTTGGACAGATCTTTAGTCTTGGCCGTGGTGGAGAGATTGGAATCTGATTGGTTGCTTCTGTGGACAGGTGTCTTTTATACAGGAGAGAGAGAGAAGAGAGAGAGAAGAGAGAGAGAGAAGAGAGAGAGATCAGCTCATTACCTGTATAGAAGACACCTGGAAGCCAGATGTCTTGCTGACTGATAGGGGATCAAATACTTATTTCACTCATTAAAATGCAAATCATTTTATAACTTTTTTGAAATGCGTTTTCTGGATATTGTTGTTGTTATTCCGTCTCTCACTGTTATTATAAACCGGCCAATGAAATGATAGACGGATCGTTTCTTTATCAGTGGGGCAAATGTACAAAATCAGCAGCCAATCAAATACTCCCCCCCCCCTCCCCCGCACTGTATTCCCTGACAGGAGAAATTCACTTCCTCTCCAAGTGATACATGGGGGGGGGGGATTTACGAAGGGGAAAAAGACTGAACACTTTCCAAGTGCAGTTTCTCCAGAGATTAGTAAATGAGCAGAAGATCTTCTGACTTCCATCATCCAATCGTGTGCAAGCAAAAATGTTTTTTATTTTTTTTTCCCTTGCATCTGATTGGGTATTCTTTGCCAAGTGAAGATTCGCCTCATATACATATCTCTCTGGGCCAACTGTACTTGCAGAGTGTTCAGTCTATTTGCTTTAGTAAATCAACCCCAATATATCACAGCTTTACAAACTTTAACCACTTAACGACCGCCCACCGCCGATTTACGTCGGCAGAATGGCACGGACAGGCAGAATCACGTAGATCTACGTGATCGCCTTTGTGCAGTTGGGGGGTCCATCCGGACCCCCCTTCACTGCAGTGAGCGGCCGTTAAGTGTTCGGGAGCGATCAGGCATGAGGGGGGGGGGGGGCGCTCGATTCCGCCCCCCCCCTCGCGATCGCTCCCGGCCAATGAAAATGCTTCCTCCGCCATGTGATGTAAACAAGGCTGGAGGAAGTGATGTCATCTCCCTCGCCGCGGTCTTTCCGTTCCCGGCGCCGAGGAGAGAAGAAGCAGGTTAGTGCACCAACAGTCCACTGACACGTAGGTACACATAGGCACACAAATCACCCCCCAGTCACCCCCAGATCACCCCCCAGGTCACCCCAAAGCCCCCAATCACAGTGTCACTGATTGCAGTGATCATTTATTTTACTGATCACTGCATTTAGTGTCATCTGTGATTGTAAAAAGTTGCAGGGCAGTTAGGATTAGGCCCCTTTAGGTCCAGGGTAGCCCCCTAACCCCCCCCCCCAATAAAGGTTTAACCCCTTGATCACCCCCCAGGTAACCCTTTCACCCCCTAACTTCAGCGTCACTAAGCGATTGTTTTTCCGATCGCTGTATTCGTGTCGCTGGTGTTTTAGATAGGCAGTTATTTTTTTTTAGGTTCGCCGCAGGTTTTTATTAGTGTCAGGCACCCCCATATATTATTTTAACCCCCTGATTGCCCCTAGAGTTAACCCTTTCACCAGTGATCGCCGTATAAGCGTCACTGGTGTCACTGGTTAGCCAGTAAGTTATTTAGTTATTTAGGTTACCCGTCAGGTTTTTATATAGTGTCAGGTACCCCCATATTTAACCTAATAAAGGTTTTAACCCCCTGATTGCCCCTAGTTAACCCTTTCACCAGTGATCACCATATAAAGGTTACGGGTGACGCTGGTTGATTAGTTTGCTTTTTATAGCATCAGGGCACCCGCCGTATGTAACCCAATAAAGGTTTAACCCCCCCTGATCGCCCGGCGGGTGAGATCAATTAGGTTTTAGTGCCAGAGAGGGTCTGCGTCGCCCCAGGCAGTGTTAGGTTAGTGACAGTAACGCTAACACCCACGCGCAAAGCATACACCCCCCTTAGTGGTATAGTATCTGATCAGATCTGATCAGATCTATACTAGCATCCCCAGCGGTTTAGGGTTCCCAAAAACGCAGTGTTAGCGGGATCAGCCCAGATACCTGCTAGCGCCTGCGTTTAGCCCCTCCGCCCAGCCCAGCCCAGCCCAGCCCACCCAAGTGCAGTATCGATCGATCACTGTCACTTACCAAACACAACACACATAACTGCAGCGTTCGCAGTGCTTGGTTTTTGGGGCCCTGTACGCGGCTAGGCTCCCAAAAAGTCCCACACATGTGGTATCCCCGTACTCAGGAAAAGCAGCAGAATGTATTTTGGGGTGCAATTCCACATATAACCATGGCATGTGTGAGCAATATATCATTTAGTGACAACTTTTTGTACATTTTTTTTTTTCTTTTTGTCATTATTCAATCATTTGGGACAAAAAAAAAAAATATTCAATGGGGTCAACATGCCTCTCAGCAAATAGCTTGGGGTGTCTACTTTCCAAAATGGGGTCATTTGGGGGGGTTTTGTGCCATCTTGGCATTTTATGGCCTTCAAAACTGTGATAGGTAGTGAGGAGTGAAATCAAAAATTTATGCCCTTAGAAACCTTGAAGGCGGTGCTTGGTTTTTGGGGTCCCGTACGCGGCTAGGCTCCCAAAAAGTCCCACACATGTGGTATCCCCGTACTCAGGAGAAGCAGCAGAATGTATTTTGGGGTGCAATTCCACATATAACCATGGCATGTGTGAGCAATATATCATTTAGTGACAACTTTTTGTACATTTTTTTTTCTTTTTGTCATTATTCAATCATTTGGGACAAAAAAAAAAAATATTTAATGGGGTCAACATGCCTCTCAGCAAATAGCTTGGGGTGTCTACTTTCCAAAATGGGGTCATTTGGGGGGGTTTTGTGCCATCTTGGCATTTTATGGCCTTCAAAACTGTGATAGGTAGTGAGGAGTGAAATCAAAAATGTATGCCCTTAGAAACCTTGAAGGCGGTGCTTGGTTTTGGGGTCCCGTACGCGGCTAGGCTCCCAAAAAGTCCCACACATGTGGTATCCCCGTACTCAGGAGAAGCAGCAGAATGTATTTTGGGGTGTAATTTCACATATGCCCATGGCATGTGTGAGCAATATATCATTTAGTGACAACTTTGTGCAAAAAAAAAAAAGTTTGTCATATTCCCGCAACTTGTGGCAAAATATAAAATATTCCATGGACTGAACATGCCTCTCAGTAAATAGCTTGGGGTGTCTACTTTCCAAAATGGGGTCATTTGGGGGGGTTTTGTGCTATTTTGGCATTTTATGGCCTTCGAAACTGTGATAGGTAGTGAGGAGTGAAATCAAAAATTTGCGCCCTTAGAAATCCTGAAGGCGGTGCTTGGTTTCCGGGGTCCCGTACGTGGCTAGGCTCCTAAAAAGTCCCACACATGTGGTATTCCCGTACTCAGGAGAAGCAGCAGAATGTATTTTGGGGTGCAATTCCACATATAACCATGGCATGTGTGAGCAATATATCATTTAGTGACAACTTTTTGTAATTTTTTATTTTTTTTTGTCATTATTCAATCACTTGGGACAAAAAAAAAAAATATTCAATGGGCTCAACATGCCTCTCAGCAATTTCCTTGGGGTGTCTACTTTCCAAAATGGGGTCATTTGGGGGGGTTTTGTACTGCCCTGCCATTTTAGCACCTCAAGAAATGAGATAGGCAGTCATAAATTTAAAGCTGTGTAAATTTCAGAAAATGTACCCTAGTTTGTAAACGCTATAACTTTTGCGCAAACCAATAAATATACGCTTATTGACATTTTTTTTACTAAAGACATGTGGCTGAATACATTTTGGCCTAAATGTATGACTAAAATTGAGTTTATTCGATTTTTCTTATAACAAAAAGTAGAAAATATCTTTTTTTTTCAAAATTTTCGTTCTTTTTCCATTTATATCGCAAAAAATAAAAATCGCAGAGGCAATCAAATACCATTAAAAGAAAGCTCTATTTGTGGGAAGAAAAGGACGCAAATTTCATTTGGGTACAACATTGCATGTCCGCACAATTTACAGTTAAAGCAGCGCAGTGCCGAATCCCAAAAACAGGCCTGGTCCTAATGGCCCGAAATGGTCCGGGGCTTAAGTGGTTATTAAGGATGTCGTAGAGATAATGCCCCCCCCCCCCACCCTATAACAGGAAGTGACTGAACAAGGACCCCAATGGCGGGATCACTCGGGATTATTTTAATGACAGCTAAAGATTTTAACAGGCTGAAAATAGAACGCTGAGCCAATCACATCAGTCTCTGTACAGAGGAGCTTACACTCTAATGTCCCCTCCCCCCACAGTCACATCAGTCTCTATACAGAGGAGCTTACACTCTAATGTCCCCTCCCCCAATCACATCAGTCTCTATACAGAGGAGCTTACACTCTAATGTCCCCTCCCCCAATCACATCAGTCTCTATACAGAGGAGCTTACACTCTAATGTCCCCTCCCCCCACATCACATCAGTCTCTGTACAGAGGAGCTTACACTCTAATGTCCCCTCCCCCTACATCACATCAGTCTCTGTACAGAGGAGCTTACACTCTAATGTCCCCTCCCCCCACATCACATCAGTCTCTGTACAGAGGAGCTTACACTCTAATGTCCCCTCCCCCCACAGTCACATCAGTCTCTATACAGAGGAGCTTACACTCTAATGTCCCCTCCCCCAATCACATCAGTCTCTATACAGAGGAGCTTACACTCTAATGTCCCCTCCCCCAATCACATCAGTCTCTATACAGAGGAGCTTACACTCTAATGTCCCCTCCCCCCACATCACATCAGTCTCTGTACAGAGGAGCTTACACTCTAATGTCCCCTCCCCCACATCACATCAGTCTCTGTACAGAGGAGCTTACACTCTAATGTCCCCTCCCCCACATCACACCAGTCTCTGTACCAGAGGAGCTTACACTCTAATGTCCCCTCCCCCCTCAGTCACATCAGTCTCTATACAGAGGAGCTTACACTCTAATGTCCCCTCCCCCCCCCCACATCACATCAGTCTCTGTACAGAGGAGCTTACACTCTAATGTCCCCTCCCCCACATCACATCAGTCTCTATACAGAGGAGCTTACACTCTAATGTCCCCTCCCCCCACATCACATCAGTCTCTGTACCAGAGGAGCTTACACTCTAATGTCCCCTCCCCCCCATCACATCAGTCTCTGTACAGAGGAGCTTACACTCTAATGTCCCCTCCCCCTACATCACATCAGTCTCTGTACAGAGGAGCTTACACTCTAATGTCCCCTCCCCCCACATCACATCAGTCTCTGTACAGAGGAGCTTACACTCTAATGTTCCCTCTCCCCACATCACATCAGTCTCTGTACAGAGGAGCTTACACTCTAATGTCCCCTCCCCCCACATCACATCAGTCTCTGTACAGAGGAGCTTACACTCTAATGTCCCCTCCCCCCACATCACATCAGTCTCTGTACAGAGGAGCTTACACTCTAATGTTCCCTCCCCCCACATCACATCAGTCTCTGTACAGAGGAGCTTACACTCTAATGTCCCCTCCCCCCACATCACATCACATCAGTCTCTATACAGAGGAGCTTACACCCTAATGTCCCCTGTGATGGTGGGGGGGAGGGGGGGTATCAGTTCTTGGCTCTGTATGCAGTACTCGGTGTGTCCTCCAGGTGGGGGTGTAGCGCTAAGCTCCGGGCGGAGATATGAAGGGCGGAACTGATGTTCGCTGATTTCCGGGTTCCGGGGACAGTATTGCGCGGTGCACAGGCGGACGGAAGTGGGGCGGAGTCAGGTGACAGAGGACTGGGATGATGGCGGCGCTCCGGGGAAGTGGGTTGGCGGTCAGTGCCGCGCTCCTCTTCCTGCTGCTGGTGACAGTCCGGTCCGAGGATAAGGATGATAAGGAGGGAAAGGTGAGAGTCCGACATATCCTACATCGGGGGACCTCCCCTATTTTATAGACTCCGCCCCATCTCAGAGTCCCCTCCCTATGTACACTGAGACCACTCCCCCATCCCAGAGGCCCCTCCCTATATACACTGAGACCCCTCCCCCATCCCAGAGTCCCCTCCCTGTATGCACCGAGACCCCTCCCCCATCCCAGAGTCCCCTCCCTGTATGCACCGAGACCCCTCCCCCATCCCAGAGTCCCCTCCCCCATCTCAGAGTCCCCTCCCTGCATACACCGAGACCCATCCCAGAGTCCCCTCCCCCATCTCAGATTCCCCTCCCTGCATACACCGAGACCCCTCCCCCATCCCAGAGTATCCTGCCTTTATACACCGAGACCCCTCTCCCATCCCAGAGACCCCTCCCCCATCCCAGAGTATCCTGCCTTTATACACCGAGACCCCTCTCCCATCCCAGAGTCCCCTCCCCCATCCCAGAGTCCCCTGCCTGTATACATTGAGACCCCCCTCCCATCTCAGAGTCAGGGTCTCCCCGCCCACTGTTGTCCCCATCAGGGTCTCCCCGCCCACTGTTGTCCCCTCCCCCATACACTGAGACCCCTCCCCATCTGAGTCCCCTCCCTATATACACTGAGACCCCTCCCCCATCTCTATATATATATATATATATAATGTGTGTGTACAAGTCTCAAAAAAACCTTCCTGACGATATGCATGAGACCGAATCATTTCTCAGAATGGCTCCGCCTTATTTTAATCATAATGCCGTCCCGGAGCTCCGCCCAGTGACTTCCCCCCCCTCCTTACTATGATGTCAGAACGTCGGATTATTTGTAGTATGAGAATTATTGTGCAGAAAATCTTCCTCTTCTCTGTATTGCAGAAAAATGAAGACGTGCGCTGCAAATGTATCTGTCCTCCATACAAGGACAAACCCGGGAAGATCTACAACACCAACACCACCCAGAAAGACTGGTGAGTGGAGGAGGGGCAAGGAGATTAGCGAGGAGCAGTGGAGGGTTGGCGGGGGTTGACGGGGGTCGGTGGGGGGTTGACGGGGGTCGGTGGAGGGTTGACGGGGGTCGGTGGAGGGTTGGCGGGGGGTCGGTGGGGGATTGGCAGGGGTTGATGGGGGGTTGGCGGTGTCGGAGGAGGGGTCGTGGGGGATTGGTGGGAGTCGTTGGTGGGGGATTGGCGGGGTCGGTGGAGGGTTGGCAGGGGTCGGTGGGGGGTTGGCGGTTGACGGGGGGTCGGTGGACAGTTGGCGAGGGGTCGTGGAGGGTTGGTGGGGGGGATTGGCGGGGGTCGATGGGGGGTTGGCGGTGTCGGAGGAGGGGTCATGGAGGGTCGGTGGACGATTGGCGGCGGGGTCGGTGGGGGGTTGGCGCGGGGTCGGTGGAGGGTTGGCGGACGGTTGGTGGGGGGTTGGCGAGGGGTCGTTGGGGGGGTCGGTGGGGGATTGACGGTGTCGGTGGGGGATTGATGGGGGTCGGTGGAGGGTTGGCGGGGGATTGGGGAGGGTCGGTGGAGGGTTGGCGGGGTCGGTGGAGGGTTGATGGGGTCGGTGAAGGATTGGCGGGGTCGGTGGGGGATTGATGTGGTCGGTGTAGGGTTGGCGGGGGTCGGTGGGGGATTGGCGGGGTCGGTGGGGGATTGACGGTGTCGGTGAAGGATTGGCGGGGTCGGTGGGGGATTGATGGGGGTCGGTGGAGGGTTGGCGGGGGATTGGCGGGGTCGGTGGAGGGTTGACGGGGTCGGTGAAGGATTGGCGGGGTCGGTGGGGGATTGATGGGGGTCGGTGTAGGGTTGGCGGGGGTCGGTGGGGGATTGGCGGGGTCGGTGGGGGATTGGTGGGGTCGGCGGGGGATTGGTGGGGTCGGTGGAGGGTTGGCGGGGGTCGGTGGGGGGTCGGTTTGGGGGGTTGGTGGGGTCGGTGGGGGGTTGGCAGATGGTTGGCGGGGGTCGGTGGCGAGGGGTTGGCGGAGAGCGGTGCGGGATTGGCGGGGAGCGATGGATTGATAGTTGTGAATAGTGGAGGATTGGTTATCTTCGATCAGGTGTCCACACACACACAACGGTAAAAGACTTCCTGTACCTTGGAACTCGGGGCCACTCTGCTCCTGTGGTGGCTGCATTAATTTTATTTTTCATGCATTTTTCCTTTATTTTCACCTTTTTAACACAAGATATTTTTGATCCCGGAAATATCTGATTACATCTGAAAGTATTTAATTTTTTCACTGTACTTTGACTATGAAGGAGAAGCATTGTCCACCTAGGACTACAGAACACCACCCCCTCTCCTAGCCTTCATAGCATGGGGTGGAGATTCAAGGGTAGACCAGGCAGGGCTGATAACACTGCAGGGTGCTCAGGACAGTAAATTGTGGCACTTTATTCACCCGACATTTGCAGTTCTGTGTAACATTTGACTCTCCTCTCCCCTCCAGTGATTGTCTCCATGTGGTCACCCCCATGCCGGTCCCCGGTGCAGACGTGGAGGCGTACTGCCTGCGCTGTGAGTGCAAATATGAAGAGCGGAGCTCCATCACTATTAAGGTTGGTGTCGGGGCATGGTGTAGCATCTGCTATATTTAACCCCTTCTTTGGCCACCATACATCTGTGTCCCTGCCAGAGTCTCCCCGCCCACTTGTGTCCCTGCCAGAGTCTCCCCGCCCACTTGTGTCCCTGCCAGAGTCTCCCCGCCCACTTGTGTCCCCAATAACCACTTCTCCACCGGGCCTATTCTGGCACTTCTCTCCTTCATGTAAAAATCATCTTTTTTTTTTTGCTAAAAAATTTACTCAGAACCCCCCAAACATATATTTTTTTTTTAGCAGACACCCTAGGGAATAAAATGGCGGTCATATCAACTTTTTATCTTGCACGGTATTTGCGCAATACATTTTCAAACGCCTTTTTTTTGGAAAACAAAAAAACTGTTTCACAAATTAAAAAATAACAAAACGGTAAAATTAGCCCAATTTTTTTTGTATAATGTGAAAGATGAAGTTACGCCGAGTAAATAGATACCTAACATGTCACGCTTTAAAATTTCGCACACTCATGGAATGGCGCCAAACTTCGGTACTTAAAAATCTCCATAGGCGACGCTTTATTTTTTTTTTACAGGTTACCAGGTTAGAGTTACAGAGGAGGTCTAGTGCTAGAATTGTTGCTCGCACTCTACCGCACGCGGCGATACCTCACATGAGGGGTTTGAACGGCGTTTACATATGTGGGCGGGACTTACATGCGTGTTTGCTTCTGAGCGTGAGCTACTGGGGACAGGGGCGTTTTCTTCTTTTTTTTTTTTTTTTTGATCACTTTTATTCCTATTACAAGGAATGTAAACATCCCTTGTAATAGGAATGGTGTGTGACAGGTCCTCTTTATGGAGAGATGCGGGGTCAATAAGAACTCTCCCTCCCCCCACATCTCTCCTTCAGGCTGGAAAGCATGAGATCAGTGAAAAAAAATTCACGATCTCATGCTGACAGCCGCAATTGCGGCTTTGTTTACTTCCGGGTACCGGGCGTGACGTCACAACCGGAAATCTCTATCGTTGTGAGCCGGCGCCGGCCGATTCATTCTCGGGGCCCCCGATGGCATGGGAGAGCCCGGAAAAGCACCGGATGGCGGCGGGAGGGGGGTAGTGTCCCCTCCCGCCGCCTATAAAAACGATCAAGCGGCGGAACTGCCGCTATGATCGTTCTTATGGTGCGCAGAATCGCTGGCAGAAAAGAACGATATCTGAATGATGCCTCTAGCTGCACCCATCTTTCAGATATCCCACCTCAAAGTCAATCACGTCATATGACGTCCTTGGTGGACAAGTGGTTAAAGTCTCCCCGCCCACTGGTGGTCCCAGTCGGGGTGTCCCCGCCCACTGGTGGTTCCCCCTCGGGGTCTCCCCGCCCACTTGTGGTTCCCCCTCGGGGTCTCCCCGCCCACTTGTGGTTCCCCCTCGGGGTCTCCCCGCCCACTGGTGGTTCCCCCTCGGGGTCTCCCCGCCCACTGGTGGTTCCCCCTCGGGGTCTCCCCGCCCACTGGTGGTTCCCCCTCGGGGTCTCCCCGCCCACTTGTGTTTCTTTCAGAATCTGTGCTACACAGGAGATAACATGAGATATTCTTCCCCCTGCAGGTGACGATTATCATCTACCTGTCCATCCTGGGCCTCCTCCTCCTCTACATGGTGTACCTGACCATGGTGGAGCCCATGCTGAAGAGGCGTCTGTTCGGCCATTCTCAGCTCATACAGAATGATGACGATGTCGGGGTAAGTAGTGTGAATTCCTTCACCTATCACTGAACTTTCCATCCCTTGAGGGACACAGGGCTTCAGAGACAGGCAGGTTATACTGCCACCTTCAGGTAGGTTGGGACACTGGCAAACAGAAGTTGTAAACCAGCCTGATTATGACCCCTCCCTTTACACAGCATGCTCAGTTTTTTACTAGTGTCCTATGAGGTTGGCTGCCCTTTCTTCAGCTCCGGTGATGAAGCCTTCCCTGCCTGGGGAACCTTTCCGCTGTTCCCTCTATAGGAGTCCTTCTTCTGTGCAGGTAAAAGGTGTCTGTAGATAAAAACAAGCTGTGCAGCTTTGACTGAAGTTGAATAATGACCTTGTTATAGGTGTAGGCCATTTGGGTACCCCCCCCCCCCCCCCCACCAAGAGCCTAGCCAAAAAAAAAATCCCCAGAGATGGCATCACCCCTCCCTGCCTCGTTACTAGGACATTACTAAGACCCTCCCAGCCATTACTTCTTAACCCCACTACCCCCCACTGTCCCCAGAGCGAGATCTTATTGGATAATGACCTTGTTATAGGTGTAGGCCATTTAGGTACCTCCCCAAGAGCCTAGCCAAAAAAAAACTCCCTAGAGATGGCATCACCCCTCCCTGCCTCGTTACTAGGACATTACTAAGACCCTCCCAGCTATTACTTCTTAACCCCACTACCCCCAGAGCGAGCTCTTATTGGATAATGACCTTTGTTATAGGTGTAGGCCATTTTATGTACCTCCTGAAAGCCTAGCCCAAAAACTCCCAGAGATGGCATCATTCCCGCCCTGCCTTGTTACTAGCATGTTGCCATCCTTGGCAGGGCAGGATGGTGCCATCTCTGGGAGTTTTTTTTTTTTTTGGGTTAGACTTTGGGAGGTGTGTAAATGGTCTACACTTATAACAAAGGGCATTATCCAATGAGAGCTCACTCTTGGGGTAGTGGGTGTGAGCATTAATGGCTGGGAGTGTCTTAGCAACGTCCTAGCACCAAGGCAGGGCAGGAGGATGCCATCTCTGGGAGGTTTTCGGCTAGACTTTGGGGGGGGAAACCTAAATGGCCTACGTCTATAAAAAAGGGCATTTTCCAACTTTTAGTTCGTTATCATCTACAGGAGCCTCTTACCTGCATAGGAGTTTTATCTTTTTTGTTGGTGAAGGTGATCTAACCCTTTAAATGGCAGCTTGGTGTGGCCCTACATCCTATTGCAGGGATATGCAATGAGCGGACCTCCAGCTGTTGCAGAACTACAAGTCTCATCAGGCATAGCAAGACTCTGACAACCACAAGCATGACACCCAGAGGCAGAGGCATGATGGGACTTGTAGTTTTGCAACAGCTGGAGGTCCGCTAATTGCATATCCCTGTCCTATTGTATCTGGATCTGCTGCCATTATAAAATAACCCCCAGACATATCCCCCCCCCCCCCCCCACCCATCCCCCTCATCTGGTGTTTACAAAGCAATGCCATTGAATTCCTGTTGATAAAATTAAAAAAACGGTAATCTGATCCGCTTTATCGGAACAGCTCCACCACCTGCCGCTTGTTGTGTAAACTCCGAGTGACAATGGGAGAGACGCCGCCGCCTCCCGCCATCTCCGCTGATACAGGAATAAAATAGTAGAAAATACCGTATGACTGGCTCACGTGTCCCACACATCTTTTCATTTTGACCAATCTTCTGTTTAACCCCTTCCTTGCCCATCCCAACATCCCTTAACCACTTCAGCCCCCGGGACCATTTTGGCTGGCCAGAGACCAGAGCACTTTCTGCGATTCGGCACTGCGTCGCTTTTACTGACAATTGCGCGGTCGTGCGACGGGGCTCCCAAACAAAATTGACGTCCCTTTTTATTTTTTTCCACAATTGGAGCTTTCTTTTGGTGGTATTTGATCACCTCTGCCGTTTTTATTTTTTGCGCTATAAACAAAAAAATAGCGACAATTTTGAAGAAAAAAGCAACATTTTTTTAACTTTTTGCTATAATAAACATCCCCAAAAAATATATAAAAAATAAAATACAATTTTTCCTTAGTTTAGGCCGATACGTATTATTCTACATATTTTTGGTAAAAAAAAATCGCAATAAGCGTATATTGATTGGTTTGCTCAAAAGTTATAGCGTCTACAAAATAGGGGATAGTTTTATGGCATTTTTATTAATACTTGCCACTGATTACTGTATAAATGTCACTGGCAGGGAAGGCGTTAACACTAGGGGGCGATCAAGGGGTTAAGTGTTCCCTAGGGAGTGTTTCTAACTGTCCGGGGGGAGGGGACTGACTGGGAGTACAGAAAGATTGCTGTTCCTGATCACTAGGAACAGCAGATCTCTCACTCCTCCCCTGTCAGAACTGGGATCTGTTTGTTTACATTGACAGATCCCCGTTCTGGCTCTCTGAGGAGCGATCGCGGGTGGATGGCAGACATCGTAGCCGCCCGCCACGAGCATCAGTTCCTAGAGCTCTTAAAGCGGCCGACGTACACCTACGGCGATTTCACGCAGCAGTTTCAACCTGCCGCAGTATAACTTTTTTTTTTTTTTTTTTCACAGCTCGGTGTCTGTGGGGAACGCACAGCGAGCACGCTCTCGGCAAAAAAACATGGCCGACCGCGACGCATATGCGAGGACGTTAAAGCGCACCCTATTGCTGTTGCACACGTGTTTTACGCGGGTGGCAAAGGGTTAAGCACATCATTAGCGCTCCTGTTCTCAATGAGATGAACATGACATTTCTGATTAGATCGATGAGGCCCCCCCCAATAGGTGGGTACAGGGAACCCTCACGAGCCAGGGGCCCCATCCTGTCCTGTGACACTGCATGGAATGGCTGCTTGGGTATGGGGGGAAGGGACACCGCTCTTTAGTGGGCGGTCCTACATCGTATCCGTCCAATGGGAGCCTGAGGGCTGGACATGTGCGCAGTGACCAATAGAGATTTCCCAAAGTGCACCGATCACTGCCTCCAACCAATGAGTGTGGTGGGTGTGGCCTGAAGGAGCTGATATGTGAGTTCGGTGCTGTCTATCAAGGGAAAGGGGCGGGGGGGATTGGACTGGGGGTGTAGGGCAAGTGTTTGGGGCTCATGCACCCTGGATTTTTTTTTTATTTTTTTTATCCTTTAAACCACTGGGGGAGGCGAGAGGGCTTCATGGGGCCCACAATACACATGTATAACAGGCCTGCTGCATAAGTGATGATAGCTGATGGGAGCGGCAGTGCATGCTGAGACCTGTAGTTCCTCCGTGACGTGTCTGATTGTATGGTGCAGGTGACGGGCGCCACACCCTCCGCAGGTGCCGCCGAGACAATACAAAAACCTTCCGTGTGTTTACAGTCATTTATCACCCGTGTCCTCGCCCCGCACGCTGCTTCCTGGTAACCCCTTCATGGCTTTCTGTGCCGGAGTGCGCCCTTCAGGAAAAATAGACGCAGAATAAACTTTAAATCCTAAATCTCCTCCCCCCCCCCTTTAGTCTATCACAGGTGTACCGGCTCCTCCCCTTTAGTCTATCACAGGGTGTACCGGCTCCTCCCCTTTAGTCTATCACAGGGTGTACCGGCTCCTCCCCTTTAGTCTATCACAGGGTGTACCGGCTCCTCCCCTTTAGTCTATCACAGGGTGTACCGGCTCCTCCCCTTTAGTCTATCACAGGGTGTACCGGCTCCTCCCCTTTAGTCTATCACAGGGTGTACCGGCTCCTCCCCTTTAGTCTATCACGGCTTCCTCTGATTTCACTGCACACTGTGAGCTTCTCACCATGTGCATCAGAAGCTGCAGAAAGTCAGATAGAGCCCCACCTCATTTCCTGGCTGGAGGACGTCCAGCATCATCTAGCCCAGGGGTATTGAATTTAAATTCAAAGAGTTCCAGCCAGTAAAATCTTCTTCCAGCAGAGGTCCAAATCGCATCATTTATGCGATGACTCGGATCTTTCACATCGCACCCCCCCCCCCCTCCTCTTAGGCTCGGTTTACACAGGCGATATAGCGCTAAAAATGGCGCCTGCAAAGCGCCTCTCCTGTCACTCCAGTGTGAAAGCCCCGAGTGCTCTCACACACTGGGGGGGCGGTGCGATTTTGAAATCAATGGGCAGCAGAGCTTTGCGGGCGCATTTTAACCCTTTTTCGGCCGCCAGCGGGGGTTTGAAGCTCCCCGCTAGCGGGCGAAAAGCGCAGCTAAAACGACGGTAAAGCACAGCTAAAAATCGCAGCGCTTTACTGAAAATGCCTTCATCATTATAATTGCACCCCCACCCATCGTCACCTACAGCGCATTATTGTGTGCGCCAAACCACACAGTGCTGCGGCTTGATGCGTTTCGATATAAAATAAGGGTCGGGACTTAATTTTCCTGCATTTGTGGTGGGTGGGGCAGCCGAATAAAATGAACAGGATGATCTCCCCGCAACGTGCGCGCAACTGCGCATGCACTGATCTGAGCGAAGCCTCATCACAATCCTGTTCTTGCATCAGCATCCTCAGTACCCCCTTCACATCGAAGTTCCCCCCTCAGCCCCCCATTACTGTCCTCAGCCTCCCCCCCCCTTACATTACTGTCCTCAGCTCTCCATTACTGTCCTCCGCTTCCCCCATTACTGTTCTCAGCCCCCCCCCCCCCCTAACATTACTACATTGCTGTCCTCAGCTCTCCATTCCTGCATTCCTGTCCTTAGCCTCCCCCATTACTGTCCTTAGCCCCCCCCCCTCACATTACTGTCCTTAGCCCCCCCTCACATTACTGTCCTTGGCCCCCCCCTCACATTACTGTCCTCAGCTCTCCTCCATTATTGTCCCCAGCTACCCCCCCCCATATTACTATCCTCAGGTACCCCCCCTCTCATTACTGTCAACCCTTCCCCATTACTGTCCTCAGCTCCCCCCCCCCTCACATTACTGTCCTCAGCTCCCCATTACTGTCCTCCGCTTCCCCCATTACTGTTCTCAGCCCCCCCCCCCTCACATTACTGTCCTTGGCCCCCCCTCACATTACTGTCCTCAGCTCTCCATTATTGTCCCCAGCTACCCCCCCATATTACTATCCTCAGGTACCCCCCCTCTCATTACTGTCAACCCTTCCCCATTACTGTCCCAGCTACCCCCCCCCCCCCCATAGTACTGTCCTCAGCTCCCCCCTCACATTACTGTCCTCAGCGCTCCATTATTGTCCCCAGCTACCCCCCCATATTACTATCCTCAGGTACCCCCCCCCTCTCATTACTGTCAACCCTTCCCCATTACTGTCCCAGCTACTCCCCCCCCCCCCCCCCCCATAGTACTGTCCTCAGCTCCCCCCTCACATTACTGTCCTCAAGCCCCCCCACATTACTGTCCTCAAGCCCCCCCTTCCCCTGATTACTGTCCTTAGCCCCCCCCTGTCATATTACTGTCCTCAGCCTCCCCCCCCCCCCCGATTACTGTCCTCAGCTCTCCATTACCGTCCTTAGCTCCCCCCCCCAATTACTGTCTCCAGAGCCCCCCCACTCACATTACTGTCCTTAGCCCCCCCCCACTCACATTACTGTCCTTAGCCCCCCCCTCACATTACTGTCCTCAGCTCTCCATTATTGTCCCCAGCTACCCCCCCCCCATATTACTATCCTCAGGTACCCCCCCTCTCATTACTGTCAACCCTTCCCCATTACTGTCCCAGCTACCCCCCCCCCCCCATAGTACTGTCCTCAGCTCCCCCCTCACATTACTGTCCTCAGCTACCCCCCCCCATATTACTGTCCTCAAGCCCCCCCTTCCCCTGATTACTGTCCTTAGCCCCCCCCCCCTCTCATATTACTGTCCTCAGCCTCCCCCCCCTCACATTACTGTCCTCAGCTCTCCATTACCGTCCTTAGCTCCCCCCCCCCAATTACTGTCTCCAGCGGCCCCCCCCTCTCATATTACTGTCCTTAGCCTCCCCCATTACAGTTCTCAGCCTCCCCCCCCCCCCCCTCCTCCTCACATTACTGTCCTTAGCTCTCCATTACTGAAAATAGGACAACTCATGCGTCCCCACATGTAGTTGCCATCATCCCAAGTAAATATAGGTGAAAAAAACTCTAATTGTTGGGGATTTTTGAGGCAACACAAAAAATAATAAAAATGTTTGGTACAAAAGATTATATTTATTTAGAAAAGTTACATAATTATATTACAAAATACACATAATTGTAATCGCCCATAAAATCTGTAACATGAAAGAGTAGAATACAATCGCCTAGGTTGGTCACTCCAGGCCTTCCGGAGATAACTCAAAGAAGGCTTCAACCAACGCGTTTCAAACCGTAGCATGAGCGTCCTTCATCAGGGGTATTGTATTCTTATCTAAAACAGATCATGAAATTTCATTAATTACAGCATTTTTCTTCTCACCTCCAAGAGGTGCATACCCAAAAAAGGGGAAGAAAGAGAAAAAAAAAAAACATACTAAATTATATTTATTAAAATACATGCGCTTCATACTCCGATCATGTGGTTGGGGCGTACCCCTCTCCGCTGTCCCCTCCCAGTACTCTTGACCACCACTCCATGTTCACATAAGGAGTCAGGATATAACAAAAATGTAATCCAAATAGATGGCGCCTTCCACAGAGAAAGGAAAAAAGGGGGGGGGGTGGGGGAGAACAAAAGAAAGGGGAAAAAAAAAAGAAAAAAGTGGCAATTAGAATTGGGAAGAAAAAAAAAAAATGGGAAAACATAAAGAAATTTTGTATATGCTTCCCCATTCTCCTAGGAAAAAAATCCCCTTAACTCACCAGCTGCCACTGAGGGTCCAGAAAATGAAAAGGAATCCAACAATTCCTTATATCTATTGGTTGTATGGGAGCTCCATGTTTGAGATCCTATGCCTTCTGGCAGAGGAAATGGAATGACGTCGGGTGACTCCTCTGGCGTCCTTTTTATATCTCTCTGCTTCATTCGATTGGTTCCCATATGGTCACATGACTCACCGGCTGGTAACGCCATGAGTCATGTTTCCATGGTGACGCCGCGTCGTCCAGGGGCGCGACGCGTCAGACGTCAGCTCCCCAGCGCCGCCGCACCAATGAGCGGCGTGCTGCGATCGACGACGGACGCGGCACATCCAGGGGGGCGTGACGCGTCAGATGTAAACCACCTGACACAGACTCCCCCCAATGGGCGTGTCTGCGATCGGCAAAGGACGCGGCACATTCAGGGCAGGGCCCCTTGTAACTTGCTGATGCCAGCCGTCCCGTCTGTCTAGTGGTCAGCAGGGCTCCTCACCTGATCATGTAATTACATATACCAGGAGAGGTAGCGCTGCACCCACTAAGGACCATAACCAAGGCCCTAATCAGCATCACAGGAAATGCAAGATCGGCCATCTTGGAAAGGGGCAGGAAATGGGGAAAACCTGCTAAAAAAAAACAGTACAGGGAAATTGTTAAATACAACAGGGGCCAGTGGCAGCATGGAAACCATCAAAGTAAATGGGCATGAGTGAACAAGAAAACCCAAGATAATGATTCAAACATCCCCAATTAAAACCAGGGATGTTAAGAACCAGGGACAAAAAAACACCGGTGCCTGCAGGGAAACCGGGCCAATTCCACCTGCGTGGACGCCCCCCCCCCCCCCCCGGCACCGGATATGAGCAGGGTTTAAAATGGTGGGAGAGCATATTTCGGGAGAGGGAGTGGAGATGGGAGGAGATAATTCCCCATAAGACATGAAAGGGTGTCTCAGAATAGCATGGAGCGCATGTAATTCACACATATTAGTCAAATATCATGATAACGATGCAAGTTATGAACTGTCAAGAGTACAGATGACAACATAAAAAGTGAAATTGGATCACAAATTACAAAAAAGGGGGAAAAACATTTTAATAAATATGATTTAGTAAGTTTGGGGTTTTTTCTTTCTTCCCCTTTTTTGGGTATGCACCTCTTGGAGGTGAGAATAAAAATGCTGTAATTAATAAAATTTCATGATCTGTTTTGGATAAGAATACAATACCCCTGATGAAGGACGCTTATGCTACTTTTTGAAACGCGTTGGATGAAGCCTTCTTTGAGTTATCTCCGGAAGGCCTGGAGTGACCAACCCAGGCGATTGTATTTTACTCTTTCATGTTACAGATTTTATGGGCGATTACAATTATGTGTATTTTGTAATATAATTATGTAACTTTTCTAAATAAATATAATCTTTTGTACAAAATTTTATTATTTTTTGTGTTGCCTCAAAAATCCCCAACAATTAGTTTTTTTCAGCTCTCCATTACTGTCCTTAGCCGCCCCCCCTCACATTACTGTCCTTAGCCGCCCCCCCTCACATTACTGTCCTTAGCCGCCCCCCCTCACATTACTGTCCTTAGCCGCCCCCCCTCACATTACTGTCCTTAGCCGCTCCCCCCTCACATTACTGTCCTCAGCTCTCCATTATTGTCCTCAGTTACCCCCCCATATTACTATCCTCAGGTACCCCCCCTCTCATTACTGTCAACCCCCCCCCCCTATTACTGTCCCAGCTACCCCCCCCCCATAGTACTGTCCTCAGCTCCCCCTCACATTACTGTCCCCAAGCTACCTCCCCCTCATATTACTGTCCTTAGCCCCCCCCTCTCATATTACTGTCCTTAGCTCCCCCCCCTCTCATATTACTGTCCTTAGCTCCCCCCCGATTACTGTCTTCAGCCCCCTATTACTGTCCTTACCCGCCCCCCCCTCACATTACTGTCCTCAGCTCTCCATTATTGTCCTCAGTTACCACCCCCCCCATATTACTATCCTCAGATACCCCCCTCTCATTACTATCAACCCCCCCATTACTGTCCCAGCTCCCCCCCCCATAGTACTGTCCTCAGCTCCCCCCTCACATTAATGTCCTCAAGCTACCTCCCCCTCATATTACTGTCCTTAGCTCCCCCCCTGATTACTGTCTTCAGCCCCCCATTACTGTCCTCAGCCTCCCCCCCTCACATTACCGTCCTCAGCTCTCCATTACGTCCTTAGACCCCCCCCCCCCCCCCAATTACTGTCCTCAACCCCCCTTCTCATATTACTGTCCTCAGCTACTCCCCCCTCACATTACTGTCCTCAGCCCCCCCCCCCCCCCGATTACGGTCTTCAGCCCCCAATTACTGTCCTCAGCTACCCCTCCCCCCAATATTACTGTCCTCAGCTCCCCTCCGATTACTGTCCTCGGCTACCCGCTTACCCCTCACATTACTGCCCCCCCCCCCACCCGATTATGGTCTTCAGCCCCCCATACTGTGCTCAGCCTCCTCTCGCCCTCACATTACTGTCCTTTGCTACCCTCCTTGCATTACTGTCCTCAGCCCCCCCCTCTCACATTACTGTCCTCAGCCTCCCCCCCCCCCCCCCCTCTCACATTACTGTCCTCAGCCTTCCCCCCCCCCCCCTCTCACATTACTGTCCTCAGCCTCCCCCCCCCTCTCACATTACTGTCCTCAGCCTCCCCCCCCCCCCCACAGCTGATCCTACATTACACAGACAGGGTGGGGGGTGGGAGTTGCAAACTAGTGATTGGTTGCTAGGACTGCCCTGCATCTTTGCAACCAATAGCCTGTTTGTTAACTCGGCAGCCCCTGCCCTCTAACCACAGCTGTCGTCGCCTCTTTGAGAATGGCAGCAGTGACGGCTGCTGGGCAGAGTGGCTCCTCAGTGACAGGATCACAGCGGTCCGGATGGGACATTTACTCGGTCCGGATGTGGACCACGGTCCGCCTTTTTGTAATGCTTGATCTAGTCCTTTCCTCCCCAGCCTGACTGTCCCTGGCCCCTCCCCTTTCATTCATTAGATTTTCAGTCCTTCCTATCACGGAGGCTCAGCATCACGTGTGGGCGTTACCTATGCGAATACTAAATGTAATGAAAGCGGAAAGGGGGTTTTATCGTTCCCATCTCAGCTGTTAGAACAGAATTTGATTGACTTGAGACTTCGCTATTCTCTACACTAACCTCACTTGTGTTCTCCCCCCCCCTCAGCAGGACCACCAGCCCTTCGCCAACGCCCACGACGTCCTCCCGCGCGATCCAGGAGCCGCGCCAACGTGTTAAACAAAGTGGAATACGCCCAGCAGCGCTGGAAGCTGCAAGTGCAAGAACAGCGCAAGTCCGTGTTCGACCCGCCATGTTGTTCTGAGCTAAAGTGGACCCCTGGCAGAGGAAGACGCCACATCCGCCGCCGTTCTGATCTCCCCGTCTTCCCGGTCGTGTTTATCCTCCCTGGCGGCCGCACGTTGTGTACCTCCCCACTCAGGGGTGGGGTTCCTGTGGACATTTGATGGACTCCATCCTGCCAAAGCTCTCTGCGATGGCGTTGTATATACGTGGAGTTCTCATAGAAAGGGTTAATATATTCTCGTCCCGCCGCGGATGTAATATTGTACTTTGCGCTTGTCTTTGATTTTTCACCTCGTTGGGCCCCTTCCTGGTAATGCCGACATAAAGTTGCAAACAGTTTTATGCTACAAGACTGGAAAGGACTGACGCGTTTCTGTAATGCATTCCTTTTGTGCGGAACGCGTAAGCTGTCTGTTTTTTTTGCCTCATTAGCCACTTTCTCATGACCCCGACATCTTCATTAAATAAAGGACTTGGGGGTGCCACTTTGTAGCTCACACTCCTGCCATTGGGTTCATATCTGCTCGGCTGCCAATGGGCTCTCTGACCGCCTCCCACAGGCTCCTCCCATGAGGCATCGTTTCCTGTTTACTGATTGGGACCCCCCCCCCATGGATGAGCTGGTAATTTCATGGAACGAGGAAAGAAAGTTGGAAACAGGTTTCTGCTGTATTACAAGACTGGAAAAGACCAGACACCAGGCTACGCGTTTCTGTAATGTAGTGCTTTTGTACGAAACGCGTAGCTGTCTGAGTTTGGTAGATAATGGACTGTGGTACATGATGGGGGACCTTAGTTTGTTGCAACCAAAGGTTTAACTACTTAATGGCTGCCAACTAAACCCTTATGGGTTAATAGTGTTCCCAGATGTCTTTGCAAACTACAAAAGCCCTCCCCTCCCCCCATGTTATGGCGGTAAACCTATACATCCAGCCTAAACCTAACCAGTCTTAAAAAATGCGCCCCCCCCCAAATCCTAACACCTATTCTGACTACCCTGTGTAAGAAAGATCTATATCAGGGATATGCAATTAGCGGATCTCCAGCTGTTTCAGAACTACAAGTCCCATGAGGCATAGCAAGACTCTGACACCCACAAGCAGGACACCCAGAGGCAGGGGCATGATGGGACTTGTAGTTTTGCAACAGCTGGAGGTCCGCTAATTGCATAATCCTGATCTATATGCTTACCTATTCTCAGCCCGCTCATGTGATCTCACCGGTGTCAGCCAGCGGCAGCTGCAGGGGAGAAGAGAGAGTGCTAACAGCTGAGAATTCCAGAACCGGTGATGTCACCCATAGGCTCCTATGTACCATCTGCTTTATTTATTTTTTGGGGTGCTCCCTCCTCTCCCCTACAGCTGCTGCTGACTGACACAGGGGGAGCCAGATCATGAGACCGGGCTGAAAATAGGTAAGTATGTGGATCTTCTTACACAGGGGCGTCAGCATAGGTGTTAGGAGGGGGGGGGGGGTTGGGGACATTTTTAACACTAGTGAGGTTGACTGGAATTCTACTTTAAGGGGGAGGGGGGTCGGTAGTCTTGTCCCAGCGTGACAACGCTTCTCCACCAAATAGTTGGGTGAATGAGCGTTGTCACCCTAGGACAGGAAGTGTGTTACTGGCAAACCAGCAAGAGGTTAAATTCCTACATCTTTAATGTTCTCCCCATATATAGGGTGTAAAATAAGACGTGTTCTCACGCCCCCCCCCCCCTTCTACCGCCGCCCCCTACTGACCTAAATTGCTTCTCTGCAGAAACTTTAATTGGGCGTGGCTGTGCATGGCTCCGCCCACCTAGCTATAAACTTCAGCCTGGGAATGTAAAAAAAGGACTACAAATCCCATCTGCCACCCCGGGCTGTGCACCTCGCCAGTGATTCCCTACCCCTCCATTCAGCGGTTCAAGCAGCGCCCCCCTGCTGGTTCCGTATTTCTGAAACTGAGGTGGGAAAAGGCTTTACCACCCCTACGGCGCGCTGATTGTAGGTGTGATACTCTGCAGGCGTCTTTGCAAAAGAATTAGCAGATGCACATTAATCATAAGACTAAATGTCCCTTTAAAATCTCCCGTGTAGCTCTAGACCCATAGGAGGCTCCCCCTGTTGCGGGTTCAGGGGCCCCTTGGGGGGGCCCGCAGCGGTATATGGAAAATGCAGGTTCACCTGGCTGCAGTGTTCTGGGGGTTTTCCCCCCCATCCTCCATTAAGCCTTCTGTCTGTATGGCCCCTCCCCCAGCCTTTGCTTCCCTCCCCCACTGCTGTGATCAGCCCGGGGGGTGGGGGTGGGGGTACTCATTACTTTTGATAGATGAGCATGTGGAGGGAACGATTGCCGGCCATTACTATCCAGAGAATGATCGGTTCCCCCGGGAGCCGCACATCAAGTCAAAGCCTGCCGTGTGATCGTGAATGGTGGTCTCAGCCTGGACCCCCAAGCTAGGCAACGCCCCCCCAACACGTTTCACTCCGCCCACTGGAGCTTACTCATGGGGGGGTCCCTACTTTCCAGGCCACGCCTATAACCATTGCGATCTCCGACTTTCCTGATCTGCCTTGTGAGTCAGTACCTTCGAAGTACCAAAGAGAAGGCAGCCAGGAAACTGGCATTTCCCGGAGTGGGTCAGCCCCGTAATTCTCCCAGTAGAGGTTTCCTTTTAACTACTTTCCACACTGGGGGGTCGATGTCACCGATCGATTAGCCGCTTCCTAATCTGTATTGTACAGCATCCCCCCCCTAAGAGGGGAGGAGCCAACACATTGAGCGACGCCTCCCCAGGAGAATCAGAGCTCCGCCCCTCTGTGGCCTCCCACAATGCATTGCCTGGACCTTTCTACTAGCTGTTGGGGAGCATGCAGCTTCAATAGTCCCCAGACACACAGGCACTCCTCCCAACCCCCTGTAGATGAATGGTTTCCCTTCTGATTATAGACTGTGAATGTGTCAGTCTACCCAGAATTCCCCTCCCCCCACATACATTGTAATTTCACTGAATCAACCGAAGTCATTTTTCAGATTTTGTAACTTAATAATTAATAAATATGAGAAAAAACGTCACCTGACTTTCTGTCATTCATTCTGATCTATGATATTAGAGTGTAAGCTCCTCTGTACAGAGACTGATGTGACTGTGGGGGGGGGGACATTAGAGTGTAAGCTCCTCTGGTACTGACTGTGGGGGGAGGAGACATTAGAGTGTAAGCTCCTCTGGTACTGACTGTGGGGGGAGGAGACATTAGAGTGTAAGCTCCTCTGTACAGAGACTGATGTGATGTGGGGGGAGGGGACATTAGAGTGTAAGCTCCTCTGTACAGAGACTGATGTGATGTGGGGGAGGGGACATTAGAGTGTAAGCTCCTCTGTATAGAGACTGATGTGACTGTGAGGGAGGGGACATTAGAGTGTAAGCTCCTCTGTATAGAGACTGATGTGATGTGGGGGGGAGGGGACATTAGAGTGTAAGCTCCTCTGTATAGAGACTGATGTGATGTGGGGGAGGGGACATTAGAGTGTAAGCTCCTCTGTATAGAGACTGATGTGATGTGGGGGAGGGGACATTAGAGTGTAAGCTCCTCTGTATAGAGACTGATGTGAGTGTGAGGGAGGGGACATTAGAGTGTAAGCTCCTCTGTATAGAGACTGATGTGATGTGGGGGGGAGGGGACATTAGAGTGTAAGCTCCTCTGTATAGAGACTGATGTGATGTGGGGGAGGGGACATTAGAGTGTAAGCTCCTCTGTATAGAGACTGATGTGATGTGGGGGGGAGGGGACATTAGAGTGTAAGCTCCTCTGTATAGAGACTGATGTGATGTGGGGGGAGGGGACATTAGAGTGTAAGCTCCTCTGTACAGAGACTCATGTGATGTGGGGGAGGGGACATTAGAGTGTAAGCTCCTCTGTACAGAGACTGATGTGATTGGCTCAGTGTTCTCTGTACAGCGCTGCGGTATATGTCAGAGCTATATAAATGTATAATAATAGTGTGTGACTGTGGGGGGAGGGGTCAAGTGGGGGCGCCGGGTCACATGACCCCCCCCCTCTCTCTTGCTCTGATCCAGCAAACCATCAACATCTTCTTTTGTATTATTAATGGAGGTAAATAAACATCGGTGATGCCGCTGAGCCGCCTCTCCATCCGTTTTTTGTTCTGTTTGTTTTGCTCTGTTTGCTGTTCACACTTCTGGAATTAGTTGGGAGATCCGGAGCGATTATTTCTGTATACACAACTCTCCGCATTGTCCTCAGATGTATAAATGATGGCGGTTCTCGTCCGTCCGATGGAGAGAGAGAGAGAGAAGGATCTGCCGCTATTTCCAGGTAAGTCCTGACCCCAGGATTGGGATTGGGGGGGGGGGAGGGGATATAACCTGTGCCATTGCTGAGCTGCCGACCATCTCTACCGATTATTTTTTTTTGATTTAAGAGAAACAATTGGCAAGTAAAGTTTTATACAATTCTCAAACATTTTACTGCTTTTTGCTGTTCCATATTTCCATAGAGGCATCACCTATAATGATTTGCAGTTCGCCCTGTTTTGTGTAGTTGTGTAGAGGAAAAGCAGAATGTCCATTCAGGTAAAAGTCACCAAAAGCAAATCAGCAAATTCAGTGCACTGTAATGTGTTTTTTTTTTTTTCCTGGATGTAGTTCACACATCTGTGATCATGAAAATATGATGCAGCAAAAATGTGAATGCCCCCCTCTAGTGGCCAACTGTAAAATAGGCAATGTGACTATCAGCTTGCTTATAGGGGTTGTAAGCCCAACAAATTAACCGTTTCAAAAAGCAGTTACATTCCCGGCATGACGGAAATGCCAACAGTCACATTGGTTGTGCTCTCAACCAAACTGTGAAATCATCCAATGGCTGGTGTCATAACTGATCACATGTGCAGCATCACGGCAGTTAAAGATTAAACAGAGGCCAAGATGGCAGCTTCCTTGCCTGAAAATGATAGGAGGGTTTACTTTAAACCCTCTCTGACAACTTTTTGCCTAGATTAAGCCTTGGGCCCCTTTCACACTGGGGCAGTGGCGGTATAGCGCCGCTTTTTTTAGCGGCGCTATACCGTCGGGATTGCAGAGGTATTCAGCCGCTAGCGGTGCGGTTTTAACCACCGCTAGTGGCAGAAAAAGGGTTAATACCACCCGCAAACCGCAGCTACAGCCGCGGTTTGCGGGCGGTATTACTGCGGTGTCCCATTCATTTCAATGGGATGGAGCGGTGGAGGAGCGGTAAACACACCAAAGATGCGGCTAGCAGGACTTTCTTTCACGTCCGGTTAGCGCACCGCTCCAGTGTGAAAGCCCTCGGGGGCTTTCACATTGGAGAGACAACAGCCGCTGTTTAGGATCGGTTTGCAGGCGCTATTTTTAGTAAAATAGCGCCTGCAAACCGCCCCGGTGTGAAAGGGGCCTTACCTGTAGGTGTTTGCAATATCACCTGAACCTACACGGTTTAGGAGATATTTGCCAAAAAGAATGCACCGATGTCGACGTCGCATGTTCACTGAGCGTGCCGGATCTGCCGGGTCCCACGCACAGGAGTGACGTCATCGCTGCTCCAGGCCAGTCACCGCGCCGGAGCGGCGATACCCGTAAGGCACTCGGAGGAGACATGGCAGGGGAGGGGAACGAGGAGCGCTTCGGGGGCTTCGATCTCAGGTAAGTCATTCATAATGAGCTAGTATGCTATGCATACTAGCTCATTATGCCTTTTGTCTAGCAGGGTTTTTTTTTTTTTTAGGAACATTTCTAGAGAGTTTACTTCCTCTTTAAAGTGGATAAAGCCTAAGGCCCCGTTCACACCTATGCGGATTGGTTGTGGCTTACACCGCATCAAATTCGCATAACATTATAAAATACATTGATTTCAATGAGGCTGGTTCACATATGTGCGATGCATTCGCACTGCCCAAAAAAACGTGTGCGTATTCTAGGCACTGTGGTGTGGCCCAGGTGCGAATTCAGGCCCATTATCTTCTATGGGCACGCATCTGATTCGCAGATGTGTTCAGTTCTCAACAGGATTCCTCTCCTTCTCCTCACTACACTCCCCCCCCTCCCCCTCCCCTCTCCCAGGTCACCAAATTCGCAGCTAAAACGGAGATCTGCTGAATGGCTCTCTTATCTCTTTGCGGAGATAAGAGAGCTGGAATTCGCACCCCACAAGTGTGAACCCAGCCTGAGGGCAGCTTCCCCCTCACACCCCCCCCCCCCAATACACTTACCCGAGGCCTATCACGACCCAGCGATGTGCACGAGAGCAGCTGCTCTTACAGATCTCTCCCTCCTCATTGGCTGTCAATCACTGAGCCCCAATTTTATGCGTCTCATGGATGCATAGTGCGGGGGCTCGGGAGCGAGCAGGCATGAATTCCCCCAAAGCAATCTGCTTTCCATGAGGGGGCCTAAGGCCCCTTTCACACGGAGGCGCTTTGCAGGCGCTATTGCGCTAAAAATAGCACCTGCAATGCGCCCCAAAAAAGCTGCTCAATTGTATCCAATGTGAAAGCCCCAGGGCTTTTTACACTGGAGCGGTGCGCTGGCAGGAGGGTAAAAAAACTCCTGCAAGCCGCATCTTTGAGGCGCAATAGGAGCACTAAAAATAGCACTCCTATAGCGCCCCTGCTCATTGAAATCAATGGGGTAGCGCCTCCAAAACGCCCGCAAAGAGGCGTTATTGCGGGCGTTTTTAACACTTTTTCATTAAAATCACCCCGCTAGCGCCCGCAAAACGCGGCAAAAACGACGGTATAGCGGCGCCAAAAATAGCGCCACTATAACGCCAGCGCATCCAGCGCCTCAGTGTGAAAGTAGCCTCAGTGTCCCTTTTAAGCAGAGCCCCTAGAAAAAAAAAAATGGTGGGTGTTTTAAATTATTATGTCACACGGTATTTGCACAGCAGTTCTTCAAACACAATTATTTTGGAAAAAATACACTTTAGTGAATTCTAAACACACAAAAACACAACATAATACCCAATTTTTTGGTAAAATATAAAAGATATTGTAAATAAATTAGGGCTGTGGAAATTAACTATTAATTCCTTGATTAATCGATTAATTGTATTGATCGATCAAAATTCTTTTGATCGGTACTCACCTCTCCGCCGGCTTCCGGGTCTTCAGGGAGATCCGGTGACGTCACGGACACCAGCGGGGCTTTCCGTGTCCATCTGAAGGGCTCCTTTGCTGTGCCTTCATATCTGCATGCCGGCGGGACCTTACTATCTGCCACACGCAAGGGCTGTTACACTTCCCTCTATCACTTCCCTCTATCAACCTGGGATTCTACAGCCACCCACTGGGAGTTGTGATAGTTCCCTTCACGGGACATCTACATGCCGACGGACTGATGTTAACCCCTCCTCATCTGGTATTCAGCAGTGGTATCGTTGTACACATTTTTATACCAGTATCATACTTAGCTACATGTTTTTATGACTGCTTTTGCTACCGTTTGGTATTACTCACACCATTTTTACAGTTTATGGAGCTACATCGATTTTATCTCCAGTGCAATATTTATTTTGTTACCTACTTGAAGACTATAAAAGTTTTAATGCTATTCCCATCGGGCGCTGCCTTTGTGTGTTTTTTGTATCCTGCTATCCATTTTTCCAGTGGTTGGGAGCTGCACTGGGAATCAGCCTGCAAGGAGATCAGCTAAAAGTAGTTGGATCTGTATGTGCGTTATAATTAATCAAAATTAGTCGATTAATCGATTAAAAAAAAAACGATTAATCGAACACGAAAATTTTAATCAGTAACAGCCCTAAAATAGATACCAAATTTATCACGCTTTTAAATTGCGTCTGCCCATGAAATGGTGCCAAACTACAGTACCTGAAAAATCCCCACAGGGGACACTTTAAAAGCCTTTACAGTTTAGGGTTATACTGGAGGTCTGGAGATAAAATTATTACTCTTCACATTTGTATTTTATTTGTATTTATTTGATTTTTAAAAAACATTTTTACACTCTCTTTAGTCATACTTTTTTTAAATAAATTGTATTGCTATCACAAAGGATGAACAACATCCCTTGTGACAGCATGGGCCTCTTCATAGAGAGATCCGGAGTCTATTAGACCCCACACCTCTCCTTTGGCCTTCAATGCAGCTGATCAGACAAGGATTGGTCCGATCGGCTGCTTTCCTGGCCGGTAACCACCAGGTGACCAAAGAACCGGAACCGTTGCTTCTGTTTTCTTATATCGCACAGTAGGAGGACATCCATTCCTCTCACCGTGTGCCGGCAGGGCCGCCATCAGGAATTTTGGGGCCCCTTACACAGCTTCAGGCATGGGCCCCCTGGAGCAGAGCAGAACCGTGGGTGGTGCTGCCGCTGCGAATTGTTGAGGTCGGGGGGGGGGGGGGGGGGCTTTGAGTGCAAATTATCATCATTTATAAAAAATATATATTTTTATAAAACAAAAAAAAAAGGGGGGGGGGTTGCCATCCGGGCCCCTTACAAAAAAAATAAAAAAATTTTTTTAATAAAAAATACATAAAAAGGGGTTACCATCCGCGGCCCTGGGAACCTCTGGGCCTCTTACAAAAAATAAAATAAAAAAATAAAACTTTTTTAAAATAAAAAATACATAAAAAAGGGGGTTACCATCCGGGGCTCTGGGCATCTGGGGACCTCTGGGCCCCTTACAAAAAAAAGTGGGGGTTGCCATCCGGGGCCCTGGGGACCTCCGGCCTCTGGGCCCCTTACAAAAAAAAAAAAATATATATATATATATATATATATAATTTTTTTTATAAAAAAATACATAAAGGGGGGTTACCATCCGGGGCCCTGGGGACCTCTGGGCCCCTTACAAAAAAAAAAAAAGGGAGGTTGCCATTCGGGCCCCTTACAGGTGTACTGCCTGTACCTCCCTGATGGCGGCCCTGTGCGCCGGAGCTGGATGCTGCCGATCGCGTCCTTACCAGGCTGCCCAATTGCTTGGGAGAGCCCAGTAAAGGCGGGAAAGGGGTAAAAGTCCCCCAAGCAGCTATTTAGCTCTTCAAGATTCTGGTTTGGCGTATGGTGGTGATCAGGATGCTGCTACGGGGCATGGCACTAATTAGGATGCTGGTATGGAAAATGATAAAACAAGGAGGAGGTTTGGGACTATGAATGAGGCACATAAGTGGAGCAGTAAATCAGTTTGAAAAAAGCAAGTTTAATAAAATAAACACAAGTTATACAAATATCTTGGCCAGCAGGCTCTGTATAAAGATATGTTAACATCAAATATTAAAAATAGCTAAGTCACATCATATATAACGTAATGCATCTAGGGTGGCCTGTAGGTTTGAATGGCCCGTTGTCTCGACGCGTTTCAGCGACTATATCGCCTCATCTGGAGCAAATGCATATAATCTGAAAAAAACATTGTACATATGTATGAGGGCCAGTAAAATGTATTTAAGACTCTCCAAATGGGGTAAAATAGAATGTAAGGGGGAAAGAAGGCAAATAAGGGTACAGAGGAAGGAGATAATCCAGCCTCCTACTTACACATTAAAGCACTAAATGTGCTGGTGGCGCCGTACCGGCAACAATCGTCATGCATCCCTCCCGGGGAGCTGAGGGGACAAGGAGCCCCAAGGGAACCGGACACCAACATTGAACCTCCAAGGGATGGTGACGCCCAGACTGGAACTGTTGATGATGCCGGGAAGTGACCTTGGAAGTGTCTAGGGAAATATAAGGGAAAGAGGGTGTTGGGGATGTAAAGAAGGTATGCAGATGTAGAGGCTCATAGTGATGAGCACTGTAGTTATGAAGTGAATAGGAGTGGGATAACAGTGTATTAAAACAGATCTGGGAATGTGAGTGAGGGGGGGAGAGGGAGAGAGAACATGGGATGAAGTTATGGTATGGCAAATGGCCGTGATCAGGACGCTGGTATGGCAAATGGCTATAGACAGGATGCTGCCATGGTGTATAGCAGTGCGACTTCTTAGCACAAGCGACAGGGGGTGACTGCATTGTTAATTTTTACTACACTGGGGGGGCAGTGATCAGGGACACTGGGGGGGCAGTAATCGGGGACACTGAGGGGCAGTAATCGGGGACACTGGGGGGCAGTAATCGGGGACACTGGGGGGCAGTAATCGGGGACACTGGGGGGCAGTAATCGGGGACACTGGGGGGGCAGTGATCGGGGACACTGGGGGGGCAGTGATCGGGGACACTGGGGGGGGGAGTGATCGGGGACACTGGGGGGGGAGTGATCGGGGACACTGGGGGGGCAGTGATTAGGGACACTGGGGGGGCAGTGAGATCAGGGACACTTGGGGGGCAGTGAGATCAGGGACACTTGGGGGAGGGGGCAGTGAGATCAGGGACACTTGGGGGGGGGCAGTGAGATCAGGGACACTGGGGCAGGCTGCTGTTCACTCACAGCCGATCTGTATAAGAGCAGAGAGAACCGATGTTCACTTTCAGTTTCTATTTTTTACCATGTGATTGCTGTGATTGGACACAGCAATCACATGGTACAAGACTGCCTAGACAGTCTGATCACTGGGGGGAGATAAGACTGAGGAAATGCTTCCTTCTGCCTGTAGCAGACTGATGACATCCTCTAAGCCAGTGTTTCTCAACTCCAGTCCTCAAGGCGCCCCAACAGGTCATGTTTTTAGGTTTTCCATTATTTTGCACAGGTGATTTGATCAATTTTACTGCCTTAGTAATTACCACATCCGTTTCATCTGAGGGAAATCCTGAAAACATGACCTGTTGGGGCGCCTTGAGGACTGGAGTTGAGAAACACTGCTCTAAGCCTAGGCAAAGCCACTGACTGGAGATCAAGGATGGCTTTTTACTGATAAAATTTGATTATATCCTTGGTTCCTCCCTCCCCCTTCATCAATATGCAAATTAAATGTTTTAAGTAAGATCTTTCCATTATCATTACATACCTTATTTTTGACTTGGTGATGTCATCACTTGGTCTCGGTGCTTCTCTATGCAATGCACGCAGATCATGGCTGGCCAGCAGGGTGCTGGACATAGATCCCTGATGACATCACAGCTCCCTGCCTCAGTACTCCTCAGGGGCTGGCTCTTGGGAGGACTTATGGAATAGTCAAAATGCGTTGATAGGTGGGTGTCAGTCTGTAAATTGGAGTTCTGTTGTTCTCTTATGTTTTCCCTCTCTTTGTCTGCAGGTTTGAGCTGAGAGATGGAGAACATGTACAGTCACCTCCAGAAGATGGCGCCGGGAGGCGATCCTTTAAATTCGGTGCCGTGGTTCGGTTTGGATACGTCGACGATGTTCTCCTTCCCCCGGGAGGTGTCTCCCTTCCCCCTCCCTCAGGATCTGGCCCTTCTCTCCTATTACGACCCGGCCAGGATCGATTACTACTATGGCGCCCTCTACGGCCTCCCGACCAACGGGCAGAAATACGGGACCTGCGAGGAGTTCTACGGTCCGGCGTACATCCGGAAGAGGAACGAGAGAGAGAGGCAGCGGGTGAAGTGCGTGAACGAGGGCTACGCCAAGCTGCGGCACCACCTACCGCCGGAATACGCCGAGAAGAGGCTTAGTAAGGTGCAGACGCTCAAAGCGGCCATCCGCTACATCCTCCACCTGCAGGAGGCGCTGCGCTGGGGTGGGGGACTCGCTACAACCCATCGGCAAGACTAGGAAGAATGACACCTACCACAGACACGACTCCTGACACTCCCTAAAAGAGGCGGCGCGATGAGACACCCATCAGGTGCCAATATTGATACCAGGAACGATCCCCATACCAGTCTACAGCCTGCCCGCAGAACGGGCAGACATATAAGACACGAATGTAATCATTATTAGATCATTTTCACACAAGCTCTGGAAGTACCCGACTGATTTGGCATCAGACTTGTGCAGTCTCTGTACAGCAGAGCTCAGGCTGGGGAAAGGTGAAGCAGCACAAAGAGACAATTAGTTGTGTTGCAGTGGAGGAAGAATGCTGATAGGAGGAGAGAGGAGAGTGACAGAGAGATGAGCTCATCAGTCTGCTGCTTCTCCTTTCACTGTCCAGTCACAGGCTGGGGGGCGGTACAAGACCTGTAAGTGTTAAGCTGGCCATGGATTGGTTGAAATTTGGCCAGTTCAGTGGGGGCCCAGCTGGATTTCGATCATCTATGGCAGTTCCCGCTCGACAGAAGACCATCGAATGATCAGACTTTTGTTGAACGGGTTGTTGGTAGACGTGCAGATCCAAAAAAATTATTTCATTATTTCAATAATTTTGTTTATTTAAATTCCTTAAAATTTGTATAATTTGTTTTCGGAATTAATTTGGTTTTGTTTATTCAAATTTATTCTATTCGAATTCCGGAAGATGGTTCTATTCTTTCTATTCCTTTTTCTATTTTATTATTTTCTATTTTATTATTTTCTTTTCTATTTTATTCTATTCTATTTGAATTCCGGAAAATGGTTATATTCTATTGCTTTTTCTATTTCATTTTATTCTATTCTTCTATTTTCTATTCTTTTGTAATCTATTCTATTTGAATTCGAACTTCAGAAGACCGTTATATTCTATTGCTTTTTCTATTTCATTTTATTCTATTCTTCTATTTTCTATTCTTTTGTAATCTATTCTATTTGAATTCGAACTTCAGAAGACCGTTATATTCTATTGCTTTTTCTATTCTATTATTTTCTATTTTATTCTATTCTAATCTATTCTATTTGAATTCGAATTTCAGAAGACGGTTATATATTTTTTTCATTTATAAAATTATTTTTTTCTATCCTATTCTTTCCTATTCTATTATTTTCTATTATAGTCCTTTTATTTTCTATTGTATTTTATAAAAAAAAAAAATTATTTCCAAATTCGATTTTGAATTTGATTTCATTTTTTTGAATTTGATTTGAATTTTGGCCGAATTTCGTTTTCGTTATCTTAGTTTAAATTTGGTACTATTGTAATTCAAAAGTTTTTGTTTATAGCGCAAAAAAAAAGAAAATGCAGTGATGATCACTACCAAAAAAAAAAGGGACATAAATACTATATTTGTGCACAGCATCGCACGACCGCGCAATTGTCATTTTATTCTATTCTTCTATTTTCTATTCTTTTGTAATCTATTCTATTTGAATTCAAACTTCAAAATACAGTTATATTCTATTGCTTTTTCTATTCTATTATTTTCTATTTTATTCTATTCTAATCTATTCTATTTGAATTCGAGATTCAGAAGACGGTTATATATTTTTTTTCATTTTATTCAACTTTTTTTTTATTTCCTATTCTATTCTTTTCTATTATAGTCCTTTTATTTTCTATTGTATTTTATTACATGATTTTGAATTTGATTTCATTTTTTTGAATTTGATTCGAATTTTGGGCGAATTTCGTTTTCGTTATCTTAGTTTAAATTTGGTACTATTGTAATTCAAAAGTTTTTGTTTATAGCGGAAAAAAAAAGAAAATGCAGTGATGATCAATACCATAAAAATAAAAAAAACGGACATCAATACTATATTTGTGCACAGCATCGCATGACCGCGCAATTGTCATTTTATTCTATTTTTCTATTCTTTTGTAATCTATTCTATTTGAATTCGAATTTCACAAGACGGTTATATTCTATTGCGTTTTCTATTCTATTATTTTCTATTTTATTTTATTCTATTCGAATTCGAATTTCAGAAGACAGTTATATATTTTTTTCATTTTATGAAATTATTTTTTTTCTATCCTATTCTTTCCTATTCTATTCTTTTCTATTATAGTCCTTTTATTTTCTATTGTATTTTATTCTATTTTTTTGTTTCCAAATTCGATTTAGAATTTTGATTTCATTTTTTTTTGATTTTGATTCGAATTTTGTTTTCGTTATCTTAGTTTGAATTTGGTACTATTATAATTCAAAAGTTTTTGTTTATAGCGCAAAAAAAAATAATAAAAAAAATGCAGTGATGATCAATATCATAGAAAAAAAAAAAACGGACATAAATACTATATTTGTGCACAGCATCGCACGTCCGCGCAATTGTCAGTTAAAGCAACGGAGTGTCGTATTACGGAAAAACAAACAAACAGCCTGGTCATGAAGGGGGTAGGGGTAAATCTTCCGGAGGTATGTAAAATAAATAAATAAATTATAAAATAAATAATTATAAATGAATTCATTACAAAAAGAATATATTCCACATTCAATGGCTCCTTTGAAAGATTCAGTCGAAACGCGTGAGCGCCGCCATAGGCATTACATGTGACTTATGGAGTGATTCTCCTATTACGGCTTTCTATACATTTGTAATAAACAGATCTACACTTTATGCTCCTTCATTGTTACTGGAAATTGTTATGTGAGGTCAGATCCATCGCAGTGGAGAAGGAGATTTGAAGTGTCATCAGTGAGGAGGAGGGGGGAGGTATTGAGGAGGAGGAGGAGGAGGGGCGGGGGAGGTATTGATGGGATCTAATGATCTCTCTGTAATGAGGAGGTAATGGGACTGGAGAGCCTCAACTTTCTACAAGAAGTGGAGGAGCGAGGAGGAGAGCGAGGAGCACGTGTCCGGAGAGAAGAGCGCAGAATTATTAGAGGGCGCCCTCAATACTGACATAAAGAGACACTTAGATATTGTTACATTAACACTTTGGCGCAGAGCGAGTGCAAATCAGTGGCCTCTCAGCGGCCGGACCTAGGCGCCGAGTGGCCGCATACTTGTGGGCAATAGCGCCCACCAGCGATGGCATGTGCTCATTTTTCCTTGGGGGTCGGAAAACAAACCTGGCCCCCTCGCTTCCATCACCCACTCACCCCCATCGTTCGATCGCACCC
This sequence comes from Rana muscosa, assembly GCA_029206835.1. Lineage (NCBI taxonomy): Eukaryota > Metazoa > Chordata > Amphibia > Anura > Ranidae > Rana > Rana muscosa. The sequence continues at coordinate 208,063,905 of CM055119.1, read as the reverse complement.
TTGATCGCTGCCCGCGAGCCCTGCGCGCTTACCCCATCCAGGTTGCAGCTTCCCCCCCTGCATCTCCTCCCAAGTCCCAGCGGTCGCTTCTCCTCCCGGCCAATCGGGTCTTAGGCAGTGGCGGCTGGTGCTCCTTTTTCTTTGGGGGGGTGGCAAACAAACCTGGCTCCCCCCACCCACCCCCGTTGCTCGATCGCCTGCTTCACCTGGCCAGCATGCTTACCCCATCCAGGTTGCAGCTCCCCCCCCCCATTCCTGTATCTCCTACCGAGTTTTTCGCCAGTCGCTTCTCCTCCCGGCCAATCGGGTCTTAGGCAGTGGCGGCTGGTGGTAATTTTTTGGGGAAGCGCATGAAACAGTGCACCCACAGCCACCCCCGTCCGATCAATCGGGTCAGGAGCACTTACCCCATGTATGGCGGGCAGCACTTCACCCGGGCGACGGGCATCACGGGCGGCTTTCCCTTCCCCTGCGGGCATCACGTCAGCCTCAATCCGCTCCTCGGTGGCCAATCGGAACGCTTCTCCTTTCGGACAATCTGGAAACAGGTCTCAGACCCTCTTCCTGATTGGCCGAGAGGAGAATCAGTGTGAAAATAGTGAATATTCATTTGCTATTGTCCCACAGCTGGGTGGGCTCGGTTTTTAGTGCTCTGCGCCCCAAACCTGCCCCTTTTTAAAAGCCAATTAGAGCCTCAGGCTCTAATCATATGCTTAAAAAAAAAAACTGCATTTAAATCAATACGTCCGGCGCCCCGCATGGAGATTAGGGGCGGAGTGCATGGATTATGGGGGCGGCACAGCAGGGTGCTGTGCTCCCGGCGGCTCATGGAAAGCTCCGATCGCTACTTGCCATTGGGAGTTTTCCAATCATGTGACAGCCAATCACGGAGGTCACATGGTCACAAGCCCTACCCCCCCCCGGCATTCCAATCCCCTTAAAGGGCCGGTGGGAGAGCCGGATCCAAGGTGTTAATAATCATTTCAAGTTGCTAAGATCTTCAATTCTCTCCATCCTAATTCTTAATTAAAACGTTAATAAACCAAAAATGGATTCTATCCACTTGCCGCCAAATCACATACCTGGGGAGTCATGTGACTTCCTCTTCATGTGGTTGTAGCGGGATGATATGCGACTGCGGGCGTCACCCCGGCTCTCTTGTAAAGGCAATCCTAGCAGCTAACCAGCCAGTAGGGGACGTCCCCCCCCCCTCCCGCCGATCTCTCGGGCTCTCCTGTCCCACCATGAGACCCAAGCTACTAGCCGCCATGTCCGCTGGCAAGACAGAGACCCGGACAAAGCCGGGATCGGCTCTCCACTACAGTAACCATATATAGTGTCAGTGACCAGACATCCAGTTTACCCATTGTGGGTTCTCGGGCGCCGCCTCCCCTATCCATGTGCCCTGCCCCTTTCATGACGCAGAGCGCATGAATTCCTATGGCGGGGGTGTTTTTTTTTTAAGCACCTGATTAGAGCCAGAGGCTCTAATAGGCTTCAAAATAGGGAGGGCTCGGGGCGTAGAGCACTGCGTCTGGAGCCCACCCAGTTGTTTTGCAACAGCGAATGAATATTCGCTGTTGCAACACAGATCCTCCTCCTGGCCAATTGGGAAGCAGGTCTCTTACCCATCACCCGATTGGCTGAAAGGACATCCTATAGGATGCCTAGAAGGAGGGGAGGAGACTCACGGTGGAAGCGAGGAGGAGAAGACACAGGAGCCTCTGCCCGATGCCCGCTGCAGCCTGATGTCTGTCGATGCCCCGATCCCCATGGATGTCCGATGTGCCCACGGATGCCCGATCCCCGTCACCTGGATGGGGTAAGTGCTGGTGGACCAGCAGACAGTGAGTGGGGGTGGGTGTTTGCCGCCCTCCTCCCCCAACAAAAAAAAAACACCACTCGCCACTGTCCGGATATGAACGGCGCCATTTAAAAAAGCATTCAAAAACAGCGATCTTGGTGTTTTGAAGCTTTCAATGGCAGAGGAGGGATTTTGGGTTCTTAGGCCCCTTTCACACTGGGGCGGGAGGTGCGCTGGCGGTATAGCGGCAATATTCGGCTGCTAGCGGTGTGGTTTTAACCCCCGCTAGCGTCCGAAAAAGGGTTAATACCGCCGGCAATGCGCCTCTGCAGAGGCACATTGCCGGCGGTATAGCCGTGGTGTCCCATTGCTTTCAATGGGAAGGAGCGGTGAAAGAGCGGTAAACATGCCGCTCCTCTCACCGCTCCAAAGATGGGGCTAGCAGGACTTTTGGAGCGGTCCTGCTAGCGCCCCGCTCCAGTGTGAAAGCCCTCGGGGCTTTCACACTGGAGAAACGGCAGCCACTGTTTAAAGTCGGTTTGCAGGCGCTATTTTTAGCGCTATAGCGCCTGCAAACCGCAACAGTGTGAAAGGGGCCTTATAGAGCCCACATCTCTCTATAAAGAGGACCTGTCACATTCCTGGTGACAGCAATAAAAATTATATAAAAAAAAATATTACAATTAAAGCAACAGTGTAAAATAAATAAATAAATAATTAAACTGCACCGCCCCCCCCCCCCCCCCCCCCCCGTGTGCAAAGGAGAACACGTGCGTCATTCCGGCACACACGCAAAGAGCGATCGTCCCACACATGTGAGTTATCACAGCGAACGTCAGAATGGGCGGCCATTCTAGCTCCAGACCTCCTTTGTACATCTAAAGTTGTAACCTGTAAAGACTTTTAAATCTTCAGCTATGGGTAGTAAATTGACGTCGTTTGTTGCCTTTGCACGAGTGTGCGCAATTTTAAAGCGTGACGTGTTTGGTATCTATTTACTCGGCGTAACATCATCTTTTATGTTTTATAAAAAATTGGGTTATTGCATTGAAATTCAAAAAAGTGTATTTCTTCCCACAAATTACATTTGAAAAAAATGCTGCCCATCTACCGTGTGACATAAAAAAATTGCAACATTTGCTCATTTATTCTCTAGGGGTCTCTGCTTAAAAAAATATATAAATCTTTGGGGGTTCTAAGGCTCCATGCACACTGGACGCTAAAAAAAAGCTATAAAAAACGCCAGCAGCTTTGCAGGGAGCCTTTCAACGCTTTTTAGCGTTTTTGCAATAGCGTTTATTAGCGTTTTCCAGTGTTGCGTTTTTTTAGCTTTTTTTTTTCAATGGATCAAAAAACGCTCGCGAGCTGCATTTTTGAGCGTTTTTTAGTGTTAACGTTTTTTTTCTTTTCTTTTTTTCAATGGATCTGGTGAGCTGCATTTTTAAGCGTTTTTTAGCGTTTATTCGGGTTTTTCTGCGTTTTTTTCAGTTTTTCCCCGCCGATAAAACGTCACTTTGAACGCAAATTTCTGGCGTTCAGAAAAAAGCCCATTAACTCCACTGCTCATTAACGCAAAAAAACGACCATGTGTACATGAACACACAGGCTAACATAGAGTGCAGTTAATGGGCTTTTTAAAAAAAACGCCAAAACGCCAATAAACTGCAGTTTATCAGCTTCTGTGTACATGGAGCCGAAGTAATTTTCTAGCAAAAAAATAAATAAAATAAAAAATAAAAGAGTGTTACATGTAAAGAAAAGTGTAATAAAAGGGGGCAGGTCTTTACGTGGATATTGTAGCTTACCAATCATTAGATGTGGCGGCTGCATTTGTTTTCTTTTTTGCTTTCCCTCTCTGTCGTCACCTGGTGATCTGGCCAGTAACACACCGGCTACTATATTGAAGGTGTCCCACTCTGGACGAAGGAGCACAGGGGGCGCCTTTGGACAGCAGCATTGTCAGCCTAGGACAGTGATGGGGAACCTTGGCACCCCAGATGTTTTGGAACTACATTTCCCACGATGCTCCACCACACTGCAGAGTGCCTGAGCATCATGGGAAATGTAGTTCCAAAACATTTGGGGGTGCCAAGGTTCTCCATCACTGGTCTAGGAGGAAAGAAGTGTTAGTATTAGGCCCCTTTCACAACCTGAAAGTCGCACGACTTTGACGTGACTTGAGGCAATGCCGGTGTAATCTGCAGGTCTGGGGACCTCAAGTCGCATCAAAGTCGGACCAAAGTAGTGCAGGGAATACTTGAAAGTTGCACAGATATGAGCGCTACTCATTGGAAATCATGGGGTACGACTTGACATGCGACTTTGCAGTCCCAAGTCACAGGACAAGTCGCAAAAGTGTGAAATGGGACACTTAGGCCCCTTTCACACTGGGGCGGGCATATGCGGTGGCAGTATAGAGGCGCGATTTTCAGGGCCGCTATACCGTCATGTTTACCGCGATATTCGGCCGCTATCGCTGCGGTTTTAACCCCCTCTAGCGGCCGAAAAAGGGTTAATACCGCCTGCAAACCGCGGCTATTGCCGCGGTTTGCGGGCGGTATTACCGCAGTGTCCCATTGATTTCAATGGGAAGGAGCGGTATACACACCGCTCCTTTACCGCCGCTCCAAAGATGCGGCCTGCAGGAGATTTTTTTGTCTCCTGCCAGCGCACCGCCTCAGTGTGAAAGCCCTCGGGCTTAATGCTGAGGCAGGAGTATTTCAGGCGTTATTTGCGCGGTATTTTTAGCGCAAAAACGCCTGAAATACGCCTCAGTGTGAAAGGGGCCTAAGGCCCCATGCACACGAGACGCCGGTGCAAACTCTGCTGAACACACGTTTTTAAAGGCTAAAACCGGCGTTTAAAAATGCCAGTTTTACCGCGTTTGCGTCTATAGGCGTTTAGTTAGGAAACATCATAAGACCCTCCCTAAGCGCAAAAAACAGTATTATTAACCATTTCAGCCATTTTGGGAGACCAGCAGCTGAGAGAGCAGCAGTGCACTTGTATTTAGCGTATCATCTGCCACAAGTTGTGGAATGTTCACTTGCCACGTCACCTGGCCACGCCACCTGCCATAATTTGTGGATTGTCCACCTGCCACGTCACCTGGCCACGTCACCTGCCACAAGTTGTGGAATGTTCACTTGCCACGTCACCTGCCATAATTTGTGGATTGTCCACCTGCCACGTCACCTGGCCACGTCACCTGCCACAAGTTGTGGAATGTTCACTTGCCACGTCACCTGGCCACGTCACCTGATACGTCACCTGCCATAATTTGTGGATTGTCCACCTGCCACGTCACCTGGCCACGTCACCTGATACGTCACCTGCCACAAGTTGTGGAATGTTCACTTGCCACGTCACCTGATACATCACCTGGCCACATCACCTGCCACAATTTGTGGATTGTTCACCTGCCACGTCACCTGGCCACGTCACCTGGCCACAAGTTGTGGATTGTCTACAGTGCAATGCAAGCAATTCGTTTTTTTTTTTTTTGGTTTTTTTATGGTTTTTCATCATTTGCCATCATTTTTGAGATTTCTAATGTAAAAAAATAGGTCACCTTTAAAAACGCTTATAAACGAAAACGCGGCAAAATGCCGGTACCCGCATTTTGCCGCGTTTAGCCGCGTTTTGCGTCTATAACGTGGAAAACTTTTGCGTCTGAACCCATTTTTTTGCTTCTGGAAAAACGAGGTTAAACGCAACTGCCTAAAAACGGCAATAAACGAGAGTGTGTGCATGGGACACATAGGATAACATTGAATGTGTTCAGGAGCAGTTGAAAAAAGCGTCCAACTGCCTCTGAACGCGCGTTTAACAGCGTCCCGTGTGCATGGGGCCTAATTAAATAAACAAATTAAAGCTGAACTCCAGCTAACAATTTATAATCAGTTACAGCAAACAGTTTTTGTTCCGTTTGGGATAATGGTTTGGCATGAATAAAAAAAAGCTAATCATTGTAAGCACCCCTGTCAGTGGTAAATGGTTTATCTCATCTCTATAACTGCAAGAGAGCTTGTTCTTTTGAAAAACAACAGACTTACTGGCTGGATCACCAGATGAAAATAGAAGAAAGAAAGCCTAAAAAAAAGAAAATGAATGCAGCCATCACATCTAAGAATCGGTAAGCTGCAATATAGGAAATGTTTGCTTTTGGGTTTAATACACTGCAGAGGTTTGTGCTTCCCTTACTTTACTGCAAAAAAATAAAAAACACTAAAAGATACAAAGAAAAGCAGCAACATAAATGAATACAATGTAATTCATAAACCTCTACAATGTAACATATCATTTCCACACCGCAGTTCATCTCTCAATCTTTATGGTAATTTACAGGGAATAAAAAACCTATTCATTTCACTGTGTTATTGAAGAATCTCCCCCTCCCCCGAGTTTAATATCTTTTTATATAAAATAATGGATGGAATTTTGTTTTTCATTATAAAATAAATCACTAAATGATCGGCGTGTGACATTGGAAGGACACGTGACCCGCGTACTTCACAGACACGTGCGACTCTCTATAGGAGCCCCCCACCTGTGCCACTCGGCGACACAATGAAACGCTCGCCGCTTTGCGTTGTGAATTTGCCGCCGGCAGCCCGACCTTGACGATGAAAAGCTTTTTCAGCATCCGCAGCGCAGGAAAATGCACCTTTGTTCCAAATTATTATGCCAATGATATTTCAGTGTCACAAAGAATAAATATTTTGTTTTTCAGTATAACTCATGGATGGCGTTGTGTCTCAGGCCGGGTTCACATTGGTGCGACGCGACAGCCGTCCTACTTTGGATGCGACTTGAAGCCGACATACGTCCGACTTTCAATGAACGGGGATCCGACTTGGATCCCCGCCAATACCAGGCAATGTGTTTGGTATGAATCATGAGGGGGAACTCCACGCCAAATTTTAAATAAAAAAACGGCATGGGTTCCCCTCCAAGAGCATACCAGGCCCTTCGGTCTGGTATGGATTTTAAGGTGAACCCCCTACGCCAAAATGACGGCATGGGGTCCCCCCAAAATCCATACGAGACCCTTATCCGAGCACACAGCCTGGCCGGTCAGGAAAGGAGGTGGGGACTTGCGAGCGCCCCCCCTCCTGAACCCAACCAAGCCGCATGCCCTCAACATGGGGGGGGGTGGGTGCTTTGGGGCAGGGGGCACCCTACGCACCTTGTCCGCATGTTGATAAGGACAAGGGCCTCTTCCCGACAACCCTGGCCGTTGGTTGTCGGGGTCTGCAGGCTCGGGGGCTTATCGGAATCCGGGAGCCACCTTTAATAAGGGGGCCCCCAGATACCCCGGCCCCCCACCCTATGTGAATGAGTATGGGGTACATCGTACCTCTACCCATTCACCTGGGTGGAAAAAAGTGTCAATAAAAAAACACACTAGACAGGTTTTTAAAGTAATTTATTAGGCAGCTCTGGGGGTCTTCTTCCAACTTCGGGGGTCTTCTTCCGACTTCTCCACGCTCTCCGGTTCTTCTCCCGGTCTCTGGTTCTTCTGCCGGGCTCCTCCGCTATCTTCTGCTCTTTCGCCGCTCTTTTGCTAGCATTGGCCTGGTCTTCTCCGTTGTCTTCTTCCCACTTCTCTTCTTCTGATGTTGACACGACGCTCTCTCCCGCTGTAATGCCGTGTGCGCAGTGTGCAACGACTTATATAGGCATGGGGCGTAGTCACCGGGTGATGTCACCCGGTGACCCCGCCCCTTATGACGTCACAGTCCCATCATGCCCAGGGACTGCAACGTCATAAGGGGCGAAGTCACCGGGTGACGACGCCCCATTACTTTTTTTGGGGGACCAGTAACACTAATACAAAGATCAGTGCTAAAAAAAATGCACTGTCACTGTACTATTGACACTGGCAGGGAAGGGGTTAAACATCAGAGGAGATCAAAGGGTTAGGTGAGTCCCTAACCTGTGCTTTACTACTGTGGGGGAGGTGCTTGTACTAGGAGGAGGCATGGCCTTCCTTACTGACCGAAGTTCTCCCTCTGTACTGAAGCATCTGCGGGTGCCGGCGGATATCGAGTCCACTGTACCTGCCGATCAGCTCTCACTGTGTGTAATCACAAGGAAAGTGGGCCGGCAGGGGCACGCGCGCCCACCCCAAACCCTGTCCGCGGCACCCCCCCTACCCCGGCACTTACCCCATCGGTTGCAGGCGGGCTCCTACAGGCGGAGGGCAGCGGCCGGGTTGTGGGCTCCTGAGGTTGCGGACACTGGCCAAGTGGCCAGGTTGTGGGCTCCTATGGGTGGCGGGTTGTGGGCTCCTATGGGCGGGTTGTGGGCTCCTATGGGTGAGTTGCGGGCACCTACGGGCGGTCAGTTGTGGGCTCCTATGGGTGAGTTGCAGGCAGCGGCTTCTGTGTCCTCTGTGCATCATGGCGGCTTCCGCTGTGCGGCTCCTCCCTCCTCCTCCTAGGCGTCCAATAGGATTGCCTGTCCTTTCAGCCAATCAGGTGACTGGTGTCAAAATCCGCTTCCTGATTGGCTGGGAGGAGGAACAGTGAATATTGATTTGCTGTTCTAACACACCTGGGTGGGATCGGAGCGCACTCTCTGTGACCCGAGCCCACCCTATATAGAAGCCTATTAGAGCCTCTGGCTGTAATCTGTCCTTCAGAAAATCACCCCTCCCCCTGCATTGGAATCCATGTACCGGTGTTCTGAAAGGGGCCGGACGAATAGATAGGGGAGGCGGCAATGGACAGGAGAGGGGGGGGGGGGGGCCCTGCTAACTTCAATAAGCCTTTACAACGTTTCTTACCTGGAGATCCTGCCAACAAGGACACTTACTGCTGACTTTGCAACTGGGGGCGGGTCAAGGGTGACCGGGGCTCCTAGGAGGCGGGTTGAATGGTGCTGGACATCAGACTGAGGACATCTAGTGGCAGAAAAAAGTACTACAGGGAATCTCTGGAATGGCGGTAAATAAGCTGTTTTTGATGTTTTATAATGCGCTGCTTATTTCTATCTTTTTCTTTTTAGTTGGAGTTCCGCTATAATGGACATTCTGCAGAGGGGGGACATTCCATAGATAGGGACGGTGTCACCCCCTTATTTCCATGTGTCCCCGGAACATTCCATCTCGCTGTGTGCAGCCACTCACAGGACATCCAGAGGCCGAGCGGCCGCTCCCTGTGCTCTGTATATAGAATAATATTCTTATCTGATATCCTGGGAGTCTCCGAGTGACACAAACACAGCGAGACGACAACGCGTTTCACCAACAATACATTCCAAGGCCAGTAAAGCCGCATTCCACCCAGAAGAAAACATTTCTTATATTGCAGCTCACCAATTCTTAGATGTGACGGCCGCATTAGTTTTCTTTTTTTAGGCTTTCTTTCGTCTTATTTCATCTGGTGATCTGGCCAACAAGTCTGTTGTTTTTCAAAAGAAAAGATCTTTTACAGTTACAGGGGTGAAACAAACTACTATTTACCACTGACAGGGGTGATTACAATGATCAGCTTTCAAATCTTTACGTCAAAAGGAAGAAAAACTGCAGTAAATAAGATTTATTATACAGGAGTGACATCACCGCCCTCCAGATATAAGATATATTATAGAGGAGTGACATCACCGCTCTCCAGATATAAGATATATTATAGAGGAGTGACATCACCACTCTCCAGATATAAGATATATTATAGAGGAGTGACATCACCGCTCTCCAGATATATTATACAGGAGTGACATCACCGCCCTCCAGATATATTATACAGGAGTGACATCACCGCCCTCCAGATATATTATACAGAGTGACATCACCGCTCTCCAGATATAAGATATATTATACAGGAGTGACATCACCGCTCTCCAGGTATATTATACAGAGTGACATCACCGCCCTCCAGATATATTATACAGGAGTGACATCACCGCTCTCCAGATATATTATACAGAGTGACATCACCGCCCTCCAGATATATTATACAGAGTGACATCACCACTCTCCAGATATATTATACAGAGTGACATCACCGCTCTGCAGATATATTATACAGAGTGACATCACCGCCCTCCAGATATATTATACAGAGTGACATCACCGCTCTGCAGATATATTATACAGAGTGACATCACCACTCTCCAGATATATTATACAGAGTGACATCACTGCTCTGCAGATATATTATACAGAGTGACATCACCGCCCTCCAGATATATTATACAGGAGTGACATCACCGCTCTCCAGATATAAGATATATTATAGAGGAGTGACATCACCGCTCTCCAGATATAAGATATATTATACAGGAGTGACATCACCACCCTCCAGATATAAGATATATTATACAGGAGTGACATCACCGCTCTCCAGATATAAGATATATTATACAGGAGTGACATCACCGCTCTCCAGATATAAGATATATTATACAGGAGTGACATCACCGCCCTCCAGATATATTATACTGAGTGACATCACCGCCCTCCAGATATATTATACAGGAGTGACATCACCGCTCTCCAGATATAAGATATATTATACAGGAGTGGACATCACCGCCCTCCAGATATATTATACTGAGTGACATCACCGCCCTCCAGATATATTATACAGGAGTGACATCACCGCTCTCCAGATATAAGATATATTATACAGGAGTGACATCACCGCCCTCCAGATATATTATACAGAGTGACATCACCGCTCTCCAGATATATTATACAGAGTGACATCACCGCCCTCCAGATATATTATACAGAGTGACATCACCGCCCTCCAGATATATTATACAGAGTGACATCACCGCTCTCCAGATATATTATACAGGAGTGACATCACCGCTCTCCAGATATATTATACAGAGTGACATCACCGCCCTCCAGATATATTATACAGGAGTGACATCACCGCCCTCCAGATATATTATACAGAGTGACATCACCGCCCTCCAGATATATTATACAGGAGTGACATCACCGCTCTCCAGATATATTATACAGAGTGACATCACCGCTCTCCAGATATATTATACAGAGTGACGTCACCGCTCTCCAGATATATTATACAGGAGTGACATCACCGCTCTCCAGATATATTATACAGAGTGACATCACCGCCCTCCAGATATATTATACAGAGTGACATCACCGCTCTCCAGATATATTATACAGGAGTGACATCACCGCTCTCCAGATATATTATACAGAGTGACATCACCGCCCTCCAGATATATTATACAGAGTGACATCACCGCCCTCCAGATATATTATACAGGAGTGACATCACCGCCCTCCAGATATATTATACAGAGTGACATCACCGCCCTCCAGATATATTATACAGGAGTGACATCACCGCCCTCCAGATATATTATACAGGAGTGACATCACCGCCCTCCAGATATATTATACAGAGTGACATCACCGCCCTCCAGATATATTATACAGGAGTGACATCACCGCCCTCCAGATATATTATACAGAGTGACATCACCGCTCTCCAGATATATTATACTGAGTGACATCACCGCCCTCCAGATATAAGATATATTATACAGGAGTGACATCACCGCCCTCCAGATATATTATACAGAGTGACATCACCGCCCTCCAGATATATTATACAGAGTGACATCACCGCCCTTCAGATATATTATACAGGAGTGACATCACCGCTCTCCAGATATATTATACAGAGTGACATCACCGCTCTGCAGATATATTATACAGGAGTGACATCACCACCCTCCAGATATATTATACAGAGTGACATCACCGCTCTCCAGATATATTATACAGAGTGACATCACCGCCCTCCAGATATATTATACAGAGTGACATCACCGCTCTGCAGATATATTATACAGGAGTGACATCACCGCTCTCCAGATATATTATACAGGAGTGACATCACCGCTCTCCAGATATATTATACAGGAGTGACATCACCGCCCTCCAGATATATTATACAGAGTGACATCACCGCTCTCCAGATATATTATACAGGAGTGACATCACCGCTCTCCAGATATATTATACAGGAGTGACATTACAGCCCTCCAGATATATTATACAGGAGTGACATCACCGCTCTCCAGATATATTATACAGAGTGACATCACCGCCCTCCAGATATATTATACAGAGTGACATCACCGCCCTCCAGATATATTATACAGAGTGACATCACCGCCCTCCAGATATATTATACAGGAGTGACATCACCGCTCTCCAGATATATTATACAGAGTGACATCACCGCTCTCCAGATATAAGATATATTATATATTATACAGGAGTGACATCACCGCTCTGCAGATATATTATACAGGAGTAACATCACCGCCCTCCAGATATATTATACAGAGTGACATCACCGCTCTGCAGATATATTATACAGGAGTGACATCACCGCTCTCCAGATATATTATACAGGAGTGACATCACAGCCCTCCAGATATATTATACAGGAGTAACATCACCGCCCTCCAGATATATTATACAGAGTGACATCACCGCCCTCCAGATATATTATACAGAGTGACATCACCGCCCTCCAGATATATTATACAGAGTGACATCACCGCTCTCCAGATATAAGATATATTATATATTATACAGGAGTGACATCACCGCCCTCCAGATATATTATACAGAGTGACATCACCGCTCTGCAGATATATTATACAGGAGTAACATCACCGCCCTCCAGATATATTATACAGAGTGACATCACCGCCCTCCAGATATATTATACAGGAGTGACATCACCGCCCTCCAGATATATTATACAGAGTGACATCACCGCTCTCCAGATATATTATACAGGAGTGACATCACCGCCCTCCAGATATATTATACAGGAGTGACATCACCGCTCTCCAGATATATTATACAGAGTGACATCACCGCTCTCCAGATATATTATACAGAGTGACATCACCGCCCTCCAGATATATTATACAGAGTGACATCACCGCCCTCCAGATATATTATACAGAGTGACATCACCGCCCTCCAGATATATTATACAGGAGTGACATCACCGCTCTGCAGATATATTATACAGGAGTAACATCACCGCCCTCCAGATATATTATACAGAGTGACATCACCGCTCTCCAGATATATTATACAGGAGTGACATCACCGCTCTCCAGATATATTATACAGGAGTGACATCACCGCTCTCCAGATATATTATACAGAGTGACATCACCGCTCTCCAGATATATTATACAGGAGTAACATCACCGCCCTCCAGATATATTATACAGAGTGACATCACCGCTCTCCAGATATATTATACAGGAGTGACATCACCGCTCTCCAGATATATTATACAGGAGTAACATCACCGCCCTCCAGATATATTATACAGAGTGACATCACCGCCCTCCAGATATATTATACAGAGTGACATCACCGCTCTGCAGATATATTATACAGGAGTAACATCACCGCCCTCCAGATATATTATACAGAGTGACATCACCGCTCTCCAGATATATTATACAGAGTGACATCACCGCTCTGCAGATATATTATACAGGAGTAACATCACCGCCCTCCAGATATATTATACAGAGTGACATCACCGCTCTCCAGATATATTATACAGGAGTGACATCACCGCTCTCCAGATATATTATACAGGAGTGACATCACCGCCCTCCAGATATATTATACAGAGTGACATCACCGCTCTGCAGATATATTATACAGAGTGACATCACCGCTCTCCAGATATATTATACAGGAGTGACATCACCGCCCTCCAGATATATTATACAGAGTGACATCACCGCCCTCCAGATATATTATACAGAGTGACATCACCGCTCTGCAGATATATTATACAGAGTGACATCACCGCTCTCCAGATATATTATACAGGAGTGACATCACCGCCCTCCAGATATATTATACAGAGTGACATCACCGCTCTCCAGATATATTATACAGGAGTGACATCACCGCCCTCCAGATATATTATACAGAGTGACATCACCGCCCTCCAGATATATTATACAGAGTGACATCACCGCCCTCCAGATATATTATACAGGAGTGACATCACCGCTCTCCAGATATATTATACAGGAGTGACATCACAGCCCTCCAGATATATTATACAGAGTGACATCACCGCTCTGCAGATATATTATACAGAGTGACATCACCGCTCTCCAGATATATTATACAGAGTGACATCACCGCTCTCCAGATATATTATACAGGAGTGACATCACCGCTCTCCAGATATATTATACAGGAGTGACATCACAGCCCTCCAGATATATTATACAGAGTGACATCACCGCTCTCCAGATATATTATACAGAGTGACATCACCGCTCTGCAGATATATTATACAGAGTGACATCACCGCCCTCCAGATATATTATACAGAGTGACATCACAGCTCTCCAGATATATTATACAGGAGTGACATCACCGCCCTCCAGATATATTATACAGAGTGACATCACCGCCCTCCAGATATATTATACAGAGTGACATCACCGCCCTCCAGATATATTATACAGGAGTGACATCACCGCTCTCCAGATATATTATACAGGAGTGACATCACAGCTCTCCAGATATATTATACAGGAGTAACATCACCGCTCTCCAGATATATTATACAGGAGTGACATCACAGCCCTCCAGATATATTATACAGGAGTGACATCACAGCCCTCCAGATATATTATACAGAGTGACATCACCGCCCTCCAGATATATTATACAGGAGTGACATCACCGCTCTCCAGATATATTATACAGAGTGACATCACCGCTCTCCAGATATATTATACAGGAGTGACATCACCGCCCTCCAGATATATTATACAGAGTGACATCACCGCCCTCCAGATATATTATACAGAGTGACATCACCGCTCTGCAGATATATTATACAGGAGTAACATCACCGCCCTCCAGATATATTATACAGAGTGACATCACCGCCCTCCAGATATATTATACAGAGTGACATCACCGCCCTCCAGATATATTATACAGAGTGACATCACCGCTCTCCAGATATATTATACAGAGTGACATCACCGCCCTCCAGATATATTATACAGGAGTGACATCACCGCTCTCCAGATATATTATACAGGAGTGACATCACCGCCCTCCAGATATATTATACAGAGTGACATCACCGCTCTCCAGATATATTATACAGAGTGACATCACCGCTCTCCAGATATATTATACAGGAGTGACATCACCGCCCTCCAGATATATTATACAGGAGTGACATCACCGCCCTCCAGATATATTATACAGAGTGACATCACCGCCCTCCAGATATATTATACAGAGTGACATCACCGCCCTCCAGATATATTATACAGAGTGACATCACCGCTCTCCAGATATATTATACAGAGTGACATCACCGCTCTCCAGATATATTATACAGGAGTGACATCACCGCCCTCCAGATATATTATACAGAGTGACATCACCGCCCTCCAGATATATTATACAGAGTGACATCACCGCTCTCCAGATATATTATACAGAGTGACATCACCGCCCTCCAGATATATTATACAGAGTGACATCACCGCTCTGCAGATATATTATACAGAGTGACATCACCGCTCTCCAGATATATTATACAGGAGTGACATCACCGCCCTCCAGATATATTATACAGAGTGACATCACCGCCCTCCAGATATATTATACAAGAGTGACATCACCGCTCTCCAGATATATTATACAGGAGTGACATCACAGCCCTCCAGATATATTATACAGAGTGACATCACAGCCCTCCAGATATATTATACAGAGTGACATCACCGCCCTCCAGATATATTATACAGGAGTAACATCACCGCTCTCCAGATATATTATACAGGAGTAACATCACCGCTCTCCAGATATATTATACAGGAGTAACATCACCGCTCTCCAGATATATTATACAGGAGTGACATCACAGCCCTCCAGATATATTATACAGAGTGACATCACCGCCCTCCAGATATATTATACAGGAGTGACATCACCGCCCTCCAGATATATTATACAGAGTGACATCACCGCCCTCCAGATATATTATACAGAGTGACATCACCGCTCTCCAGATATATTATACAGAGTGACATCACCGCCCTCCAGATATATTATACAGGAGTGACATCACCGCTCTCCAGATATATTATACAGGAGTGACATCACCGCCCTCCAGATATATTATACAGAGTGACATCACCGCTCTCCAGATATATTATACAGAGTGACATCACCGCCCTCCAGATATATTATACAGAGTGACATCACCGCTCTCCAGATATATTATACAGAGTGACATCACCGCCCTCCAGATATATTATACAGAGTGACATCACCGCCCTCCAGATATATTATACAGAGTGACATCACCGCCCTCCAGATATATTATACAGGAGTGACATCACCGCCCTCCAGATATATTATACAGAGTGACATCACCGCTCTGCAGATATATTATACAGAGTGACATCACCGCCCTCCAGATATATTATACAGAGTGACATCACCGCTCTCCAGATATATTATACAGAGTGACATCACCGCCCTCCAGATATATTATACAGGAGTGACATCACCGCTCTCCAGATATATTATACAGAGTGACATCACCGCCCTCCAGATATATTATACAGAGTGACATCACCGCCCTCCAGATATATTATACAGAGTGACATCACCGCTCTCCAGATATATTATACAGGAGTGACATCACCGCTCTCTAGATATATTATACAGAGTGACATCACCGCTCTGCAGATATATTATACAGAGTGACATCACCGCCCTCCAGATATATTATACAGAGTGACATCACCGCCCTCCAGATATATTATACAGAGTGACATCACCGCCCTCCAGATATATTATACAGGAGTGACATCACCGCTCTCCAGATATATTATACAGGAGTGACATCACCGCTCTCCAGATATATTATACAGAGTGACATCACCGCTCTCCAGATATATTATACAGAGTGACGTCACCGCTCTCCAGATATATTATACAGAGTGACATCACCGCTCTCCAGATATATTATACAGAGTGACATCACCGCCCTCCAGATATATTATACAGAGTGACATCACCGCCCTCCAGATATATTATACAGGAGTGACATCACCGCCCTCCAGATATATTATACAGAGTGACATCACCGCCCTCCAGATATATTATACAGGAGTGACATCACCGCTCTCCAGATATATTATACAGAGTGACATCACCGCCCTCCAGATATATTATACAGAGTGACATCACCGCCCTCCAGATATAAGATATATTATACAGGAGTGACATCACCGCCCTCCAGATATATTATACAGAGTGACATCACCGCCCTCCAGATATATTATACAGGAGTGACATCACCGCCCTCCAGATATATTATGCAGAGTGACATCACCGCTCTCCAGATATATTATACTGAGTGACATCACCGCCCTCCAGATATATTATACAGGAGTGACATCACCGCTCTCCAGATATAAGATATATTATACAGGAGTGACATCACCGCCCTCCAGATATATTATACAGAGTGACATCACCGCCCTCCAGATATATTATGCAGAGTGACATCACCGCTCTCCAGATATATTATACTGAGTGACATCACCGCCCTCCAGATATATTATACAGGAGTGACATCACCGCTCTCCAGATATAAGATATATTATACAGGAGTGACATCACCGCCCTCCAGATATATTATACAGAGTGACATCACCGCTCTCCAGATATATTATACAGAGTGACATCACTGCCCTTCAGATATATTATACAGGAGTGACATCACCGCTCTCCAGATATATTATACAGAGTGACATCACCGCCCTCCAGATATATTATACAGAGTGACATCACCGCTCTCCAGATATATTATACAGGAGTGACATCACCGCCCTCCAGATATATTATACAGAGTGACATCACCGCTCTCCAGATATATTATACAGAGTGACATCACCGCCCTCCAGATATATTATACAGAGTGACATCACCGCTCTGCAGATATATTATACAGAGTGACATCACCGCCCTCCAGATATATTATACAGGAGTGACATCACCGCCCTCCAGATATATTATACAGAGTGACATCACCGCTCTCCAGATATATTATACAGGAGTGACATCACCGCTCTCCAGATATATTATACAGAGTGACATCACCGCTCTCCAGATATATTATACAGAGTGACGTCACCGCCCTCCAGATATATTATACAGAGTGACATCACCGCTCTCCAGATATATTATACAGAGTGACATCACCGCCCTCCAGATATATTATACAGAGTGACATCACCGCTCTCCAGATATATTATACAGAGTGACATCACCGCCCTCCAGATATATTATACAGGAGTAACATCACCGCCCTCCAGATATATTATACAGTGTGACATCACCGCTCTCCAGATATATTATACAGAGTGACATCACCGCTCTCCAGATATATTATACAGGAGTGACATCACCGCCCTCCAGATATATTATACAGAGTGACATCACCGCTCTCCAGATATATTATACAGGAGTGACATCACCGCTCTCCAGATATATTATACAGAGTGACATCACCGCCCTCCAGATATATTATACAGAGTGACATCACTGCCCTTCAGATATATTATACAGGAGTGACATCACCGCTCTCCAGATATATTATACAGAGTGACATCACCGCCCTCCAGATATATTATACAGGAGTGACATCACCGCCCTCCAGATATATTATACAGAGTGACATCACCGCTCTCCAGATATATTATACAGGAGTGACATCACCGCTCTCCAGATATATTATACAGAGTGACATCACCGCTCTCCAGATATATTATACAGAGTGACGTCACCGCCCTCCAGATATATTATACAGAGTGACATCACCGCCCTCCAGATATATTATACAGAGTGACATCACCGCCCTCCAGATATATTATACAGAGTGACATCACCGCTCTCCAGATATATTATACAGGAGTGACATCACCGCTCTCCAGATATATTATACAGAGTGACATCACCGCTCTCCAGATATATTATACAGAGTGACGTCACCGCCCTCCAGATATATTATACAGAGTGACATCACCGCTCTCCAGATATATTATACAGAGTGACATCACCGCCCTCCAGATATATTATACAGAGTGACATCACCGCCCTCCAGATATATTATACAGGAGTGACATCACCGCCCTCCAGATATATTATACAGGAGTGACATCACCGCTCTCCAGATATATTATACAGAGTGACATCACCGCTCTGCAGATATATTATGCAGGAGTGACATCACCGCTCTCCAGATATATTATACAGAGTGACATCACCGCTCTCCAGATATAAGATATATTATACAGGAGTGACATCACCGCCCTCCAGATATATTATACAGAGTGACATCACCGCCCTCCAGATATATTATACAGGAGTGACATCACCGCCCTCCAGATATATTATACAGAGTGACATCACCGCCCTCCAGATATATTATACAGGAGTGACATCACCGCCCTCCAGATATATTATACAGAGTGACATCACCGCTCTCCAGATATAAGATATATTATACAGGAGTGACATCACCGCCCTCCAGATATATTATACAGAGTGACATCACCGCCCTCCAGATATATTATACAGAGTGACATCACCGCCCTCCAGATATATTATACAGGAGTGACATTACCTCCCTCCAGATATATTATACAGAGTGACATCACCGCTCTCCAGATATATTATGCAGGAGTGACATCACCGCTCTCCAGATATAAGATATATTATACAGGAGTGACATCACCGCCCTCCAGATATATTATGCAGGAGTGACATCACCGCTCTCCAGATATAAGATATATTATACAGAGTGACATCACCGCTCTCCAGATATAAGATATATTATACAGGAGTGACATCACCGCCCTCCAGATATAAGATATATTGTGCAGGAGTGACATCACCGCCCTCCAGATATATTATACAGAGTGACATCACCGCCCCTCAGATATATTATACAGGAGTGACATCACCGCTCTCCATATATAAGATATATTATACAGAGTGACATCACCGCCCTCCAGATATAAGATATATTATACAGAGTGACATCACCGCTCTCCAGATATAAGATATATTATACAGAGTGACATCACCGTCCTCCAGATATAAGATATATTATACAGAGTGACATCACCGCCCTCCAGATATAAGATATATTATACAGAGTGACATCACCGCCCTCCAGATATAAGATATATTATACAGAGTGGCATCACCGCCCTCCAGATATAAGATATATTATACAGAGTGACATCACCGCCCTCCAGATATAAGATATATTATACAGAGTGACATCACCGCCCTCCAGATATAAGATATATTATACAGAGTGACATCACCGCTCTCCAGATATAAGATATATTATACAGAGTGACATCACCGCTCTCCAGATATAAGATATATTATACAGAGTGACATCACCGCCCTCCAGATATAAGATATATTATACAGAGTGACATCACCGCCCTCCAGATATAAGATATATTATACAGAGTGACATCACCGCCCTCCAGATATAAGATATATTATACAGAGTGACATCACCTCCCTCCAGATATATTATACAGGAGTGACATCACCGCCCTCCAGATATATTATGCAGGAGTGACATCACCGCTCTCCAGATATAAGATATATTATACAGAGTGACATCACCGCTCTCCATATATAAGATATATTATACAGGAGTGACATCACCACCCTCCAGATATAAGATATATTGTGCAGGAGTGACATCACCGCCCTCCAGATATATTATACAGAGTGACATCACCGCCCCCCAGACATATTATACAGGAGTGACATCACCGCTCTCCAGATATAAGATATATTATACAGAGTGACATCACCGCTCTCCATATATAAGATATATTATACAGAGTGACATCACCACCCTCCAGATATAAGATATATTGTGCAGGAGTGACATCACCGCCCTCCAGATATATTATACAGAGTGACATCACCGCCCCCCAGATATATTATACAGGAGTGACATCACCGCTCTCCAGATATAAGATATATTATACAGAGTGACATCACCGCTCTCCATATATAAGATATATTATACAGAGTGACATCACCGCCCTCCAGATATAAGATATATTATACAGAGTGACATCACCGCTCTCCAGATATAAGATATATTATACAGAGTGACATCACCGCCCTCCAGATATAAGATATATTATACAGAGTGACATCACCGCCCTCCAGATATAAGATATATTATACAGAGTGACATCACCGCCCTCCAGATATAAGATATATTATACAGAGTGACATCACCGCCCTCCAGATATAAGATATATTATACAGAGTGACATCACCGCCCTCCAGATATAAGATATATTATACAGAGTGACATCACCGCCCTCCAGATATAAGATATATTATACAGGAGTGACATCACCGCCCTCCAGATATAAGATATATTATACAGGAGTGACATCACCGCCCTCCAGATATAAGATATATTATACAGAGTGACATCACCGCCCTCCAGATATAAGATATATTATACAGAGTGACATCACCCGCCCTCCAGATATAAGATATATTATACATGTGGATTTTCTGTATCTCAGTATATAAAATTTGTATATTGGAATAGTGAGAAGGATGCAGTGGAGATATTTGTTGTCGGGGGAGGGGGACGGACGGACTGAGCATGCTCCAACTGCAGGTCTCATTCCCAGTGCCTCCATGACAACTATACTGGTAACCAGGAAACATGTCACCCGGTAACCAGTACATTGTGAGGATAGAAGACTGATCTCCTCTCTGCTGCTGCGTCTGGTAAGAAATATCTCCCAAAGGGAATCATCAGACAATTATTATTGATACATTGTAACCCCCCTCCCCCCCCCCCCGGGTCACATGACTTCCAGGCCGACTCTTCCCTCTGATCTTCCTTTTATATTCTCAGCTGAGAAAAGTTCTCAATAACTTCCCAGAGAAACTTCTATAGAGAAACAAGAAGAAAGTGTCTGAAATGTGACGATGAGACCCTGAGAGGCACTGCGATAGTGTTTGCTGGATTTACACAATGTATCATATCATAGGACTGACACAGAACGCTCATACATCTTGGGGGGAGGGGAGGGGGGTGTACGCTCATACATCTGGGGGGGGGGGGGAGGGGAGGGGGGCTGTACGCTCATACATCTTGGGGGGAGGGGAGGGGGGGTATACGCTCATACATCTTGGGGGGAGGGGAGGGGGGGTGTACGCTCATACATCTTGGGGGGAGGGGAGGGGGTGTACCCCCTGGGCTCTGGATGACCTTGTCCCGGCACTGAATACACAGTTTAATATTTGTTCCCCTCTAGCAAAGCCCCTCGTTGCCATGTTGGTGAGGACAAGGGCCTCTTCCCTACAACCCCGGCTCAGTGGTTATGGGGGTCAGTGGTTATGGGGCTCGGTGGTTATGGGGCTCGGTGGTTATGGGGCTCGGTGGTTATGGGGGTCGGTGGTTATGGGGCTCGGTGGGAGGGGGGGGGGTCTTATTGGAATCTGGAAGTCCTGCTTAACAATAACGGGGCATCCAAATACCTCCCCCCCTCCTGCATGTGAATGGGTAATGGAGGGGGGGGGGTACATAGTTCCCCCTCTCATTCACAAAAAAATAAAGAGTAAATAAAAGCACATCATTTTTGACAAGTCCGTTAAAAAAGTCCATTGTCAGGAAACTTTTTTGTTAATATGTTATCTTTGAGGTTTTGTAAGAAATAAGAAAATGATACAAATGTGAATGAAATGTTTCTCTTTGTGTTGTGCAGAGCGTCGTCTCCTCGCCATGGATCACTGCGTCCGCTCGCTGTGTCTGGACCACAAGTATTGCAGCGTCGCTCCTCCCCCCACTGCGCATGCCTGTCGCAGTCTGATCTCACACTCTGACCCCCTGTGGGGGTGTACATCTCACCCCTGTGCCCCCCACCATCATCCAATCCATGGGAGGTAAGTAACAGACTTACTTTATACTCCTTTCTGCTTCCACTTCTCACACAGCATAGAGAATATGAAGTGCTCCAGAGACACAGTTATTTCCCACCACTGGGTGGCGCCATCTCGCCTCTCACACAGCATAGAGAATATGAAGTGCTCCAGAGACACCGTTATTTCCCAACACTGGGTGGTGCCATCCCACCTCTCACACAGCATAGAGAATATGAAGCGCTTCAGAGACAGTTATTTCCCGCCACTGGGTGGCGCCATCCCACCTCTCACACAGCATAGAGAATATGAAGTGCTTCGGAGACACAGTTATTTCCCGCCACTGGGTGGCGCCATCCCACTTCTCACACAGCATAGAGAATATGAAGTGCTCCAGAGACACTGTTATTTCCCACCACTGGGTGTCCCCATCCCACCTCTCACACAGCATAGAGAATATGAAGTGCTTCAGAGACAGTTATTCCCCACCACTGGGTGGCGCCATCCCACCTCTCATACAGCATAGAGAAACTGAAGTGCTCCAGAGACACAGTTATTTCCCACCACTGGGTGGCGCCATCCCACCTCTCACACAACATAGAAAATATGAAGTGCTCCAGAGACACAGTTATTTTCCACCACTGGGTGGCGCCATCCTAGCTCTCACACAGCATAGAGAATATGAAGTGCTTCAGAGACAGAGTTATTTCCCACCACTGGGTGGTGCCATCCCACTTCTCACACAGCATAGAGAATATGAAGTGCTTCAGAGACAGTTATTCCCCACCACTGGGTGGCGCCATCCCACCTCTCACACAGCATAGAGAATATGAAGCACTTCAGAGACAGTTATTTCCCGCCACTGGGTGGCGCCATCCCACCTCTCACACAGCATAGAGAATATGAAGTGCTCCGGAGACACAGTTATTTCCCGCCACTGGGTGGCGCCATCCCACTTCTCACACAACAGAGAATATGAAGTGCTCCGGAGACACAGTTATTTCCCGCCACTGGGTGGCGCCATCCCACTTCTCACACAGCATAGAGAATATGAAGTGCTCCAGAGACACAGTTATTTCCCACCACTGGGTGGCGCCATCCCACCTCTCACACAGCATAGAGAATATAAAGTGCTTCAGAGACAGTTATTTCCCACCACTGGGTGGCGCCATCCCACTTCTCACACAGCATAGAGAATATGAAGTGCTCCAGAGACACAGTTATTTCCCACCACTGGGTGGCGCCATCCCACCTCTCACACAGCATAGAGAATATGAAGTGCTCCAGAGACAGTTATTCCCTACCACTGGGTGGCGCCATCCCACTTCTCACACAACATAGAGAATATGAAGTGCTCCAGAGACACAGTTATTTCCCGCCACAGGGTGGCGCCATCCCACTTCTCACACAACATAGAGAATATGAAGTGCTCCAGAGACACAGTTATTTCCCACCACAGGGTGGCGCCATCCCACCTCTCACACAGCATAGAGAATATAAAGTGCTTCAGAGACAGTTATTTCCCACCACTGGGTGGCGCCATCCCACTTCTCACACAGCATAGAGAATATGAAGTGCTCCAGAGACACAGTTATTTCCCACCACTGGGTGGCGCCATCCCACCTCTCACACAGCATAGAGAATGTGAAGTGCTCCAGAGACAGTTATTCCCTACCACTGGGTGGCGCCATCCCACTTCTCACACAACATAGAGAATATGAAGTGCTCCAGAGACACAGTTATTTCCCGCCACAGGGTGGCGCCATCCCACTTCTCACACAACATAGAGAATATGAAGTGCTCCAGAGACACAGTTATTTCCCACCACAGGGTGGCGCCATCCCACTTCTCACACAGCATAGAGAATATGAAGTGCTCCAGAGACACAGTTATTCCCTACCACTGGGTGGCGCCATCCCACCTCTCACACAGCATAGAGAATATGAAGTGCTCCAGGGACACAGTTATTCCCCACCACTGGGTGGCGCCATCCCACTTCTCACACAGCATAGAGAATATGAAGTGCTCCAGAGACACAAGCAGCTTAACTCTTCAATAAGACAGAACTTGAGTCCAATGCAATTTTACTTCAGCTAGTTGCAGTGCAGAGGATGTTTTTCCAATCTTTAGATTGGTGTAGGATTTTAGACTCCCAAGTTTTATTAAATCAACCCCAATGACTTCCAGGCTCCGTCTCCAAGGAACACAAAACATGGAAGAGACAGGGAGGACTGAACTAACTAGCGCTAAACATGGAGGACAGGACAGAGGGAGATACCAAATCACATATGTAAATAAGTTGTTCCGACTCAAAACCTCCACTAGATGTCAGCATACTACAAAACAATAATAACCTGATGCAGTTCAATAAGATGCAGGAAAATTACAAACAAAATAGTGGGGCAGAACATTTCTGTTCAGCCAGTTTTGTGACTCGGGCAACTCCTGCCAGGCAGCACAGCCAGATTATTGACCTTCAGCTGCAGCACAGCTTGATCAAGAAGACTTTATGCTTTTATTTTGCACAGATGTTCATGTACAGACCACTACCCCCACTACACCAGTGTGACCTGCAAAAAGCTGAACTGGTCATCAACTCCTCCATGTCTCACCACCGTCATTAGGCGTGAGACCGTGCTGGCACGCCGGGACCCCGACCGATTTTACTACCTCGGTGTAGTGAGGCACGAGGTAAGTGAGGTTATAGAGACATCAACTTACACTTAACAGTTTGGGGTCAATTTTATTTAAATTCCTTTTAATTTAAACATTTTTAAACTAATGTTTTATTTTTTTATGTATTTTTATATTCTATATGTTTTCAGATTTTATTGTATTTTTTTTTTATAAATACAAAATAAATTATAAAATATTTTTAAAAAGACAATGTTTTTTTCCAATCTTTTTAATTTATACAGTACATTTCTAAACATTTTTTTATATTCTGTATATTTTCAGATTATATTGCATTTTATATAAATACAAAATAAATGGTAAAATACTTTAAAAATGTATAAATTAAAAAGATTTGAAATAAAATTGTATTTTTCAAAGTATTTTATGATTTCTCTTGTATTTATATAAAATGCAATATAATCTGAAAATATATAGAATATAAAAATACAGAAAAAGTATAAAACATTCGTTTAAAAATGTATAAATTAAAAAGATTTGAAAAAAAAAATTGTATTTTTAAAAACGTTTTATACTTTTTATGGTCTATAAATTTCAGATTTTATTGTATTTTATTTTCAAATACAAAATAAATAATAACATTGTCTTTTTAAAAATATTTAATTTCAAATCTTTTTAATTTATACAATACATTTTTAAACAAATGTTTTATATTTGATATGTATTTTTATACGCTATATATTTTCATATTATATTGTATTTTATATAAATACAAAAGAAATTATAAAAAAAATTATAAATTAAAAAGATTTGAAATGATAAAATACTTTTGAAAAATACAATTTTATTTCAAATCTTTTTAATTTATAATTTTTTTTATCATTTCTTTTGTATTTATATAAAATGCAATATAATCTGAATATATATAGAATTTAAAAATACAGAAAACGTATAAAACATTAGTTTAAAAATGTATAAATTAAAAAGATTTGAAATAAAATGGAATTTTTAAAACAAATGTTTTATACTTTTTATGTATTTTTATGGTCTATATATTTTCCGATTTTATTGTATTTTATTTTCAAATACAAAATAAATAATAAAATATTTTTAAAAAGACAATGTTATTTAAAAATTTTAATTTATACAGTACATTTTTAAACAATTGTTTTATATTTGATATGCATTTTTATATTCTGTATATTTTTAGATGATATTGTATTTTATATAAATACAAAAGAAATGATAAAAATACTTTAAAAAAATACAATTTTATTTCAACTCTTTTTAATTTATACATTTTCAAACTAATGTTTTATACTTTTTATGGTCTATATATTCTCAGACTTTATTGTGTTTTATATATTTTATATAAATACGAAATAAATGATAAAATAGTTTTAAAAATAGTTTTATTTCAAATCCTTTCTATTTATTCATTTTTAAACAAATGTATTATATTTTTTATGTATTTTTATAGTCTATATGTTTTCATTATTTTATTGTATTTGATATATTTTACAAAATATAAAATAATTTATAAAATATTTAAAAAATACAAGAATCGTTTTGGTTAAATATGATTTCATTTTTTTTTTTTTTTTAATTACACATTTTATTAACTACTTTTTTAAATGTATTTTTATTATCTATATATTTTCATATAGGAGTCTATTTATAAAACATTTGTTGCATGAATGTCAGAAGCATTTATGCAAAATGTCTCCATAATTTTTTTAAGAGATGAATTCCTGTATCGTCAGCTACACCTAGTGGCCAACATGCGGCATAGTTTTCCGAACTACCTCAATGAGAAAACTTTATCGCATTTTGGTCACTAGATGGAGCCGACGATACAGGAATTCATCTCTTACAAATATTACTGTACAGTGATATTTTGTTCAGCTTGCACAGATGCTTCTGACATTTGTGCAATGAGCATTTTATAAATATACCACTTTATAAAAATATCTATAATATAAAATTACATTTATAAAAATAAAACATTGGTTAAAAAAAAAAAAAAATGTAAATTTATACAATTTATCATTTAAAAATTATATAAATCTAAAAAAAATACTTTTTTTTTTATATTTTATAATTGGTTTTGTATTTATATAAAATACATTTGTGCAATGAGCGTTTTAGAAGTAGACACCTTATAATATCTAGAATATAAAATTACATTAAAAAAAAATAAAACGTTGGTTAAAAAATGGTTTTTTAATTTATACAATTTATCATTTAGAAATGATATAAAATTTTAAAAATTAAATATTTTTTTTTTATATTTTATAATTGATTTTGTATTTATATAAAATGTGTGTATGTATGGATATATATATATATATATATATATATATATATATATATACACACATATACTGTATTTATACACACACGCACACACACACAGTATATATGTCTATATATATTTTTACCCCGATATTTTTTTTAATACACAAACATTGACAAATAACTATTTAACACCATAACTCAAAACACAAGAGGACACCCAAAAATAATTATCTCCTTTCAGACAGTCTCTCTCTGACTGAGCCTAGGTTCACATTGATGCGATTTGGAATGCGATGTGACATGTCACATCGCATGCCAAATCGGCGGCTATTGCCTGGTAATGGCACTGTCCAAATCGGTGTGATGCCGCATTTGCGGCGCCGCACCGATTCCCAAAAGCAGATTATTTTCTACTTTTGGCAACTTCGGGGTGAGATTTGTATAGACATCTGTGCAGGAACCCACACAGATGTCTCTGAAATCGCCCCCCGAAGTCAGACTGACATGCGGGAATGAAAACGTGCGAGTTCAGCTGCACTTGCGCAATTTCAATCCCGCCGTCAGTGTGAACCTAGGCTGAAACTGTAGACACAGCTGTCTGAAGTAAATGGAAGGGGGGTGTCACAGTTCAAGCGCTATAAAATTCAGCTTGAGCTATAGAGCTCTTTAAACAGCAGGCTTTTTATAGAAAAGAAGACAGGAAAACATATGAAAAGTAGCCCACAGCTCCATCTGCTGGATGAAAATAAGCAAAAAAATTATATATTAATATGCAATGTTTTTATTTTATTTATTTTTTGCTTTAAAAACATTTTAAAATTTTTTTAAGATAATTTATTTTAGTTAAATAAAATCCAAAATTACAATTAAAATACTAAAACATGCAAAAAAAATAAAATACTAAAACATGAATGTGTGCACATGACATGAGCCTGACTTTAATCCTGCAGGCGCGGTTTGTACAATTTATGTGTTCTCAATAACTCCGCCCATTTGTCCTAGAACAGCAAGTCAAACCTTCATTTTGCCCCCCTGTAGGAGGAGCCGGGGGTCTTCCTAATTGAGTTCAATAAGCCGTCTGTGCAGAGGGATCGGTACCCGGCCATGCTACAGAAGACGAGCTCCGGTGACATCATCCAGTACGAGGAAGGGCGGAGACATTCTATAGTCCCCGGTGACAACGTTCTCGCCCCATGGGAACTGGAACGTACCCGCTATGGACCCGGAACCGTCATCCTGGGCCTGGAGACCAGAGACCCGCTGCGTGGTAAAGAATATTTTATTCTCTTAGACTTAGCGGACGGAAGGAACACAATTCTGCTTGTGAATTTTTCTTCCTTTTTTATTTTTTATTTTTAAATTTGTGACATGCTGTGGATTTTACCTTTTGTAACTCTGTAGCCAATACTATTGGCAACTGTCAAACAAAGCGAAACATACATTTAAGACTAAATTCTAAATGTATTTATTTAATTTATTTTCTAATTATTATTATTTCAAATGATAATAATAAAGTAATTTTATTTTTATACCTATTATTTATTATATTTTTATTTTATTTATTAAAGAATTTATAGAGGGGAATGTGGACTGAGGCTATATGTATTATCTAGGCTTTTTTTTTTTTTTAAATGTTATAACCGCTCTCTTTCTCTCATTTTAAGAATAGTGTTATTTGCTCTATAATAGAATATATAAAACCTCCTGAAGAAGTGGCGATTTACCCGCGAAACATGTCGAGCATTCACACGCAGATGGTATATACACCTACTGACAATGGTCATCTCCCAGTGTCACCCCATCTGTGGGTTTTATAGAGCCTAATGTTAAAGACACATTTTCTCTTTGCCTTTTTTATGATATATATATATATATATATATATATATATATATATATATATATGTTTTAATATGTTTTTGGAATACAAATTTAAACTTTTATACTTACCCCTTGTATGTCAAGCCTTTGTACGGTACCATGAAAGTCCATAGTAGCCTCAGTCCACATTTCCCTCTATACATTTGTTAGGACGTAGGTACCTCTTTAATGTTCTATTATCACTGACACTTTTTCTAAATACTAAACAATTTAATTAATTGATTACATTTGTATTCATATATTTAAGTAAATCTATTCTAAAAAGTTTATTTAATTTTCTTTTTTAATTATTTATCTGTTTTATTTATTTTTTCTTCCAAATGATAATACAAATGTTTTATTTTCTATTATAAATAAAGTTTTGTTTTTTATTTCTATATATATATATATTATTTATTTAATAAATAATCTAATTAATTGATTTAATACATTTAATACATTTATTTTCATTTATTTATATACATTTATTTAAACTTAATTCTAAATGCATTTATTTTAACTATTTTTTAATTATAAATTTTTGTTATTTAATAAATATTTGTATTATTATTAATAATAATTAAAATAATAATTCAATAAAAATAATATTAATAATAATAATAAAAGTACATTTTAAAGCGGAGTTCCACACAAAAGTGGAATTTCCGCTTATCCGTCTCCTTTCAGAAGTTTGGCTACCTCCTCTTTCCTCCGCCGCCGTACCAATTAGAAAGCGCAGCACAGTAGGGAACCGACTGTGAAGCCGAAAGTCTTCACTGCCGGGTTCCCTTACCAGGAATGGCGGCGGCTGCATCAGACAGCCGATCTGAAGATCAGCTGGGGTGCCGACATCGCGGGCTCCCTGGAAAGATCAGTGTCCATATATTAAAAGTCAGCAGCTGCAGCATTTGTAGCTGCTGAGTTTTAATTTTTCATGGGACGGCTGGAGCGCCTCTTTAAAAAATTTATTATGATTTTTTTTTATTTTTATATTTACTCTACATTTATTAGAGAATTTAATTAATTGATGTAATACATGTTGTCCATTTATTTTTATAAACTTATTTAAAACGAAATTCTAAATTTGATTCATTTTTTAATTATTGATTTTTATTATTTAGTTACTATTTTTTAAAAACTTATTTAAAACGAAATTCTAAATTTGATTCATTTTTTAATTATTGATTTTTATTATTTAGTTACTATTTTTTATAAACTTATTTAAAACGAAAGTCTAAATTTGATTCATTTTTTAATTATTGATTTTTATTATTTAGTTACTATTTATTATTTAATTTTTAATAATGTATTTTTTTTATTATGATTTTCATTTTGCTTATATAAAAGCAAAATGAAAATCATAATAAAAAAATACATTAGTAAAAATGAAATAATAATAAATAGTAACTAAATAATAAAAAATCAATAATTAAAAAATGAATTAAATTAAGAATTTTGTTTTAAATACGTTTTTAAAAATAAATGGACAACATGTATTACATCTATTAAATAAATTATCTATTAAATAATAAATGTAGAGTAAATATATATATAAAAAATCATAATAAAAAATTATATATATATATTTATTAATACATTTTAATAGTGAATTTATTTAATTCATTTATTACATGTTATCCATTTATTTTTATAAATGTATTTAAAACTAAATTCATTTTTTTTATTTGATTTATTTTTAAATTATTAATTGTTATTATTTAGTTACTATTTATTAATTATTATTGTTATTATTTAATTTTTATTAATTTACATTTTTTTGTTTTTATTATGAATTAAAATTTAGCTTTTGTTTTTAAATACATATAATTTATTAATACATTTTTAATAATGAATTAAATTTATTTCTTTTATTATATTTTTTTCAAAACTTTTACTTAAAAACGTATTTCTTACAGTGACTGAGGATGAAGAGTTGACCGTTTGTTTTTGGAATGGCAAGAAGGTCAACGTCCCACTAGGTGTGGCGGTGTGGATTTCACCGACGGTTCATCATAGGATCATAGACGCGCTGCATCGCCCTATCACCAGTCGCCAACTCCAGGAAGACCAGCCCCCGAGCACCACCACCTACGTCATCACCAACCGCTGTACCACGGTGCCCGTCCCTATGTGTACCACGGTGCCCGTCCCTATGTGTACCACGGTGCCCGTCCCTATGTGCACCACGGTGCCCGTCCCTATGTGCACCACGGACCTCCACCATCGATGGGGTCATCACACCGTCCACCCGCATCTCACCCGCCGACACTGCGACTGCTGCTGCTTCCCGAGCCACCCGACCTGTACCTGCTGCTACGACCCCAAGTGTCAGGACTGGTGGGCGCTCACACCCCGGACCTCCGTCTACGTCCAGAACAGGAAGGAACCCGAGAGGGATGAAAGTTTGTATTCCGGTACCGGAGGGAGAAGAAGTCCCAGGAACCGCCGAGACCGCCATCGATTATCGACCTCTGAGGATGAGGAGGATCTCCTGGAGGACGAGGACACAGACGATGAGACGTATTTGTCAAAGACCACACATAGCACCATGGTGGACAGCGCAGTCAACACCGATTCCAGCCTATGGGAGAAGCCGACACTAGACACCAGAGACCAACCGGAGTGGAAGTACTGGAAACACAGACAACCGGAACCCTTCTACCGAAAACCGGGTACGTCATTGTTTCACCTTCATATTATTTCTTCTGGAGAGCAGTGATGTCCCTCCTGTAAAAAATGCACTCTATGAGCAAAAGTATTGGGACGCCTGAACTTTACATGAACTTTAATGGCATCCCAGTCTTAGTCCGGAGGGTTCAATATTGAGTTGGCCCCGCCCTTTGCAGCTATAACAGCTTCACCTCTTCTGGGAAGGCCGTCCACGGGAATGTTTGACCATTCTTCCAGAAGAGCATTTGTGAGGTCAGGCACTGATGTTGGACGAGGAGGCCTCCGTTCTAATTCATCCCAAAGGTGTTCTATGGGGTTGAGGTCAGGACTCTGTGCAGGCCAGTCAAGTTCCTCCACCCCAAACTCGCTCATCCATGTCTTTATGGACCTTGCTTTGTGCACTGGTCCAAACCATTTGGTGGAGGGGGGATTATGGTGTGTGGGGGGGGGGAGGGGATTACGGTGTGGGGGTGTTTTTCAGGGGTTGGCCTCTTAGTTCCAGTGAAGAGAACTCTTAAGGTGTCGGCATACCAAGACATTTTGGACAATTTCATGCTCCCAACTTTGTGGGGACAGTTTGGGGACGGCCCCTTCCTGTTCCATAATGACTGCGCACCAGTGCACAAAGAAAGGTCCATAAAGACATGGAGGAGCGAGTTTGGGGTGGAGGAACTTGACTGGCCTGCACAGAGTCCTGACCTCAACCCCATTGGGATGAATTAGAGCGGAGACTGCAGGCCAGGCCTTCTCATCCAACATCAGTGCCTGACCTCACAAATGCTCTTCTGGAAGAATGGTCACACAATCCCATAGACACCCTCCTAAACCATGTAGACGGCCTTCCCAGAAGAGTTGAAGCTGTTATAGCTGCAAAGGGCGGGGCCAACTCAATATTGAACCCTCCGGACTAAGACTGGGACGCCATTAAAGTTCATGTGTGTGTAAAGGCAGGCGTCCCAATACTTTTGGTAATATAGTGTATATTATATCTGGAGTTCCTGGAGGAGGCAGCACTAGAGAAGCCTCATAGATGATTGTAGCAGATTTCGGCTCGTCTCCTCTGGGTCTTTGTTTATAAACAATGTTCGGTGTGGAGGGAACACTGTAGATAAGAAGAGATCAGTAATCAGTTTGGAGAATCTCTGATATTTTTTTTTTTGTCTCAGGAATTATAAAATCGAGCAGTAAAAAGTCCACCGAGAATTCGAGAGCCGCCGTGTCCGATGTTTTCGAGTCCACCAATCGGAGTGCTCTGTTTGATACCATAGTGGATTCGCCAGCCAGGCGCCTCATGATGAAAGATGTTTTGGTCCACACTGATTTTGTCTCATCCGGTACGGTAAGTTAAAGGCCCACCATGGTAAAGAATATAAAGTTCTGGTAACAGAGAACACCTACCGTATAATGAGACTATTCAGTATATACTGTACATTCATTGTGGATACAGAAAATACCACATTTGGCCAACAGATGGTGCCAAGTACCATAGCAAATTCCTATGATAACTAGTGACATCTAGTGGCCAAATGCAGTATTTTTCATTTTCCAGCACAGGAAATAAGCCAACATTTGTTTTTTGTTTTTTATTGCCCTCTCAATGTGGGAATCGCTACACATGTTTTAAACACACCCATAGTATGCCTCTTTTGCAAAAAAAGTTATGTTACTTTGTATCCCTAGCTCCTGTTTGATCAATGTTTATAAAACAATGTTACTTTTGATCAGACAGCAGATAGAAAGATACAAAGTAACATTGTTTATAAACATTAATCAGACAGCAGATAAAGAGATACAAAGTAACATAGTTTTAAACATTGATCAGATGGGAGATAGAGAGATACAATGTTTATAAACAATGTTACTTTGTATCTCTCTAGCTCTCGTCTGATCAGTGTTTATAAACAATGTTACTTTGTATCTCTCTATCTCCCGTCTGATCAATGTTTATAAACAATGTTACTTTGTATATATCCATCTCCTGTCTGATCAATGTTTATAAACAATGTTACTTTGGATCTCTCATTCTCCTGTCTGATCAATGTTTATAAACAATGTATTTTTGTTTAGACGGGAGAGAGAGAGATACAAAGTAACATTGTTTATAAACATTGATCAGACGGGAGCTAGAGAGAGACATTTTTTTTTATAAACATTGATCATATGGGAGATAGAGAGATGCAATGTTTATAAACAATGTTACTTTATCTGTTTATAAACATTGATCAGACGGGAGATAGATACAAAGTAACATTGTTTATAAACATTGTATCTCTCTATCTCCCATCTGATCAATGTTTATAAACAATGTTACTTTGCAGCTCTCTATCGCCCGTCTGATCAATGTTTATAAACAATGTTACTTTGTATCTCTCCATCTCCCATCTGATCAATGTTTATAAACAATGTTACTTTGCAGCTCTCTATCGCCCGTCTGATCAATGTTTATAAACAATGTTACTTTGCAGCTCTCCATCTCTCGTCTGATCAATGTTTATAAACAATGTTACTTTGTATCTCTCCATCTCCCGTCTGATCAATGTTTATAAACAATGTTACTTTGTATCTCTCTATCTCCCGTCTGAACAATATTTATAAACAAGCAACTAAAGAAATGTAAAACAAATAAATCTATTTCCTATCACTGGCAGCATGAGAAGTGAAATGAATTTGAGTTGACGGACGGACTGAAGTTTTGCTGTAAAAAGAAGAAAAAATTAACAAAAAATATATTTTTTTTTCCTCCAAAAAAAAATTCCTTCCCAGGAACCGTCACGTCCGGTCGCTGAGCGCCTCGGCGAATCAGAAGTGGGGAAGCTGCGCCACAAGCAGGCGATTCTTGGGAAGCAGCAGCAGCAGAAGGAGAGACATCACCAATGGGAGGAGAGGAGAGAGGAGGAGTCCGGGAAGAAGTACAGCGAAAGCCAAGAGGCGCTCAGGTACCGCCGGTATATCTGATTATGGAAACTTTCTGCCCCCTCCCCATTATACTAAAGAGTAGCCCTGGGGGGCGGGGCTGAAGCAATACCCATTAGCACTCAAGGTGAAAAGGTCAAGAGTGGCCTATCGCCTCCATTCATGAGCTGTAGACTTCAGCCGCACAGGTTGCACGTTTCGGCCTGATTTGCACCCCTCCTGCCCCTCCCCCCTCTCCCTTGGCCCCGCCCTGCTGGGAGAAGAGCGTTACACCAGACCTCATATCCAGCCTGCTCTGTTCGCAGTCACATTGTACAATCAAATTGTAAAACTTCCCGAACTTTCCCGATGACATCATCCGATAGAAACGTTTGTGCGCAGGAAGAAGACGCTGCAGCGCCTGCAGAACGAGGAGCGGAAGGTGAAGGAGCGGGAGACAAAGGAGAGCGCCGGTGTAAAAGCCAAGATGGCCGCCAGGGAGGAGCGCAAAGAGCGCAACCAGGCGGTCGCTGCCGAGGAGAAGAAGAGAGAACAGCGAAGGATCGATCACCTGAGGGGAGTGCGAGGGAAGATCGACCAGAGAGAGTTCGAGAAGTGCGCGGTGAGCGAGCGGAAAGAGATCGAACTTCTGGTGAGCGCGCAATTCACTGCTATATACCAACTATATACACTGTACAGAGGAGCTTACACTCTAATGTCCCCTCCCCCACAGTCACATCAGTCTCTGTACCAGAGGAGCTTACACTCGAATGTCCCCTCCCCCCACATCACATCAGTCTCTGTACAGAGGAGCTTACACTCTAATTCCCCCTCCCCCCACATCACATCAGTCTCTGTACCAGAGGAGCTTACACTCTAATGTCCCCTCCCCCCCACATCACATCAGTCTCTGTACAGAGGAGCTTACACTCTAATGTCCCCTCCCCCACATCACATCAGTCTCTGTACCAGAGGAGCTTACACTCTAATGTCCCCTCCCCCCACAGTCACATCAGTCTCTGTACAGAGGAGCTTACACTCTAATGTCCCCTCCCCCCACATCCACATCAGTCTCTATACAGAGGAGCTTACACTCTAATGTCCCCTCCCCCACAGTCACATCAGTCTCTGTACCAGAGGAGCTTACACTCTAATGTCCCCTCCCCCCCCACACCCACATCAGTCTCTATACAGAGGAGCTTACACTCTAATGTCCCCTCCCCCACATCACATCAGTCTCTGTACCAGAGGAGCTTACACTCTAATGTCCCCTCCCCCCACAGTCACATCAGTCTCTGTACAGAGGAGCTTACACTCTAATGTCCCCTCCCCCCACACCCACATCAGTCTCTATACAGAGGAGCTTACACTCTAATGTCCCCTCCCCCCACAGTCACATCAGTCTCTGTACCAGAGGAGCTTACACTCTAATGTCCCCTCCCCCACAGTCACATCAGTCTCTGTACCAGAGGAGCTTACACTCTAATGTCCCCCCCCCCACATCACATCAGTCTCTGTACCAGAGGAGCTTACACTCTAATGTCCCCTCCCCCACATCACATCAGTCTCTATACAGAGGAGCTTACACTCTAATGTCCCCTCCCCCCACATCACATCAGTCTCTATACAGAGGAGCTTACACTCTAATGTCCCCTCCCCCACAGTCACATCAGTCTCTGTACCAGAGGAGCTTACACTCTAATGTCCCCTCCCCCACAGTCACATCAGTCTCTGTACCAGAGGAGCTTACACTCTAATGTCCCCTCCCCCCACAGTCACATCAGTCTCTATACAGAGGAGCTTACACTCTAATGTCCCCTCCCCCACAGTCACATCAGTCTCTGTACCAGAGGAGCTTACACTCTAATGTCCCCTCCCCCCACACCCACATCAGTCTCTATACAGAGGAGCTTACACTCTAATGTCCCCTCCCCCCACATCACATCAGTCTCTATACAGAGGAGCTTACACTCTGTCCCCTCCCCCCCACATCACATCAGTCTCTGTACCAGAGGAGCTTACACTCTAATGTCCCCTCCCCCCACACCCACATCAGTCTCTATACAGAGGAGCTTACACTCTAATGTCCCCTCCCCCCACATCACATCACATCAGTCTCTGTACAGAGGAGCTTACACTCTAATGTCCCCTCCCCCCCACATCACATCAGTCTCTGTACCAGAGGAGCTTACACTCTAATGTCCCCTCCCCCCACACCCACATCAGTCTCTATACAGAGGAGCTTACACTCTAATGTCCCCTCCCCCCACATCACATCACATCAGTCTCTGTACAGAGGAGCTTACACTCTAATGTCCCCTCCCCCCTACATCACATCAGTCTCTATACATAGGAGCTTACACTCTAATGTCCCCTCCCCCCACAGTCACATCAGTCTCTGTACCAGAGGAGCTTACACTCTAATGTCCCCTCCCCCCACACCCACATCAGTCTCTATACAGAGGAGCTTACACTCTAATGTCCCCTCCCCCACAGTCACATCAGTCTCTGTACAGAGGAGCTTACACTCTAATGTCCCCTCCCCCACAGTCACATCAGTCTCTGTACCAGAGGAGCTTACACTCTAATGTCCCCTCCCCCCACATCACATCACATCAGTCTCTGTACAGAGGAGCTTACACTCTAATGTCCCCTCCCCCTACAGTCACATCAGTCTCTGTACAGAGGAGCTTACACTCTAATGTCCCCTCCCCCCACACCAGTCTCTGTACCAGAGGAGCTTACACTCTAATGTCCCCTCCCCCCACACCCACATCAGTCTCTATACAGAGGAGCTTACACTCTAATGTCCCCTCCCCCACAGTCACATCAGTCTCTATACAGAGGAGCTTACACTCTAATGTCCCCTCCCCCCACATCACATCAGTCTCTGTACCAGAGGAGCTTGCACTCTAATGTCCCCTCCCCCCACATCACATCAGCCTGTACAGAGGAGCTTACACTCTAATGTCCCCTCCCCCCCACATCACATCAGTCTCTGTACAGAGGAGCTTACACTCTAATGTCCCCTCCCCCACATCACATCAGTCTCTGTACAGAGGAGCTTACACTCTAATGCCCCCTCCCCCCACATCACATCAGTCTCTGTACCAGAGGAGCTTACACTCTAATGTCCCCTCCCCCACAGTCACATCAGTCTCTATACAGAGGAGCTTACACTCTAATGTCCCCTCCCCCACATCACATCAGTCTCTGTACAGAGGAGCTTACACTCTAATGTCCCCTCCCCCCACATCACATCAGTCTCTGTACAGAGGAGCTTACACTCTAGTGTCCCCTCCCCCCACATCACATCAGTCTCTATACAGAGGAGCTTACACTCTAATGTCCCCTCCCCCCACATCACATCAGTCTCTGTACAGAGGAGCTTACACTCTA
The DNA here is from genome assembly GCA_029206835.1 of Rana muscosa. Lineage (NCBI taxonomy): Eukaryota > Metazoa > Chordata > Amphibia > Anura > Ranidae > Rana > Rana muscosa. The sequence continues at coordinate 208,025,316 of CM055119.1, read as the reverse complement.
ATGTCCCCTCCCCCCACATCACATCAGTCTCTATACAGAGGAGCTTACACTCTAATGTCCCCTCCCCCCACATCACATCAGTCTCTGTACAGAGGAGCTTACACTCTAATGTCCCCTCCCCCCACATCACATCAGTCTCTGTACAGAGGAGCTTACACTCTAATGTCCCCTCCCCCCACATCACATCAGTCTCTGTACAGAGGAGCTTACACTCTAATGTCCCCTCCCCCCACATCACATCAGTCTCTGTACAGAGGAGCTTACACTCTAATGTCCCCTCCCCCCACATCACATCAGTCTCTGTACAGAGGAGCTTACACTCTAATGTCCCCTCCCCCCACATCACATCAGTCTCTATACAGAGGAGCTTACACTCTAATGTCCCCTCCCCCCACATCACATCAGTCTCTGTACAGAGGAGCTTACACTCTAATGTCCCCTCCCCCCCCACATCAGTCTCTGTACAGAGGAGCTTACACTCTAATGTCCCCTCCCCCCACATCACATCAGTCTCTGTACAGAGGAGCTTACACTCTAATGTCCCCTCCCCCCCACATCACATCAGTCTCTGTACAGAGGAGCTTACACTCTAATGTCCCCTCCCCCCACATCACATCAGTCTCTATACAGAGGAGCTTACACTCTAATGTCCCCTCCCCCCACATCACATCAGTCTCTATACAGAGGAGCTTACACTCTAATGTCCCCTCCCCCCACATCACATCAGTCTCTGTACAGAGGAGCTTACACTCTAATGTCCCCTCCCCCCCCACATCAGTCTCTGTACAGAGGAGCTTACACTCTAATGTCCCCTCCCCCCACATCACATCAGTCTCTGTACAGAGGAGCTTACACTCTAATGTCCCCTCCCCCCCACATCACATCAGTCTCTGTACAGAGGAGCTTACACTCTAATGTCCCCTCCCCCCACATCACATCAGTCTCTATACAGAGGAGCTTACACTCTAATGTCCCCTCCCCCCTACAGTCACACATTATTATTATACATTTATATCTCTGACATATACCGCAGTGCTGTACAGAGATCAGATATTTCCTGTAATAATGCAACATTGTATGATTCTGTACTTGGTCTCTCACAGGCTGCCCAGCGCAGGAGGGTGGAGGATCACTACAGAGAAGTGGCGGAGAAGGTGGTCCAGGCGGAGGGGGGAGGGAGGGGGAGGGGAAGATCTCGGGAATTCGAGGCGTAGAATTCACATTATAAATGGAGATCCGCCATTGATTGTCTGATTGGAAATACTCGGCACCCAGTCCTCATGTTCCCGCCCACTCCGTTCCTTCAAGGATGACTCCGCCTACATCTGACACTCCCGTATTTCATAGATGAGGGAAGGTGCGGCTCCCGAAAACCGATGGATTTCTATGGGAAGGACGGATTCCAACATTTCTGTTTGTAAAAAATCTCTGAAAATCTTCTAGAATATAAATCAATGAATTATGAATACAAATAAAGTTTTATTTTACTTTTAAATCCTCCCTCCGGCCCCCCTTCAGTCTTGCACAGGTGTACCGGCTCCTCCCCTTCAGTCTTGCACAGGTGTACCGGCTCCTCCCCTTCAGTCTTGCACAGGTGTATCGGCTCCTCCCCTTCAGTCTTGCACAGGTGTATCGGCTCCTCCCCTTCAGTCTTGCACAGGTGTACCGGCTCCTCCCCTTCAGTCTTGCACAGGTGTACCGGCTCCTCCCCTTCAGTCTTGCACAGGTGTATCGGCTCCTCCCCTTCAGTCTTGCACAGGTGTACCGGCTCCTCCCCTTCAGTCTTGCACAGGTGTACCGGCTCCTCCCCTTCAGTCTTGCACAGGTGTACCGGCTCCTCCCCTTCAGTCTTGCACAGGTGTATCGGCTCCTCCCCTTCAGTCTTGCACAGGCGTACCGGCTCCTCCCCTTCAGTCTTGCACAGGTGTACCGGCTCCTCCCCTTCAGTCTTGCACAGGTGTACCGGCTCCTCCCCTTCAGTCTTGCACAGGTGTACCGGCTCCTCCCCTTCAGTCTTGCACAGGTGTACCGGCTCCTCCCCTTCAGTCTTGCACAGGTGTACCGGCTCCTCCCCTTCAGTCTTGCACAGGCGTACCGGCTCCTCCCCTTCAGTCTTGCACAGGTGTACCGGCTCCTCCCCTTCAGTCTTGCACAGGCGTACCGGCTCCTCCCCTTCAGTCTTGCACAGGCGTACCGGCTCCTCCCCTTCAGTCTTGCACAGGCGTACCGGCTCCTCCCCTTCAGTCTTGCACAGGTGTATCGGCTCCTCCCCTTCAGTCTTGCACAGGCGTACCGGCTCCTCCCCTTCAGTCTTGCACAGGCGTACCGGCTCCTCCCCTTCAGTCTTGCACAGGCGTACCGGCTCCTCCCCTTCAGTCTTGCACAGCTGTACCGGCTCCTCCCCTTCAGTCTTGCACAGGTGTACCGGCTCCTCCCCTTCAGTCTTGCACAGGTGTACCGGCTCCTCCCCTTCAGTCTTGCACAGGCGTACCGGCTCCTCCCCTTCAGTCTTGCACAGGCGTACCGGCTCCTCCCCTTCAGTCTTGCACAGGCGTACCGGCTCCTCCCCTTCAGTCTTGCACAGCTGTACCGGCTCCTCCCCTTCAGTCTTGCACAGGTGTACCGGCTCCTCCCCTTCAGTCTTGCACAGGTGTACCGGCTCCTCCCCTTCAGTCTTGCACAGGCGTACCGGCTCCTCCCCTTCAGTCTTGCACAGGTGTACCGGCTCCTCCCCTTTAGTCTTGCACAGCCGTAGCGGCTCCTCTCCTGGACTGAAACGGCTTCCTCTGATGTCACTGCACACTGTGAGCTTCTCACAATGTGCATTAGAAGCTGCAGCAAGTCAGATAGAGCCCCGCCCCATTTCCTGGCTGGAGGACGTCCAGCATCATCTAGCCCTTTCCTCCCCATGCCTGGCCCCTCCCCTTACATTGATTGGAGTTCAGCTCATTCAAATGGGAGGTTCAGCATCACATGTGGACATTAGCTGTGCAAACGCACCCTGCCTAGGAAACGCCCACTCCTCCAGACTGACTCCACCCATCAAGGCATTTGATATTTGCATAACTCCTCCCACTGCTTGCATCAAGGATGAGGGGCTCTTGAGGAGGAGTTCTGAGGGCCCGGGGGGGGGGGGGGGGGGGGCTGGGATGTTTTCAGGAAGCTATGTACAGGCTCCTCCCTCCAGACACAAATTTGCCTGCATTGCATGCCATAGAGAAGCACAGAGACCCGGTGATGACATAACTGGATTGGAAATAAAGAATGTAACAAAAATAGAAAAAGGTTTTATTTAAAGTGGGTGGGGGAGGAACAGGGGGGGGGAGGGGCAAAATAAAAGCAGAATGCCTGGGCATACTGTGTTTTCAGTGGAGGACGGATGAAGAGAGAAGGTTCCTCGGGGGCGTGTCTGAGCATTTCATCATTGTTTTTACTTTTACTAAAAACAGACTCCACTCAGGTGAAAGTATAAAATGTTTATTATAAGTTACAGACAATGAGATCTTTATAAGGACGTCGCCCTCTGCTGTCCAGCAGCATGAATTACACTCCATTACTAATACAATCTCAGACTTCTACTAAAAACATTCATTCCAACAACAACCCCCCTTCCCCTCCCCCAACTCAGCCGGTATTGGTCAGATCTGTTCAGAGAAAGATCAATAAAGTGTCACAAGCGATGATTATCAGATGCAGGAAAGGTTCAGATTCATTAAACTGCCAGCAGCACTCGGCATGCTAAAGCGGCCTCTCAGTCCTCGTACCCCCATCTCGGCACACCGCGAGTGACACACATTTGGGGCCGGTGACCCCGCCAGACAGGGACCAGAACGGTTGAATGACGCGGCGCCATCAGCAGTCAGGTCGCTTCTATAGAAGAAGAGCCGAGCGCAGCGATTGGATGATCGCACAGGTGATCGGCCAATCCCAGCTAGACGTGAAAAGTGAGGTCCACACTCTGCCCGGGGGCGACGTTCACTATACGAGTCTGCGCCGGACCGTCCGGAGAGCCGGCGGATATGCGGTACGTTCCAGGGGCCACCTCAATGTTGATGTCCCGGGGGTCCGTCCTCTTCATGGCAGAAGGGGGGAGGGGGGCGGAGGGAGAGCTCTGCGGAGAACAGAACAATGTCACCTTCATAGGACCGGTCACATGACCTTCATCATTACAGCAGTAAAGAGGACCGGTCACATGACCTTCATCATTACCGCAGTAAAGAGGACCGGTCACATCACCACCATTTATAGGCCACTAAGTGACCACCTACCTCATATCTAATCCTTTACCAAGAAGGTTGACTACGCTTATTTCTCTTTGGCCTCCTACACCTGCCTTATGACCTTCATAATTACCACAGTAAAGAGGACCAGTCACATGACCTTCATCCTTACCGCAGTAAAGAGGACCAGTCACATGACCTTCATCCTTACCGCAGTAAAGAGGACCGGTCACATGACCTTCATCATTACTGCAGTAAAGAGGACCGGTCACATGACCTTCATCATTACTGCAGTAAAGAGGACCGGTCACATAACCTTCATTACCACAGTAAAGAGGACCGGTCACATGACCTTCATCATTACCGCAGTAAAGAGGACCGGTCACATGACCTTCATCATTACTGCAGTAACGAGGACCGGTCACGTGACCTTCATCATTACCGCAGTAAAGAGGACCGGTCACATGACCTTCATCATTACAGCAGTAAAGAGGACCGGTCACATGACCTTCATCATTACCGCAGTAAAGAGGACCGGTCACATGACCTTCATCATTACCGCAGTAAAGAGGACCGGTCACATGACCTTCATCATTACCGCAGTAAAGAGGACCGGTCACATGACCTTCATCATTACCGCAGTAAAGAGGACCGGTCCCATCACCACCATTTATAGGCCACTAAGTGACCACCTACCTCATATCTAATTCTTTACCAAGAAGGGCAACTACACTAATTTCTCTTTGGCCTCCTACACCTGCCTTACACACGCCTCTCCCACCCTCCCCCTGTGCCTGAAACACAAACATATCACACTTCTACCTGAAAACAAAATATTTGCCAGGCCCCTACACTTCATATACCTTTCCTGGCTCCTGGTTCCGTTCAATAAATAAAAATAAAAAATCCCTCATGGGGGAGACTCCAGAGGGGAGGGACATGGATGGAGTTGGAATACTCTAAATTTTTATTTGGGTTTTATAATTTTCTGAGGGCGCCCCGCTTACCAGGCGTGATTCCGGCCTCTGCGCCGCTCGCTGGGATCTTCTGTGGTGAAATCGGCCAATGTGCTGCTTTTCCTGTTCATTGATCCCCCGGGGTGGTATACAGCTGTGATACGCCTGATTTATCAAGAACAAGGATATCAGCATCAGACCATACAGACATGACAAATCAGACTGCCCCCTGCTGGTGATTATCGGCACACTCAGAGGCGGCTCTATGCTTTGTGAGGCCTTAGGCAAAACTTGACATGGGGCCCCACTCACACCCCTGATGGGAAAAATAATTCAAGGACAAGAGCCTCTTCCCCACAACCCTGGCCGGGGGTTGGGGTGGGGGGGTCTGCGGGCAGGGGGCTTATCGGAATCTGGAAGCCCACTTTAACAAGGAGGCCCCCCAGATCCTGCTCTTTAATAACTAAGGGGCGGGGGCTACCCGGAGATGTCACCTGGTAAACCCGCCCCCTTGTGACGTCATTAACTGAGGGCATGCTGGGTCATTGACGTTACAAGGGGTGGTGTCACCGATATTCACTGGTTGTTAGGGATGCTGGCGGCCCCGCTCCTGAGTCAGGGCTCTTAATGCTGCCTGAGCACAGCAGTGTTAAGGTCCCCTGTCCCTCAAAACTGGAGTAATGCGTTAGGCGGCCGCGAGGCCCCTGTGAGTGCGAGGTCTTAGGCGACCGCCTAATTTGCCTAATTAGAGAGCCGCCTCTGCTGGCACTGCAGTGACATGCAAGGCCTGATAAAGGAAATACACATTTGGACACATTTATTATTTGTGACTTCATACTGACCCCTGCTGGTGATTAACAGTACTACACTGATATATGAGACACTAATATGCTATACCTATAGGAAATACACATTGTTGGTCATTTATCAAATTTGACACCAGACTTCCCCCCCCTGCTGGTGATTATTGTTACTGCAGAGATATACATGACACTGTATTAATATTATAGGAAAAAAAAAACATGGGAAACACAGACACACCAATTGTGACACCAGACTGCCCTCTGCTGATAAATACCAGTACTGCAGAGATATATGAGGCATTGCATTTTATTATAGGGATACACATTAGAGGTCAATTGAACCACCAGACTGCCCCTTGCTGATTACTGGTACTGCAGTGATATAAAAAAGGTACAGTAATATATTAAGATAGGGGAAGTTTCCCCCGCGTTTGGCTTTTCAAGGCAGCGGAGATTGGAAAAATGAATAAATAAAATTGATGTTTATTAGTGAAAACCAAATGCATTACACCGGTAAAATTCAATCAAGATGTGAGCTCTGGTACATGAATAAAATTCGAAGTACAAGACATTGTAAACATTATGTATCATGAAACATCGCTATGGAAGTACAATGTTGATGACTACATGTATCTTTACGCGTTTCGACCCTGTCGGGTCTTCTTCAGAAGATGTGTTAACTGTGAGGAAAAATGCATTTTAATATATCATATAGGGAATTGATATAGTAATATATTAAAGGGAATACTCATTGGGGGCCATTTATCAATTCTGTGACATCAGATCGCCCTCTGTCGATGAATACTGGTACTGCGGTAATTTACCATACACTATACTGTATTATAATTAAAGGGTTGTTTGTGAATCCATTTGTCTAAGTCTATGCCAGTCCCTCTAGTAGAGCCTGGCATAGCACACTGTGTAAAGCATTTTTAAAAACGAAAACAGGATTTAGAAGGGGAATGCAAATATCAGACACCACATCCCAATAAGGAGATAAAAATGGAGGATACGAGGTCACAGGCCCTGGGATTTTAAAAGGTGTCGAACGGGTAACAACCAGAGTCACCGATTGACAAAAAATAGATTTGGAATAAACTTTTATTAGAAAATATATATTTTCTTAATCTGAGATCAATACAATCCATATATCAATTGTTCCCTTTGTACAGCACTATTACAGACAATACCACTTTTTCCTCTACATGTTTCGCTCGGAGGAGCTTCTTCAGGAGATTAAACCATGGCGTCTATTATGCTGAAGACAAACAAGTAAAGGGAAATGAAGGCTCATGTTGAACATTAAAATACAATAATGTTACATCATCATCTGTTTATGCCAACATGTAACATTATTGTATTTTAATGTTCAACATGAGCCTTCATTTCCCTTTCCTTGTTTGCCTTCAGCATAATAGACGCCATGGTTTAATCTTCTGAAGAAGCTCCTCCGAGCGAAACATGTAGAGGAAAAAGTGGTATTGTCTGTAATAGTGCTGTACAAAGGGAACAATTGATATATGGATTGTATTGATCTCATGTTTTTTAATCTATCTTTTGTAATAAAAGTTTTTTCCAAATCTATTTTTTGTCAATCGGTGACTCCGGTTGTTACCCATTTGACACCTTTAAAAGTCCCGGGGCCTGTGACCTCGTATCCTCCATTTTTAAAAATGAGTCTTGTAAATACCGATTTTCAGCAGTCTACAGGCCGGTCACGTGACTCGCGGCCGCTTTCCAGCTCCGATGGATTGCTTCTGCAGGAGGGGACGTGATCTCCCTCTGACCTCAGCCGGGGGGGGGGGGGGGGAGATCACGTGGTCGCTCGGCTCCACCCGCAGAAGCTCCATCTCATAGCTGTGAAGCGGCCGTGAGTCACGTGACCGGCCTGAAGACAGCTGAAAATCGATATTTACAACACTTGTTTTTAAAAATGCTTTACACAGTTTAACAAACACTTTAATACACATTGGTTGTCATATATCAACTGTGATAGCAGACTTCCCCTGCTGGCGATTATTGGTACTGCGGTGATATGCAAGACCTGATAAAGGAAATACACATTTGGGGACATTTATCAAATGTGACATCATGCTCCCCTTTGCTGGTGATTATCGGTTCTGCCGTGATATACGAGACATTGTGTTATGCTTTCGATTTAGAAAATACACACTGGGGGTCATTTATTAAATTTGACACCAGACTGCCCCCTGCTGGTGATTACTGGTACTGCGGAGAGGGGGAAAGAGACACACATCAATTATGACACCAGACTGCCCCTGCTGGTGATTACTGGTACTGCGGAGAAGGGGGAAGAGACACACATCAATTATGACACCAGACTGCCCCCTGCTGGTGATTACTGGTACTGCAGAGAAGGACAAAGGGACACGAAGGGCGAAGAGACACACATCAATTATGACACCAGACTGTCCCCTGCTGGTGATTACTGGTACTGCAGAGAAGGGGAAAAAGACACACATCAATTATGACACCAGACTGCCCCCTGCTGGTGATTACTGGTACTGCAGAGAAGGACAAAGAGACACGAAGGGGGAAGATACACACATCAATTATGACACCAGACTGCCCCCTGCTGGTGATTACTGGTACTGCGGAGAAGGGGAAAGAGACACACATCAATTATGACACCAGACTGCCCCCTGCTGGGGATTACTGGTACTGCGGAGAAGGGGAAAGAGACACACATCAATTATGACACCAGACTGCCCCCTGCTAGCGATTACTGGTACTGCAGAGAAGGGGGAAGAGAGACACATCAATTATGACACCAGACTGCCCCTGCTGGTGATTACTGGTACTGCAGAGAAGGGGGAAGACACACATCAATTATGACACCAGACTGCCCTCTGCAGATAAAATACCAGTACTGCAGAGATATATGAGTCATTGTATTTTATTATAGAGATGCAATTGACCCCCAATGTGTACCACCAGACTGCCCCTTGCTGATTACTGGTAGTGCAGTGATATAAAAGGCACGGTAATCCAGGGATCGACAAAACCATGGGCGCCAGGTCGCAAATGCGACTAGAATTAGCGACCTGGCCCCTGAGGCAGCACAGCTGAGGTTTCCTGTGTCTCCGAGCGCCCCCCCCCCCCCCGCGATCTCATCGGGCCGCGCTGGCCGGTAATTGAGGCCGCGGCTTTGCGGCCTTCTGCAGGCCTATGATTCATTCTGTAATCTGGCGCCCTCTTGTGGTGGCCGTTGGTATGACAAGACAACCAGCAATGCTTGCCTGTTTCACTGCCCGCCCACCTCCTTCCCTTTACTTAGAAGTTAACATAGTTATATAGTTAGTCAGGTTGAAAAAAGACAAAGTCCATCCAGTTCAACCATAAAAAAAAAAAAAAAAACATTATATATATTTTTTATTCTAACACCCTAGAGAATAAAATGGTGGTCATTGCAATACTTTCTGTCACACCGTATTTGAGCAGCGGTCTTACAAGCGCACTTTTTTGAGGAAAAAATACACTTTTTTAAATTAAAAAATAAGACAACAGTAAAGTTAGCCGAGTAAATTGATACCCAACATGTCACGCTTCAAAATTTCGTCCGCTCGTGGAATTGCGACAAACTTTTACCCTTTAAAATCTCCATAGGCGACATTTAAAAAATTCTACAGGTTGCATGTTTTAAGTTACAGAGGATGTCTAGGGCTAGAATTATTGCTCTCGCTCTACCGATCGCGGCGATACCTCACATGTGTGGTTTGAACACCGCTTTCATATGCGGGCGCTACTCACGTATGCGTTCGCTTCTGCGCGCATCGGTCGTTAAAAAAAAAACAAAAAAAAAAAAAACTGGCTCCTCACTTTTAGCTGGCTCCTAGATTCCAAGCAAATTTGTCAAGCCCTGCATAGGGGAATACCCATTGGGGGTCATTTATCAATTCTGTGACATCAGATTGCCCTCTGTTGATGAATACTGGTACTGCAGTGATATACCAGACATCATATTATAATGATTACACATTGATGGTCATATATCAATTGTGATACCAGACTTATATATGCAATGCCTGAAATTTACAGAATATACATTGGGGGATATTTACCAAATGTGACATCATACAGCCCCCTGCTGGTGATTACTAATACTGCAGACATATACATGACACTCTATTACAGTGTTTCTCAATTCCAGTCCTCAAGGCGCACCAACAGGTCATGTTTTTAGGCTTTCCATTATTTTGCACAGGTGATTTGATCAGTTTCACTGCCTTAGTAATTACCACAGCAATTTCATCTGAGGGAAATCCTGAAAACATGACCTGTTGGTGCGCCTTGAGGACTGGAATTGAGAAACACTGCTCTATTATATTATGGGAAACAAACATGGGGGGGGGGGGGGGGGAGAGATATACATTTTGACACTAGAATACCCTCTGCTGATCAATACCAGTACTGCAGAGATATATGAGACTCTGCATTTTATCATAGGGATACACATCAGGGTTATCAAATGTGACATCATACTGCCCCATACAAATGATTACACTGTTATATGAGGCACTGTAATATGTTATATAGAAAATACACATTGGGGTCATGAATCAATTGTACCACCAGACCACCCCCTCTACTGATCAATACCAGTACTGCAGAGATACAGGAAGCACTGTATTATATTATTGGGAATACACATTGGAGTCCATTTATAAATTCTGTGACATCATACTGCCCCCTGCTGGTGAATAATGGCACTGCAGCGATATACTAGGCACTGTATTATATTATAGAAAATAGACACTGTGAGGACATTTTTCAATCCTGTGACCTCATACTGCCCCCTGCTGATGACTACCGGCACTGCATTATATACATATTGTGTGTCCTTATATCAGTGGTGCTAAAATAATTCCTTATGTAAAGGGATCTGTGGAAGTCGTGTCACCGGCAGCGGATTACCTCGCACAGCTCTGTGGTGTGACGCATGAAGTGTGACATGGCGGTGAAGGTTTCCTCCTCCAGGGTGGGCGGAGTCTCATCATCCTGCGGAGACACAACATATACAGATTGTACCGATCATCTGATCACCAGATTCCCTGCAGACTTTATTCTGGTCGGTACCTCGGCGTCCTGCGTCCGGATCCCCTCTGGTCTGTGAGCGACCCCCCAGTCCACCTCCCGGCGTCTGGCTCTCTCCAGAACCTCTCTGGCCCGCTCAGAGGACCTCCGCAGAGACTCCTCCATCCGCCTGTACTCTGCCGCCATCCACCATGTCCTATGGAGACAGAGACACTGAGAGGAGGAGGCACGAGGCACCCAATACCTTCCCCACCGCGAGGGACCCAATGCCTCCCCACCAGGAGGCACCCAATGCCTTCCCACCGCGAGGCACCCAATGCCTCCCCACCGCGAGGGACCCAATGCCTCCCCACCGCGAGGGACCCAATGCCTCCCCACCAGGAGGCACCCAATACCTTCCCACCAGGAGGCACCCAATGCCTCCCCACCGCGAAGCACCCAATACCTTCCCACCGCGAGGCACCCAATACCTTCCCACCGCGAGGCACCCAATGCCTCCCCACCGCGAGGCACCCAATGCCTCCCCACCAGGAGGCACCCAATGCCTCCCCACCGCGAGGCACCCAATGCCTCCCCACCAGGAGGCACCCAATACCTTCCCACCAGGAGGCACCCAATGCCTCCCCACCGCGAAGCACCCAATACCTTCCCACCGCGAGGCACCCAATGCCTCCCCACCGCGAGGCACCCAATGCCTCCCCACCAGGAGGCACCCAATACCTTCCCACCAGGAGGCACCCAATGCCTCCCCACCGCGAAGCACCCAATACCTCCCCACCGCGAGGCACCCAATGCCTCCCCCACCGCGAGGGACCCGATACCTCCCCCACCGCGAGGGACCCGATACCCCCCCACCGCGAGGGACCCGATACCTCCCCCACCGCGACGGACCCGATACCTCCCCCACCGCGAGGGACCAGATACCTCCCCACCGCGAGGGACCCGATACCTTCCCCACCGCGAGGGACCCGATACCTCCCCCACCGCGAGGGACCAGATACCTCCCCACCGCGAGGGACCCGATACCTTCCCCACCGCGAGGGACCCGATACCTCCCCCACCGCGAGGGACCCGATACCTCCCCACCGCGAGGGACCCTATACCTTCCCCACCGCGAGGGACCCGATACCTCCCCACCGCGAGGGACCCTATACCTTCCCCACCGCGAGGGACCCTATACCTTCCCCACCGCGAGGGACCCGATACCTCCCCACCGCGAGGGACCCGATACCTCCCCACCGCGAGGGACCCGATACCTCCCCACCGCGAGGGACCCGATACCTCCCCCACCGCGAGGGACCCGATACCTCCCCACTGCGAGGGACCCGATACCCCCCCACCGCGAGGGACCCGATACCCCCCCACCGCGAGGGACCCGATACCTCCCCACTGCGAGGGACCCGATACCCCCCCACCGCGAGGGACCCGATACCTCCCCACCGCGAGGGACCCGATACCTCCCCACTGCGAGGGACCCGATACCCCCCCACCGCGAGGGACCCGATACCCCCCCACCGCGAGGGACCCGATACCTCCCCCACCGCGAGGGACCCGATACCTCCCCCACCGCGAGGGACCCGATACCTCCCCCACCGCGAGGGACCCGATACCTCCCCCACCGCGAGGGACCCGATACCTCCCCACCGCGATGGACCCGATACCTCCCCACCGCGAGGGACCCTATACCTTCCCCACCGCGAGGGACCCAATACCTTCCCCACCGCGAGGGACCCAATACCTTCCCCACCGCGAGGGACCCAATACCTTCCCCACCGCGAGGGACCCGATACCTCCCCCACCGCGAGGGACCCGATACCTCCCCCACCACGAGGGACCCGATACCTCCCCACCGCGAGGGACCCGATACCTCCCCCACCGCGAGGGACCCGATACCTCCCCGACCGCGAGGGACCCGATACCCCCCACCGCGAGGGACCCGATATCTCCCCCACCGCGAGGGACCCGATACCTCCCCCACCGCGAGGGACCCGATACCTACCCCACCGCGAGGGACCCGATACCTACCCCACCGCGAGGGACCCAATACCTTCCCCACCGCGAGGGACCCAATACCTTCCCCACCGCGAGGGACCCGATACCTCCCCCACCGCGAGGGACCCAATACCTCCCCACCGCGATGGACCCGATACCTCCCCACCGCGAGGGACCCTATACCTTCCCCACCGCGAGGGACCCAATACCTTCCCCACCGCGAGGGACCGTTTGCTTATAGAGATCCGACCTCCACACACATCACATTATTTAAATACATTTCATCTTTTAAAGGAATTTTATACCATTGCTGATAAATATACCCAATACAGGGGGGCTGAATAAAACACCTGGGGGGGGGGTCCTATGGGTAAACCGGACATTGGGGGGGGGGGTATGGGGTCTGGTGATAGGGGTGTTCGGGGGCAGGGATAACACACCTGGGGGGTCCAATGGGTAAATCGGACATGGGGGGGGGGGGGTCTGGTTATAGGGGTGTTGGGGGCAGGGATGACACACCTGGGGGGTCCAATGGGTAAACCGGACATGGGGGGGGTCTGGTGATAGGGGTGTTTGGGGGGCAGGGATAACACACCTGGGGGGTCCAATGGGTAAACCGGACATGGGGGGGGGTTTGGTTATAGGGGTGTTCGGGGGCAGGGATAACACACCTGGGGGGTCCAATGGGTAAATCGGACATGGGGGGGGGTCTGGTTATAGGGGTGTTGGGGGCAGGGATAACACACCTGGGGGGGGCAATGGGTAAACAGGACATGGGGGGGGTCTGGTTATAGGGGTGTTCGGGGGCAGGGATAACACACCTGGGGGTCCAATGGGTAAACCGGACATGGGGGGGGGGGTCTGGTTATAGGGGTGTTCGGGGGCAGGGATAACACACCTGGGGGGTCCAATGGGTAAATCAGACATGGGGGGGGTCTGGTTATAGGGGTGTTGGGGGCAGGGATAACACACCTGGGGGGGCAATGGGTAAACAGGACATGGGGGGGGTTTGGTTATAGGGGTGTTCGGGGGCAGGGATAACACACCTGGGGGGTCCAATGGGTAAATCGGACATGGGGGGGGTCTGGTTATAGGGGTGTTGGGGGCAGGGGATAACACACCTGGGGGGGGGCAATGGGTAAACAGGACATGGGGGGGTCTGGTTATAGGGGTGTTCGGGGGCAGGGATAACACACCTGGGGGGTCCAATGGGTAAACCGGACATGGGGGGGGGGTCTGGTTATAGGGGTGTTCGGGGGCAGGGATAACACACCTGGGGGGTCCAATGGGTAAACCGGACATGGGGGGGGGGTCTGGTTATAGGGGTGTTCGGGGGCAGGGATAACACACCTGGGGGGTCCAATGGGTAAATCGGACATGGGGGGGTCTGGTTATAGGGGTGTGGGGGGCAGGGATAACACACCTGGGGGGGCAATGGGTAAACAGGACATGGGGGGGGGTCTGGTTATAGGGGTGTTGGGGGGCAGGGCTTACAAAACTGGGGGGGGGGGTCCAATAGTTAAACTGTTTGGTGAGAGGGATAATCTTGTGATAGGGCTGTTATTGGAGGGGGGGCAGGGCTAACACACCTGGGGGGTCCACTAGTTAAAACTGGGCATTAGGGGGGTCTGGTGATAGTGGTGCTGCGGAGGGGGGGGGCAGTGCTAACAAAACTGGGCATTGGAGAGGGGGGGGGCAGGACTAACACACTTGTGGGGTCCAATCGCTTTCTTTACATTTCTCCCCCCCATCCTAGGAGCTGGCTCCGCCCTCTCACCCCCGATACAATGTATCACCTCCAGTCACGTGCCTCTCGGATGGACTAATGACCGCGCCACGCCCCGAACAGATTCGCCACGCCCCGCACGGCGCATTCGCTGGAAACAGGAACATTCCGATTTGTCTGTGACGTAACCAGGCCCCGCCTACGTGCCGCCGTGCGTAATCATCGGGCTGAGAGTTCCACACACAAGATGGCGGCTACCGGAAGTGGGGCGGGAAGCCTGACTGAGCCCTGAACTCTGCCTGCAGATAGAAGAAATGTTATTGGTTGGAACAGATTGATCACCTGACCCCCCTGAGCCCTCCCAGCCCTCATGGTCAGTCTTAGTAAATCTGGTCTTTCTATAGATAATGTATTTTATGTATTTGATGTCGCCTCTCATACAGGATGAAGAGGTGATGGTATAGGGCGGTGACATTACCCGGACACGCCTCCACCTTCCACCTCACAGCGGCTCCTCCAGGGACGGTCCGGTTAGCAACCGTCCAATCACAGTGCAGGAAATTCTCTGATACAATTGGGCTGGGGTCACACTATTGTGAATTGGATGAGAGATTGTGACCGGCTCTCTATGTAGGCGGTTCACACATCTCCGCAGCGGCTCTGGTGCAAATTGCACAGGAGGAGCCCCCGGGGGGGGGGGGGGGGGGCGTCTTTTGGTCCGTTTCAGGAACATCGCATTCTCCAGATTGGTTTGATACCTCTTTTGCGCTCCTCGGGGGTGTGGCTGGACTAGGGTGACCACGTGTCCCGGATTGTCCGGGGCAGTCCCGCATTTTGTAGGTCTGTCCCAGGTCCCGGGCACCTTCATTCCAGGACAATACAGTGTCCCGGAATGAAACTGACACAGCCACCACCCCCCCCCCCCCGGGCCAATCTGATGCCCCTAAAAAAGGCCGCCACATCACCGCTTTACTCACTGACAGTACTTGTCCTGCCCGGGAATGCCTGGAGGAGCACAATCCCCGCCCCCTGCTTGTGATTGGAGAAATCATAAATCCCGCCTCTTGAGTCCAATCCTGGGCTGTGATTCGTTACAGCACAAGCTGATTTTTGGGAAGGGGGGGGGGTGTCCCTGAATGGTAGTTTGGAAATGTGGTCACCCTAGGCTGGACCTGTTAGTCAGGGTCCGATCCGCCCCCAGCAGGGGGAATATGTCAGACGTGGGATGTGGATTTATTACATCAACATGGTATGTCCAAATCATTCATTTGGTGGAGAGGGGATTATAGGGGGGTTGGGCTTGTTTTTCCAGTGAAGGGAACTCTTAAAGCGGAGTGGAACTTCCGCTCATCTGATTCCTCCCCCCCCCCCCTCCGGTGCCACAATTGGCACCTTTCGGGGGGGGGGGGGACAGGATATACCTTTGACAGGTACCCTTTCCCACGTCCGGGCTGCGGCCCGTGACATCACCGCGGGGCTCCCTCCTCCCCCAGCTGCCGGGCCAATAGGAAAGAGGGGCGGGGGCCTCGCACATGCACAATAGGTTTCCTGGCGTGAAGCCGAAAGGCTACACTGCCGGGTTCCCTTACCCGCAATGACGGCGACAGCACCCGACAGCTGATGGAAATATCAGCTGCGGTGCCGACATTGCTGGACTCCAGGACAGGTAAGTGTCTCAGTATTAAAAGTCAGCAGCTGCAGTATGTGTGCAGTATGTGTGCAGTATATGTAGCTGCTGGCTTTTAATTTTTGTAAATGAAAGGCGTCACCATACCAAGACATTTTGGACAATTTCATGCTCCCAATTTTGTGGGAGGAGTTTGGGGACGGCCCCTTCCTGTTCCAACATGATTGCCCACCAGTGCACAAAGCAAGGTCCATAAAGACATGGATGAGCGAGTTTGGGGTGGAGGAACTTGACTGGCCTGCACAGAGTCCTGACCTCAACCCGATTGAACACCTTTGGGATGAATTAGAGCGGAGACTGCGAGCCAGGCCTTCTCGTCCAACATCAGTGCCTGACCTCACAAATGCTCTTCTGGAAGAATGGTCAAACATTCCCATAGACACCCTCCTAAACCTTGTGGACGGCCTTCCCTGAAGAGTTGAAGCTGTTAAAGCTGCAAAGGGCGGGGCCAACTCCATATTGAACCCTCCGGACTGAGACTGGGATGCCATTAAAGTTCATGTGCGTGTAAAGACAAGTGTCCCAATACTTTTGGTCATATAGTGTAGCTGGAGATCTGTATACACATAGAAACTCTCCTGTGTGGGCACAGCAGACACTTCAAGATCCGGTATAAATCTATGACAATATTAAACCCTATGGAAGGTTTATCATAGATTCATCTTCTGTCATATCTCAAGCTGATACATTTTACATCAGAACCAAAAAAGCTTCTCGCCTGCCATAGCCTCACCTTTCTATGTCTGAGGAGTCACGGGGGGGGGGGGGGGCAGGGGGGGCAGAGGACGAGGGGGGTGGGCCCCCGGGGGGCGGGCCCCCTCTCCTCGCCATGTAAGGCCGCCTAAAACTTTG
The DNA here is from genome assembly GCA_029206835.1 of Rana muscosa. Lineage (NCBI taxonomy): Eukaryota > Metazoa > Chordata > Amphibia > Anura > Ranidae > Rana > Rana muscosa. The sequence goes on along the minus strand of CM055119.1, from coordinate 208,008,025 downwards.
TTTTCAGCCCTTTTTGAAAAAAACATCAATTTTATGACGGTGTGGAGTCTAAAGCTGCTAATTAAAAACGCACAAAACACGTTGATGGGTTCCAGGAGACGCCGCGCTGCTCGCCATCCATCCTCCAAGTCTGACAATCCGCAGAGGAAAATGTTTTATTCTTTTAATGTGAAATTGTAATAGTTGCTACATAACCTTCCACCCTACAGACCATAAGATGCTGCCGGGGGTTAGAGAAAGCTCTCATCCCTGATTCAAGAAGTGGGCGGGCTCTTGGGAGGAGTTATGCAAACATCAGAATGCCTTGATGGGCAGATCAGTCTGGCCTATTTGCATACAGACCTCCCTGGGTAACGCCCCCATGTGATGCTGAGATTCCTTGATTGAAAGAACTGGAATCCAACGAATGAAAGGGGCGGGGCCAGAGACAGTCAGTTTGGGGAGGAACAAACTAATTAATGCTGCAGGTCCACCAGCCAGGAAATGAGGCGCATTGTGAGAAGCTCACAGTGTGCAGTGAAATCAGGAGCAAGCCGTTTCAGTCCAGAAGAGGAACACCAGTGCAAGACTGAAGGGGGAGGAGCCGGTACAACTGTGCAAGACTAAAGGGGAGGAGCCGGTACAACTGTGCAAGACTAAAAGGGAGGAGCCGGTACAACTGTGCAAGACTAAAAGGGGAGGAGCCGGTACAACTGTGCAAGACTAAAAGGGAGGAGCCGGTACAACTGTGCAAGACTAAAAGGGGAGGAGCCGGTACACCTGTGCAAGACTGAAGGGGAGGAGTTGGTACACCTGTGCAAGACTTAAGAGGAGGATCCTGTACAATTGTGCCAGACTGAAGGGGAGGAGCCGGTACAACTGTGCAAGACTGAAGGGGAGGAGCTGGTACACCTGTGCAAGACTGAAGGGGAGGAGCTGGTACACCTGTGCAAGACTGAAGGGGAGGAGCCAGTACAACTGTGCAAGACTAAAGGGGAGGAGCCGGTACACCTGTGCAAGACTAAAAGGGAGGAGCTGGTACACCTGTGCAAGACTAAAAGGGAGGAGCCGGTACACCTGTGCAAGACTAAAAGGGGGGAGCCGGTACACCTGTGCAAGTCTAAAAGGGAGGAGCCGGTACACCTGTGCAAGACTGAAGGGGAGGAGCCGATACAACTGTGCAAGACTAAAGGGGAGGAGCTGGTACACCTGTGAAAGACTGAAGGGGAGGAGTCAGTACACCTGTGCAAGACTTAAGAGGAGGATCCTGTACAATTGTGCCAGACTGAAGGGGAGGAGCCTGTACAACTGTGCAAGACTAAAGGGGAGGAGCCGGTACAACTGTGCAAGACTGAAGGGGAGGAGTCGTGCACCTGTGCAAGACTGAAGGGGAGGAGCTGGTACACCTGTGCAAGACTGAAGGGGAGGAGCCAATACAACTGTGAAGGACTGAAGGGGAGGGGCCGGTACACCTGTGCAAGACTGAAGGGGAGGGGCCGGTACACCTGTGCAGGACTGAGGCCTGGTTCACACTGGGGCGACAAACGCTCCGACATTGGGAGCTCATGTCGCATGACGTGTGAAAATCAATGTTTCCCTATGGGAGCCGTCCTAACTGGTCCGACACATGTCGGTCCGACTTTGAAAATGCTCCCTGTACTACTTTGGTCCAACTTCAGCCCATTGACTATCATTGAAGTCGGATCAAAGTCGGACCGCAGTCTTGCATGGTCCGACTTTGGCATGCGACTTGTGCTCTGCTGATCTTGAGGGGGAACTCCAGGCCAAATTTTAAATTTTAAAAAACCGGCATAGGTTCCCCCTCCGGGAGAATACCAGGCCCTTGGGTCTGGTCTGGATTTGAACGGGCGCCCCTACGCCGAAAAAAACGGCGTGGGGGTCCCCCCAAAATCCAAACCAGACCCTTATCCGAGCACACAACCTGGCCGGCCGCAGGGGAAGAGGGGGGGACGAGAGAGCGGCCCCCCTCCCTCCTGAACCGTACCAGGCCGCATGCCCTCAACATGGGGGGTTTGGTGCTCTGGGGCAGGGGGGCGACCTGTGGCCCCCCCACCCCAGAGCACCCTGCCCCCATGTTGATGAGGATAGGGCCTCTTCCCGACAACCCTGGCCGTTGGTTGTCAGGGTCTGCGGGCGGGGGGCTTATCGGAATCCGGGAGCCCCCTTCAATAAGGGGGCCCCCGGATCCCGGCCCCCCCACCCTATGTGAATGAGTATGGGGTACATCGTACCCCTACCCATTCACCTGGTGGACAAAAAATTGCAATAAAAAAACACTACACGGGTTTTCAAAGTAATTTATTGCACAGCTCCGGGGGTCTTCTTCCGACTTCCGGGGGTCTTCTTCCGACTTCGGGGGTCTCCGGTTCTTCTCCCGCTCTCCGGTTCTTTCTTCCGCCGGGCCTCCGCTAACTTCTTTTTAGCTCTCTTGCTAACAGAGGCCCGGTCTTCCCGTTGTCTCGTCCGGCTCTCCGTTGTCCTTCTGCCGGCCCCTCCACTAACTTCTTTTTAGCTCTTTCGCTAGTGGAGGGGCCGGTCTTCCCGTCGCTGTCGCCGTCGGCTTCTTCTTCCCTCTTCTCCTCCTCGATGTTGACGCGTCGCTTCTTCCCGCTGTAATACTGGCTCTCCGCTCCGCTCCGCATTAATATAGGCTTCTCATGACGTCACAGTCACATGTTCCAGGGCACATGGCCCCGGAGCATGACGGAAAAGACCCCCGGAAGTCGGAAGAAGACCCCCGGAGCTGTGCAATAAAGTACTTTGAAAACCTGTGTAGTGTTTTTTTATTGCAATTTTTGTCCACCAGGTGAATGGGTAGGGGTACGATGGATTCCGATAAGCCCCCCGCCCGCAAACCCCGACAACCAACGGCCAGGGTTGTCGGGAAGAGGCCCTGTCCTCATCAACATGGGGGCAGGGTGCTCTGGGGTGGGGGGGCCGCAGGTCGCCCCCCTGCCCCAAAGCACCAAACCCCCCATGTTGAGGGCATGCGGCCTGGTACGGTTCAGGAGGGAGGGGGGGCCGCTCTCGTCCCCCCCTTTTCCCCTGCGGCCGGCCAGGTTGTGTGCTCGGATAAGGGTCTGGTTTGGATTTTGGGGGGACCCCCACGCCGTTTTTTTCGGCGTAGGGGCGCCTGTTCAAATCCAGACCAGACCCAAGGGCCTGGTATGCTCCTGGAGGGGGAACCCATGCCGTTTTTTTAATTAAAAATTTGGCCTGGAGTTCCCCCTCAAGATTCATACCAAACACAGTGCCTGATATTGGCGGGGATCCAAGTCGGATCCCCGTTCATTGAAAGTCGGACATATGTCGGCTTCATGTCGCAGGGCAAAGTCGGATCCAAAGTAGGACAGATGTCGTGTCGCACTAGTGTGAACCCGGCCTCAAGGGAAGGCCAGAGTTCAGCTGTAACAAGGAAAATGATACATAACCACAAAGAACATTTTTGCAAAGCAACAAAAGAAGGAATTCTTAAGGGTACATGGACGAATATTGGCATAAAAACTCCAATATTAGACGATCCAGACCAATCGGCAGCGCTCCAGGTGCCGAGCTTCTCATCCACCGTTGCCATGTCAGGTGTTGGCAAAGGAGCCCATCTACACAGCTAGAACCAAGACTGTAAAGCCTCGTACACACGACCGATTTTCTCGGCAAGAACCAGCAAGAAACTTGCTGGCAGAGAGGTCTTGCCGAGTAAATCGGTCGTGTGTACGCGGCTATCGGGTTTCTCGTCGAGAAAACCGACAAGAAACCTCGACGAGAAAATAGAGAACCTGCTCTCTATTTTCTCGTCGAGATTCTCCTCGGCATGTTTCTCGACGAGAAAAGTGAGTGTGTGTACACTTACCTGTCCGCCGGGAAGCCCGCGCATGTTTGAAATGAATTCGACGCATGCGCGGTAGCTTCCTAGGCATACATAGGGTATACCAAGATGGCGGCGACGGCATCGAATGTGACGAGCGCATGCTCGTCGTAGTCGATGACGTCACCGCGTACGCTCCATTCAAAGAACCGTGGGTTCTTTGAAATGAGCGTGTGTACACTCGGCCGGGACAAGTTTCTTGTCCAAGAATCTCGTCGAAAAAAACGACATGTTTTTTTCAACGAGAATCTCGGCCGTGTGTACGAGGCCTGACAGACTGCAGGCCGCACACTGATGATGTCACTTCTTTGTTAAAACTTTATTCAACCATAAATAGCATAAATCATGTCACTGCCTGAGAAAATATCCAGGAGCATTTTATCCCTTGGGGTGAAATGCGTCGGGACATTTCTCAGTCGGGGACATGCTGTATGCTGTTTTTGGTTGAATAAAGTTTTAGCAAAGAAGTGACATCATCAGCGTGCAGCCTGCAGTCTGTTACAGCAAAAAAAAAAGTTGTGTTTTTTTCTGCAGCTGGGGAGCCGTAGGTGGGGCATGTAGTCCGTCATAGAAGTGAATGGCTGTACACCCCGGTACTCATGTAAACACCTGTGCTTCATTGTATCTGTCTTTACCCACGCATGCGCACACACTGCATTTTCCCGAATGGGACACTTCCGCGATTGGTCATGCAGAATTTATCAAATTCATTCCTGCTTCTTCACTTGAATGAATTTGGCTTCTGGCAGCGATGTGTCCGCTTTCCCACAGGCGGGTGATGGACACGTGTGAAGCGGAGGATATGGAGACACTTGTGGAATGTTATCAGTTCCTGTTAGAAGAGGTTGTGCTGAACTCGGGGTCAGTGACCCCCGTGTTGTCAGAGAAGGGACAATGACTCCGGGGACCTTCCACATATTTCTGAGAACGTCCACATTGCGTAATACAGCGGACAAGATGTCACCATCTTCTATCAACTCATTATCATGAAAAATCAACATTTACGTGTCAGAAGTGTAAACCTGTTACAAGAAGATACAACAAGCAAAGTGGTGCAAAAAAACTGAAAAATTCTGAAAAATACTAAAAACAAAAACATCAATTGCAGCCACTGTGCCCATCATATGCAGCCACTGTGCCTAGCATATGCAGCCAACTGTGCCCATCATATGTAGCCACTGTGCTCATCATATGTAGCCAACTGTGCCCATCATATGCAGCCAACTGTGCCCATCATATGCAGCCACTGTGCTCATCATATGCAGCCAACTGTGTCCATCATATGTAGCCACTGTGCTTATCATATGTAGCCAACTGTGCCCATCATTTGCAGCCAACTGTGCCCATAATATGCAGCCACTGTGCTCATCATATGCAGCCAACTGTGTCCATCATATGTAGCCACTGTGCTTATCATATGTAGCCAACTGTGCCCATCATTTGCAGCCAACTGTGCCCATAATATGCAGCCACTGTGCTCATCATATGCAGCCAACTGTGTCCATCATATGTAGCCACTGTGCTTATCATATGTAGCCAACTGTGCCCATCATTTGCAGCCAACTGTGCCCATAATATGCAGCCACTGTGCTCATCATATGCAGCCAACTGTGTCCATCATATGTAGCCACTGTGCTTATCATATGTAGCCAACTGTGCCCATCATTTGCAGCCTGTGTGCCCATCATATGCAGCCAACTGCACCCATAATGTGCAGCCACTGTGCCCATAATATGCAGCCACTGTGCCTATCATATGCAGCCAACTGTGCCCATCATATGTAGCCAACTGTGCCCATCATATGTAGCCAACTGTGCCCATAATGTGCAGCCACTGTGCCCATAATATGCAGCCAACTGCGCCCATCATATGTAGCCAACTGTGCCTAACATATGCAGCCTCTGTGCCCCCTGCCCGCTCACCGGCCCACCTGCTGTCTGCCCGGAACTTACCCCATTGTGGTGGTGGATCAGGCAGCGGGTGACGGCGGCGGGCTGTGGGGTAGCGCAGGTCAGGCGATGGCTCCGGTGTCCTCCCTGCATCTCTTCATCCTGTTCTGCTAATTGGCCAATGGGATCGCCTCTGCCTTCAACCAATCAGGTGACCTGTATTAGATCAGCGCCTCCTGATTGGCGGAGAGGCGGTTCAGTATTAGAAAAGCAAATATTCATTTGCTTTGCTAGCTAACACACCTGGGTGGACTGCGAGCGCAATGCTCTGCGCTCGCAGTTCCCCCTTTTTTTGAAGCCTATTAGAGCTTATGGCTCTAATCAGGTGCTTCAAAAAAACACCCCCTGCCGCTGTAATTCAGGCGCCCAACATCTGAAAAGGGGCCGGACACCTGAATAAGGGGTGGCTACAGCGGCCATGGATAGATTCATGCAATGCAATGCCTGAATCTATCCATTTTATAGGGGGGTGGCTGGAGAGAGGGGACGGCACCCGTGCACCCTTAATGGACGCACTGCCACTGAACAAGATACAAAGAGATATCACAAGACACAAGAAGTTAGAAGAAGATAAAACAAGATACAAAGAGATACCACAAGACACAAGAAGATACAAGATAAAACAAGATACAGCAAGATACAAGAAGATAAAACAAGATACAGCAAGATACAAGAAGATACCACAAGATACAAGAAGATAAAACAAGATATAAGAAGATACAAGAAGATAAAACAAGATATAAGAAGATACAAGAAGATAAAACAAGATATAAGAAGATACAAGAAGATAAAACAAGATATAAGAAGATACCACAAGATACAAGAAGATAAAACAAGATATAAGAAGATACAAGAAGATAAAACAAGATATAAGAAGATACCACAAGATACAAGAAGATAAAACAAGATATAAGAAGATACAAGAAGATAAAACAAGATATAAGAAGATACAAGAAGATAAAACAAGATATAAGAAGATACCACAAGATATAAGAAGATACCACAAGATATAAGAAGATACCACAAGATACAAACGATACCACAAGATACAAAAGATACAAGAAGATAAAACAAGATACAGCCAGATACAAGAATATACAAGATAAAACAAGATACAGCCAGATACAAGAATATACAAGATAAAACAAGATACAAGAAGATGCCACAAGTTACAACAAGATACAGCAAGATACCCCGAGATACAACAAGATATAAGAAGATACCACAAGATACAAAAGATACCACAAGATGCAAAAGATACAAGAAGATAAAACAAGATACAGCAAGATACAAGAAGATACCACAAGTTACAACAAGTGAAAACAAGATACAGCAAGATACCACAAGTTACAAAAAGATAAAACAAGATACAAGAAGATAAAACAAGATACAACAAGATACAGCCAGATACAAGCAGATACAAGAAAATACCCAAGATACAACAAGATAAAGCAAGATACAGCAAGATACAAGAAGATACCACAAGTTACAACAAGTGAAAACAAGATACAGCAAGATACCACAAGTTACAAAAAGATAAAACAAGATACAAGAAGATAAAACAAGATACAACAAGATACAGCCAGATACAAGCAGATACAAGAAAATACCCAAGATACAACAAGATAAAGCAAGATACAGCAAGATACAAAATACCACAAGATGCAGCAAGATACAAAAAGATACAAGAAGATACAAGATAAAGCAAAATACAGCGATATGCAGCAAGACAAAACAAGATATAGCAGGATACAAGAAGATACCACAAGATACAAGAAGATATAGCAGGATACAACCAGATACAACAAGATATAACAAGATGCATCAAGTGCAAAAATATGCAACAAGATATCACAAAATACCACACAGTGCAACACTATACAAGATGCAACTAGATGCAGCAAAATATAAGAAGATACAACAAGAATGTGCCAAATATTGAAAGTGCTCATGGACCAGAAACTTTCAATATTTGGCACATTTTTAATGGATTGTCTTCACAAATAATTAATATGATTTAATGGACTTTATGTTTTATTTATACATTATTGCACGTTTATGTTTATTTTTACTGTTGACACTTTATATTGTTCTTTTGAGAAGTAATTTGCTAGATGTTACTTGAGTATTTTTTGGATACATTTATTATTTAAAAAGGAACAGAGCACTATATTTATACACATTTTTTTTTAGTCAAGTATTTAGACGATTGTGTTGCAGCGGTTCTTGATGACAATATTAGCGAAGCGCAAAACTTCCTCTTTTTCTTCTAAGATACAACAATATACAATATGTAAAAAGATGCAACATACCACAAAATACAACAAGATACAATAAGCTATCACACATTTCAACAATATACAGCAAGATACAACAAGATGTAACGATGCAATGTCTCCGCCCCCTTTCTGTCGTTTTCTGTAGTGGGTGGAGCCTGCTGGGCCCACTCCCACAGCTCTGCTTCCTCTTCTTGTGCAGGGTGGCCAGTCCTGTCTCTGTCCCTCCTGTAGCTTTCTGTAGTGGGTGGGGTCTGCTGATCCCCTCCCACAGCTCTCCTCTCTCTCCTTGTGCAGGGTGTTCGGTCTTGTCTCCGCCCACTCCGGTAGTTTTCTGTAGTGGGAGGAGCCCTGGGACCCTCCCACAGTTGCGCTTTCTGTGCAGGCTATGTACAGCACAGTAATGATGTCACGGCTACTTTTACAAGGTAATATCTGGGTTTGAAAAGGCACTTGGGACACAGAAAATATATTTATATCCTTTGTGACTATTGAGGGTTATTTTTAAGGTGAAAGTTTTTGCGGCCGGAGTTCAGCTTTAAACACCAAAACCGCCCGGACTGCGCGCAGCGCACCTCGCACTTCCCGAGTCGCGGATTTTTTGCATTCTGACGGCCGAACATTTCCATATCCACGCTCCGGGACACAAATCTTCGCAGCGGAAACGTCTGGAAAGCAGCAAACGTGGAATTCCAAACATTTCACTGATATTCCGAGGAGGTAAAAATACTCCTCACCGCGTCCCGGCCTCACTTCCTACACCAGAGCGCCGCCGATATTTATATGACACCCGCCGAGGAAACGGAGAGGAACCTTCATCAGGAAATCCACTATTTGGGGGCAAAAGTCAGAGATTTTAAGAACAATGTAAATCTCCATGAATAAATCCCGGACGTGTCACCATATACAGCAACAGGATCATCGCTCAGAAAAGACCCAACATTTATCATTAAAGAGCCATCCTTCAGCTCCAGTAAGTGAGTTTGCCTAGGCTGAGATGATGCCATCAGTCTGCTGCAGGCAGGAGGAAGCATTGTCTCAGTCTCCACTCCCCCAGTGACTTTGACTAGGCTAAGATGATGTCATCAGTCTGCTGCAGGCAGGAGGAAGCATTGTCTCAGTCCCCACTCCCCCAGTGACTTTTCCTAGGCTGAGATGATGTCATCAGTCTGCTGCAGCCAGGAGGAAGCATTGTCTCAGTCTCCACTCCCCCAGTGACTTTGCCTAGGGTGAGATGATGTCATCAGTCTGCCACAGGCAGGAGGAAGCATTTTCTCAGTCTCCCCTCCCCCAGTGACTCTGCCTAAGCTGAGATGATGTCATCAGTCTGCTGCAGGCAGGAGGAAGCATTGTCTCAGTCTCCACTCCCCCAGTGACTTTGACTAGGCTAAGATGATGTCATCAGTCTGCTGCAGGCAGGAGGAAGCATTGTCTCAGTCCCCACTCCCCCAGTGACTTTTCCTAGGCTGAGATGATGTCATCAGTCTGCTGCAGCCAGGAGGAAGCATTGTCTCAGTCTCCACTCCCCCAGTGACTTTGCCTAGGCTGAGATGATGTCATCAGTCTGCTGCAGGCAGTAGGAAGCATTTCCTCAGTCTCCCCTCCCCAGTGACTTTGCTTAGGCTGAGATTATGTTATCAGTCTGCTGCAGGCAGGAGAAAGCGTTTCCTCAGTCACCCCTCCCCCAGCAACTTTGCCTAGGCTTAGAGTTATTTATTTATTACAGGTACTTATATAGCGCCGTAAATTTTTGCAGCGTATTACATAATTATATTATACACTCACATCCATCCCTGCCCTCAAGGAGCTTCCAATCTAAGGTCCCTAACTCACATTTATACATATAAGAGTATGTCATCAGTCTGCTGCTGGCTGGTGGAAGCATTTTCTCAGTTTTTCCTCCCCCAGTGACTGCCTAGGGTGAGATGATGTCATCAGTCTGCCACAGGCAGGAGGAAGCATTTTCTCAGTCTCCCCTCCCCCAGTGACTCTGCCTAAGCTGAGATGATGTCATCAGTCTGCTGCAGGCAGAAGGAAGCATTGTCTCAGTCTCCACTCCCCCAGTGACTTTGACTAGGCTGAGATGATGTCATCAGTCTGCTGCAGGCAGGAGGAAGCATTTTCTCAGTTTTTCCTCCCCCCCAGTGACTCTGCCAAGGCTGAGATGATGTCATCAGTCTGCCGCAGGCAGGAGGAAGAATTTTCACAGTCTCCCCTCCCCCATTGACTCTGCCTAAGCTGAGATGATGTCATCAGTCTGCTGCAGGCAGGAGGAAGCATTTCCTCAGTCTCCACTCCCCCAGTGACTCTGTCTAAGCTGAGATGATGTCATCAGTCTGCTGCAGGCAGTTGAAAGCATTTCCTCAGTCTCTCCTCACCCAGTGATCAGACTGTACATTGTAACTTTGTAGAACGGACGGACAGACGGTCGCGGGACATTCTATACGATGAGATAACACGGAGCGTATTTATTTTAGAGGTCGTTCCTGCTGTTTAGCTTCTCCGTCTTCCTCCGTCCTCCAGCCGGGACGTCTTGTTATTCCATCCTCTCCCATCTCCGGACAGACAGACCATCCTCACCTCTCACTGTGGCGTCCGCTGGGCAACGCCTCTCCGCTTTACATTCTTCCCCCCTCCCCCGCACCTGGAGTGCAGCTGTTTTATCGATCGGACGATAATGGCTTTTATTTTATAAGGATCCATAAAACGTCCTGATGGCCGTATAAGGGAAAAGGTTGGATTAAACTATTAAAGGTGCGTCCTGGCGGGGATTGGCGTCAGTTTATGGCCGGCGCGTTCCGTAGGAGGAAAAAAATTCAACGTGACGAGGAGTGCGAAGTCAGCGGGGGACTTACTGCAAAAAATACATCAATATCATTCCAAGAAGACAAAATTTATATAATATATATATATATATATATCAGGGAGAGAGGGAGAAGTACACATGGGTGAACTCTGATAAATATAAAATATAATAATAGTAACTAGAGATATAAAAAACAAAAATATAATAAAAATGGATGAAAATAAATAAAGCATAGAATTAAATAATATAATAAAAATATAGTAGTAGTAAAATGTAAATGATATACCGTAAACTAGATGCATATTATTAAAATAATCAATATTATATAAAAAATATTTATAAAATATAATATACAAGAATATAACAAATAATATAATATAATATAATATATTCAAATAGTACAATAAAAATTAATTAATAGTCAATATAACAAAAACTAGATGAATATTATTTAAATAAAAAAATATAAATGTAATATAAAATAATTAATAATATAATAGACAAAAATATAACAATGAAAATGAGTGGAAATTGATAAATAAAATACTAAAAATATAATAAATCGCACATATAAAAAAATATATAAACTTAATACATATTATTGAAATAATAAAGTATACCTACAGTGCCTTGAGAAAGTATTCATACCCCTTGAGATTTTTCACATTTTGTCATGTTACAACCAAAAACGTAAATGTATTTTATTGGGATTTTAGTGGCACATAATTGTGAAGTGGAAGGAAAATGATAAATGATACAAATAAATATGTGAAAAGTGTGTGTGTGGGGGGGGGGGGGGGGCGGGCATTTGTATTCAGCCCCCTTTACTCTGCTACCCCTAATTAAAATCTAGGGGAACCAATTGCCTTCAGAAGTCACCTAATTAGTAAATAGAGTCCATCTGTGTGTCATTTAATCTCAGTATAAATACAGCTGTTCTGTGAAGCCCTCAGAGGTTTGTTAGAGAACCTTAGTGAACAAACAGCATCATGAAGGCCAGGAAACACACCAGACAGGTCAGGGATAAAGTTGTGGAGAAGTATAAAGCAGGGTCAGGTTATAAAAAAATCTCCCAAGCTTTGAACATGTGTCATTTAATCTCAGTATAGATCAGTAGATCTTTCTCCTGATTGGCTGCATTGCTGGCACTTTGAGTGAAGCCCGCATTGGAGAGAAGACCTTTCCCTGGATCGGGGAGGAGGGGAGTGTGACAGGTAATACAAGTTCAGGAAGTGGACACACCCAGCCCCCATGTATGAAGCTTGGTGAAATCGGCTGCCATGGGTTGCAGATAACTCAGATCAGAGTAAAACGATCGCCTCCTGATTCCGCTCCATGGTAACGCTTCACCGACTGATTCCACTTGTTTTCTGAAATGACTTTGGGGATCAAGATTGGTGAGGGAAGGTTGGTGAGGGAAGATTGGTGAGGGAAGATTGGTGAGGGAAGATTGGTGAGGGAAGGTTGGTGAGGGAAGATTGGTGAGGGAAGGTTGGTGAGGGAAGATTGGTGAGGGAAGATCAGTGAGGGAAGGTTGAAGGTTGGTGAGGGAATATTGGTGAATGAAGGTTGGTGAGGGAAGATCGGTAAGGGAAGGTTGAAGGTTGGTGAAGGAAGATTGGTGAGGGAGGATTGGTGAGGGAAGATTGGTGAGGAAAGATTGGTGAGGGAGGATTGGTGAGGGAAGATTGGTGAGGAAAGATTGGTGAGGGAAGATTGGTGAGGGAGGATTGGTGAGGGAAGATTGGTGAGGGAAGATTGGTGAGGGAATATTGGTGAGGGAGGATTGGTGAGGGAAGATTGGTGAGGAAAGATTGGTGAGGGAAGATTGGTGAGGGAGGATTGGTGAGGGAAGATTGGTGAGGGAAGGTTGGTGAGGGAATATTGGTGAGGGAAGGTTGGTGAGGGAAGATTGGTGAGGGAAGATTGGTGAGGGAGGATTGGTGAGGGAGGATTGGTGAGGGAAGATTGGTGAGGGAAGGTTGGTGAGGGAATATTGGTGAGGGAAGGTTGGTGAGGGAAGATTGGTGAGGGAGGATTGGTGAGGGAAGATTGGTGAGGAAAGATTGGTGAGGGAGGATTGGTGAGGGAAGATTGGTGAGGAAAGATTGGTGAGGGAAGATTGGTGAGGGAGGATTGGTGAGGGAAGATTGGTGAGGGAAAGTTGGTGAGGGAATATTGGTGAGGGAAGGTTGGTGAGGGAAGATTGGTGAGGGAGGATTGGTGAGGGAGGATTGGTGAGGGAAGATTGGTGAGGGAAGGTTGGTGAGGGAATATTGGTGAGGGAAGGTTGGTGAGGGAAGATTGGTGAGGGAGGATTGGTGAGGGAAGATTGGTGAGGGAAGATTGGTGAGGGAAAGTTGGTGAGGAAAGATTGGTGAGGGAAGATTGGTGAGGGAGGATTGGTGAGGGAAGATTGGTGAGGGAAGGTTGGTGAGGGAAGGTTGGTGAGGGAAGATTGGTGAGGGAGGATTGGTGAGGGAAGATTGGTGAGGGAAGATCAGTGAGGGAAGGTTGAAGGTTGGTGAGGGAATATTGGTGAATGAAGGTTGGTGAGGGAAGATCGGTAAGGGAAGGTTGAAGGTTGGTGAAGGAAGATTGGTGAGGGAGGATTGGTGAGGGAAGATTGGTGAGGGAAGATTGGTGAGGGAAGATTGGTGAGGGAAGGTTGGTGAGGGAAGATTGGTGAGGGAAGGTTGGTGAGGGAAGATTGGTGAGGGAGGATTGGTGAGGGAAGATTGGTGAGGGAAGATCGGTAAGGGAAGGTTGAAGGTTGGTGAAGGAAGATTGGTGAGGGAGGATTGGTGAGGGAAGATTGGTGAGGGAAGATTGGTGAGGGAAGATTGGTGAGGGAAGATTGGTGAGGGAAAGTTGGTGAGGAAAGATTGGTGAGGGAAGATTGGTGAGGGAGGATTGGTGAGGGAAGATTGGTGAGGGAAGGTTGGTGAGGGAATATTGGTGAGGGAAGGTTGGTGAGGGAAGATTGGTGAGGGAGGATTGGTGAGGGAAGATTGGTGAGGGAAGATCAGTGAGGGAAGGTTGAAGGTTGGTGAGGGAATATTGGTGAATGAAGGTTGGTGAGGGAAGATCGGTAAGGGAAGGTTGAAGGTTGGTGAAGGAAGATTGGTGAGGGAGGATTGGTGAGGGAAGATTGGTGAGGGAGGATTGGTGAGGGAAGATTGGTGAGGGAAGATTGGTGAGGGAAGATTGGTGAGGGAAGGTTGGTGAGGGAGGATTGGTGAGGGAGGATTGGTGAGGGAAGATTGGTGAGGGAAGATTGGTGAGGGAAGATTGGTGAGGGAAGATTGGTGAGGGAAGATCGGTGAGGGAAGGTTGGTGAGGGAAGGTTGAAGGTTGGTGAGGGAAGATTGGTGAGGGAAGGTTGGTGAGGGAAGATTGGTGAAGGAAGTTTGGTGAGGGAAGATTGGTGAGGGAAGGTTGGTGAGGGAAAGTTGGTGAGGGAAGATTGGTGAGGGAAGATTGGTGAGGGAAGGTTGGTGAGGGAAGGTTGGTGAGGGAGGATTGGTGAGGGAAGATTGGTGAGGGAAGATCGGTGAGGGAAGGTTGAAGGTTGGTAAGGGAATATTGGTGAATGAAGGTTGGTGAGGGAAGATCGGTAAGGGAAGGTTGAAGGTTGGTGAGGGAAGATTGGTGAGGGAGGATTGGTGAGGGAAGATTGGTGAGGGAAGATTGGTGAGGGAGGATTGGTGAGGGAAGATTGGTGAGGGAGGATTGGTGAGGGAAGATTGGTGAGGGAAGATTGGTGAGGGAGGATTGGTGAGGGAAGATTGGTAAGGGAAGGTTGAAGGTTGGTGAAGGAAGATTGGTGAGGGAGGATTGGTGAGGGAAGATTGGTGAGGGAAGATTGGTGAGGGAAGATTGGTGAGGGAAGATTGGTGAGGGAAGATTGGTGAGGGAAAGTTGGTGAGGAAAGATTGGTGAGGGAAGATTGGTGAGGGAGGATTGGTGAGGGAAGATTGGTGAGGGAAGGTTGGTGAGGGAATATTGGTGAGGGAAGGTTGGTGAGGGAAGATTGGTGAGGGAGGATTGGTGAGGGAAGATTGGTGAGGGAAGATCAGTGAGGGAAGGTTGAAGGTTGGTGAGGGAATATTGGTGAATGAAGGTTGGTGAGGGAAGATCGGTAAGGGAAGGTTGAAGGTTGGTGAAGGAAGATTGGTGAGGGAGGATTGGTGAGGGAAGATTGGTGAGGGAAGATTGGTGAGGGAGGATTGGTGAGGGAAGATTGGTGAGGGAGGATTGGTGAGGGAAGATTGGTGAGGGAAGATTGGTGAGGGAGGATTGGTGAGGGAAGATTGGTAAGGGAAGGTTGAAGGTTGGTGAAGGAAGATTGGTGAGGGAGGATTGGTGAGGGAAGATTGGTGAGGGAAGATTGGTGAGGGAAGATTGGTGAGGGAAGATTGGTGAGGGAAGATTGGTGAGGGAAAGTTGGTGAGGAAAGATTGGTGAGGGAAGATTGGTGAGGGAGGATTGGTGAGGGAAGATTGGTGAGGGAAGGTTGGTGAGGGAATATTGGTGAGGGAAGGTTGGTGAGGGAAGATTGGTGAGGGAGGATTGGTGAGGGAAGATTGGTGAGGGAAGATCAGTGAGGGAAGGTTGAAGGTTGGTGAGGGAATATTGGTGAATGAAGGTTGGTGAGGGAAGATCGGTAAGGGAAGGTTGAAGGTTGGTGAAGGAAGATTGGTGAGGGAGGATTGGTGAGGGAAGATTGGTGAGGGAGGATTGGTGAGGGAAGATTGGTGAGGGAAGATTGGTGAGGGAAGATTGGTGAGGGAAGGTTGGTGAGGGAGGATTGGTGAGGGAGGATTGGTGAGGGAAGATTGGTGAGGGAAGATTGGTGAGGGAAGATTGGTGAGGGAAGATTGGTGAGGGAAGGTTGGTGAGGGAAGGTTGAAGGTTGGTGAGGGAAGATTGGTGAGGGAAGGTTGGTGAGGGAAGATTGGTGAAGGAAGTTTGGTGAGGGAAGATTGGTGAGGGAAGGTTGGTGAGGGAAAGTTGGTGAGGGAGGATTGGTGAGGGAAGATTGGTGAGGGAAGATTGGTGAGGGAAGGTTGGTGAGGGAAGATTGGTGAGGGAAGGTTGGTGAGGGAGGATTGGTGAGGGAAGATTGGTGAGGGAAGATCGGTGAGGGAAGGTTGAAGGTTGGTAAGGGAATATTGGTGAATGAAGGTTGGTGAGGGAAGATCGGTAAGGGAAGGTTGAAGATTGGTGAGGGAAGATTGGTGAGGGAAGATTGGTGAGGGAGGATTGGTGAGGGAAGATTGGTGAGGGAGGATTGGTGAGGGAAGATTGGTGAGGGAAGATTGGTGAGGGAGGATTGGTGAGGGAAGATTGGTAAGGAAAGATCGGTGAGGGAAGGTTGAAGGTTGGTGAGGGAAGATTGGTGAGGGAAGATTGGTGAGGGAAGATTGGTGAGGGAAGGTTGGTGAGGGAAGATTGGTGAGGGAAGGTTGGTGGGGGAGGATTGGTGAGGGAAGATTGGTGAGGGAAGATTTGTGAGGGAAGGTTGGTGAGGGAAGATTGGTGAGGGAGGATTGGTGAGGGAAGATTGGTGAGGGAAGATTGGTGAGGGAAGATTGGTGAGGGAAGATTGGTGAGGGAGGATTGGTGAGGGAAGATTGGTAAGGAAAGATCGGTGAGGGAAGGTTGAAGGTTGGTGAGGGAAGATTGGTGAGGGAAGGTTGGTGAGGGAGGATTGGTGAGGGAAGATTGGTGAGGGAAGATTGGTGAGGGAAGGTTGGTGAGGGAAGATTGGTGAGGGAAGGTTGGTGGGGGAAGATTGGTGAGGGAAGATTGGTGAGGGAAGATTTGTGAGGGAAGGTTGGTGAGGGAAGATTGGTGAGGGAAGATTGGTTCGTCGTTGCTCCGCCCCCTGGGGACAATATACAGGAAGGGCATCATCATTAGAGGTCCAGCTTTCTCGGAGTCGATAAGATTCTGGCACACAGGATCCAGGAGATTAACTTCAAAAAATCTCAGAATTATTTCAAATGACATATTAGTTATTTTTTAAAAAAAATTATGGTAAAAGCAGAGGTAGTGACAGGTTCTCTTTAACCATCTCAATACCGGGCACTTAAACCCCCTTCCTGCCCAGGCCATTTTCAGCTTTTAGCGCTGTCACGCTTTGAATGACCCCCCCAAAAAAAAAGTTTTTCTTAGTTTCTGTCAGTAAATTTTGAAAATATTTTTCTAAATATTTATCTCCTTCACTGATGGGCGCTGACGAGGCGGCACTGATGGGCACTGATAGGCTGCACTGATGGGCACTGATGAGGTGGCACGAATATGCTGCACTTTTGGGCACTGATAGGTGGCACTGATATGTGGCACTGATAGGCGGCACTGATGGGTGGCACTGGTGGGCACTGATAGGCGGCACTGGTGGGCACAGATGGGCGGCACGGATAGGCGGCAATGATGTGCACTGATGGGCGGCCCTGATGTGCACTGATGGGTATTGATGGGTGGCATTGATGGGCAGCAGTGATAGGCATTGGTGGACAGCAGTGATAGCCAGCACTGACTGGCATTACTAATGGCCACTGATTGCTGGCAAATGTGGGCACAGATTGGTGGCAATTGTGGGCAGTGGTTGGTACTGATTGCTGGCGCTAGTGGCACTTAATTGTAATCAGGGCACTGATGGTCAGTGCCCTGATTACATACCTAGCTGTCCCCCTGCGAGGAGATGCCGCTGATCGGCTCTCCTCTCCTCACACTCTGTCAGTGTGAGGCAAGGAGCGCCGATTACCGGCATCTCCGTATAACCGGCTGTCATTGGACACAGCCGATCACATAGTTAAAGAGCTCTTAACAGAGATCGGTGTCGCGCCGAGTCCTAGCAACACGACCTGGCCGTGATCGTCGCTCTGCTCGCCCCCGTCATTCTGGGCAGCCGTCATATGACGTCCATACAGAGCGAGAGCCGCACCGCCCAGCTGTCATTTGACAGTGGGCGCCTGGGCAGGCAGCAAATAGTTAAGGCACAGTCCGCTCCTTGGAGGTAATTCTGCATCTCAGTTTACAAAGGAAATAATTCTCATTGTGGTCTAGCCAGGTGCTGGGCTCCACCAATATGGAGAAGGAGACATTACCTTTTATTCTTCCCACCCTCTACTGAGATACTGATATGATGCTGCACCGTTCTCCTCCGGCCAGCAGGGGGAGAGCTAAAGCCAAGCAAGCCCATAGAATTCTATGCAGAGCGCTGAGAGTCCTGGGAGTTGTAGTCTGAGATGTCAGCCATATAACGGGCAAAAATAGGATTTTTATAACAGCTTACCTGTAAAATCCTTTTCTTGGAGTACATCACGGGACACAGAGCGACATAGTCATTACTAATGGGTTATATAGATACCGTCAGGTGCTGGCACTGGCAACTTCCAAAACCGGAAGTACCCTCCCCTATATAAGCCCCTCCCATCCGGGAGCACCTCAGTTTTGTAGCAAAGCAATAAGTGTTCCCAAAGAGGGGTGGGAGCTCTGTGTCCCGTGATGTACTCCAAGAAAAGGATTTTACAGGTAAGCTGTTATAAAAATCCTATTTTCTTTTTCGTACATCACGGGACACAGAGCGACATAGTCATTACTAATGGGATGTCCTAAAGCAATGCCAAATGAGGGGGGGGATACACCATATATAAGCTGAGCGCTATCAGACATGAGGATCTTTTGCGGCCTGCAACACACTGCGCCCAAAGGCGACATCCTCCTGACTTCTCACGTCCACCTGGTAGAACCTAGTAAACGTGTGTACCGAAGACCATGTTGCGGCCTTACAGATTTGAGCCAGGGAGGCCTGGTGATGCACTGCCCATGAAGTTCCAACTGCTCTCGTGGAGTGCGCCCTAACTTTGAACGGAGGCGGTCTACTTCTCAAGCTATAGGCTTGTATTATGACCTGTCGAATCCACTTGGCTAAAGTAGATTTTGACGCTGCCTGACCCTTTCTGGGGCCTTCCGGCAGAATAAACAAAGTATCCGTTCTGCGAATCTGAGCAGTGGCTTTTAGATAAGCTTTAACTGCTCTTACTACATCCAAAGAATGCAATAACTTTTCCTCTACCGAAGTAGGCTTGGGGAAAAAAGAAGGAAGAACCACATCTTGGTTCAAATGAAAACTCGATACCACCTTAGGAAGAAAGGCTGGATGAGGACGTAACACTACTCTGTCCTTATGGATAACCAGATATGGCTCCTTACAGGACATAGCTGCTAATTCCGACACTCTTTTAGCCGAACAAATGGCTACTAGAAAAATCAATTTCCTGGTGAGAAGCACCAAGGAAATATGCTGTAATGGTTCAAATGGTTGTTTCTGTAGAACCGACAGAACCAAGTTTAGATCCCATGGACATATGGGAATATTAACCGGAGGACTAATACGCATCACTCCTTGTATAAAGGCTTTGACTAGTGAATGCGAAGCCAAGGGCCTTTGAAAAAATATTGACAAGGCCGAAATCTGACCCTTGATAGTACTCAAGGCAAGCTTCCTATCTACAGCCCATTGTAGGGAGTCCAGACTCCTACCTATTACGTACTTACGTGGATGCCATTTCTTGGCTTCACACCAGGCGATGTACGCCTTCCAGATTCTATAGTAGATCTGCCTGGATACCGGCTTCCTGGCATTGATCATGGTAGATACCACAGAATTAGAGAGCCCTCTCTTTTTTAGAATGTGGGCTTCAATAGCCAGGCCGTCAAACCTAGGGCTGGTAAGGAAGGGTGGTATATCGGTCCTTGCGAAAGCAGGTCCGGACGATGTGGGAAAGTCCAAGGACTCCCCACTGACATTTTACAATCTCCACGTACCACGCTCTTCGGGGCCACGCTGGAGCCACCAGAATCACTGGTTTCTTTTCTACCCTGATTCTGCGGAGTAATCGAGGTAACCATTGTGGCGGTGTGAATGCATATATCAGCTTGAACTGATCCCAAGGGAACACTAGGGCATCCGAGCCGCAAGCTAGGGGATCCCTTGTCCGAGAGACAAACCTGTCCCCCTTTGCGTTGAATCTGGATGCTAGAAGATCTACATCCGATGTTCCCCACCGCTGACATATTGTCCAGAAAACCTCGGGGTGAAGGGACCCTTCCTCTGGGCCTAATTGCTGGCGACTTAGAAAGTCCGCCTTCCAATTCTCCACTCCTGGAATGAATACCGCAGATATGGCTGGGACATATTTTTTCTGCCCATTTCAGGATGTAATTTACTTCCCTCTGGGCTGCACGACTCCTGGTGCCCCCCTGATGATTGATATATGCCACTGCTGTGGCATTGTCTGATTGAATTCTGACAGGGGACCCTTGGAGTTTGGATGTCCATGCTACTAGGGCATACCGGGCTGCTCGTATCTCTAAGAGATTGATGGGCAGGGCCTTTTCTGCATCCGACCATCTGCCCTGGAGAGACTATTGCTCCAGTACTGCTCCCCAGCCTATAAGGCTGGCATCTGTAGTGACCACCTTCCAAGAAATCGGACTGAAGGATTTCCTTTTTTCCAGATTCTGGGAAACCAACCACCAACGGAGGCTCTTGCGAACGGAAGGGGACAAGGACATTGTAAGTCTAGGCCTGAATTTTTTTGTTCCAGGCTGACAGTATGGCCCCTTGCAAATTCCTTGAATGGAATTGACCGTAGGGTACTGCTTCGAATGATGCCACCATTTTTCCCAGCAGCCTCATATACAGGCGTATGGACGGCTGTCTTTTTTGTACCCACTAAGTGGATCAAATCTTTCAAAGACAACACCTTTCCTCGAGGCAAGAATATTTTTCTCTGGCCTGAATCCAACCTTAGCCCCAAGTATTCCAGACTTTTGACTGGTTTTTAGGGCTGACTTGACTCGGTTGATAATCCAACCGTGAGATTCCAGATACTTGATCGTCTTGTGAACGACCACGCCTAGTTTTTTCACTGAGTGGTCTATCAGCAACAAGTCATCCAGATATGCCATTATCATTACACCTTGTGTTCTTAGATTGGCCAATAAAGGGCCAGAATTTTTGTAAACACTCGTGGTGCTGTGGCCAAACCGAAGGGTAAGGCTCTGAACTGAAAATGGCGCCCTTCTACTGCAAAGCGTAGAAATTTTTGGTGGACTGGAAAGATGGGAATGTGCAAATAAGCATCTTTGATGTCGATCGTGGCTAACCAACCCTCCCCTTGTAGGGCAGTGGCCACCGATCGGATCGACTCCATCGGAAAGACCTGATATACAGGAATTTGTATAGCCCTTTTAGAATTAATATGGGCCTCCCGTCCGCGTTTGCTTCGGGACTGTAAAGAGGTTTGAGTAAAACCCGAACCCTCATTCTTCCAGGGGACCTCCATAATTACTCCTTGGAGCAATAGTTGTTCTAGTGCCAACAGGAGGGACTCTCTCTTCCGGGGATCCCTTGGCACGTTTGACCTCAAAAATGGGAAGGAGGAGAGTCTTTTAACTCCAAACTGTATCCCAAACCTACTGCGGAGAGCACCTATCTGTCTTGATCGTGTCCCGCCAGGTCTCTTGCGAACAACTGGAGTCCTCCCCCCACCCGACTGAGTGGGGGCTTCAATGAATTTAACTTTGGGGGAGGTTTTGTACCTCCCCTGACCCAGGGTTTCTCATTACCCTGCTACTGTCCCTGTTTTTTACCCCCGGGATTTGACCGAGGAGGCCGTCGGAACTGTTACACAGCCGATGCCCCAGGGACTGGAGAAGCAGGCCTCTTAAAGAGGGACCTCTAACTCTGCTTTTAACCGGCAAGAGCGTATTTTTACCGCTGGAAATTTTCTGGATATATTTGTCCAGGTTTTCCCTGAATAAGCGTTCACCATGAAATGGGACGCTAACCAGCCATTCTTTACAGGGAGCTTCAGCAGACCAGTTTTTGAGCCATAGGAGCCTACGCATATGTACTATAGACAGCGTAAGGCGGGAGGCCTGATGGACTGAATCCTCTATGGCGTCAACCGCAAAGCCTAAGGCTCTAGGTAGATCAGCTAGGGCAAAGCCTGCTGATCTGTCAAGTCCCTCAAGACCTGTTTCAACTGATCCTTCACTGCTTAGCAGACCCCAATAGCTGCTACTGCTGGTTGTATCACCAAGCAGATTTTCATAAGGACTCCAATCTTTTATTGGGTTCTTGAACATTTGGACATTATCCACTGGACATGTCAGTGATTTATACATACAAGAGATGGCTGCGTCCACTGTAGGGACCTTCCATTTTTTTTTTTTTTTTTTTGATGAACTTATCCTCCATGGGATAGACCACCGGAAATCTCTTGGGGGAATAAATATTTTCTCAGGACGTTCCCAATCCTGGTAAATGAGCCCTTTCAGTAAAGGGTGAAGTGGAAAAGAAAAAACAGTCTGGGGGCTTCTAGCGACCCCAACGAGGATACAGTAGTGGTTGATGGTTCCGCAAGGTGCATTTTTAAATGCTGATCGGACCATGTTAGTCAGAGACTGAACCCATAATCTTTCAGCTTGAGATGCTGAGAAAAGGTTCCCCCACTGTTGATTCCTCTATAACAGAATCAACCTTATCCTGATCCCCTTCAGGCAGGTCGATCCCTGTATGGGACTGTTGCTCTGCTAACAGGCACTCTGAAGGAGGAGACGGAGATCGGGCGTGCTTTCCCTGACAGGGAGGCAGCGATAAATGTTGACAATCTCTCTCTAATCCTCCCAGAGCTGAGGAAAAAACCTCCTCTGTTACATACACAGGAGCAGGTGACTGAGGACAGCCACAGTACCAAGTACCCTGCGGGGTCTCTACGGTCACTTACCTCTGAACTTCAGGGGAGACTGGTGCAGCAGGAGTATGCCCAAGATCCTCCGAGCCCGATGAGACCCCCTTCGCTTCCTGGAAGATTCAGTTCCGGAGCTTCTGGACGGCATATTCCTAAGCCTAAAGCTGAGGTATTCCAGCCGTAATACACCACTTTTACTGAGAATAGTCTAGCACAATTGCTGCTATATCACAGTTGGTGTCTACTAAAGTGCCTTTCTAGGGGATGCCTGTATCAACCGCTTGCTGTATGCCTTTAAATGTTGCCAGCTCTGTCTCTGTACTTCATAGCCAGCTCACTACAATATTGTGGTTTTTTTAAAACTGCTGGGACGCCCGCACATGCGCAGAAGCGCTGCGGCGCGCACAGAGCGTCATCCCCCAGGCTCCGCCCCCTTTCCCGGCTCACCTCTATATATAGAGGCGCGTGCACGCGCACGCGCGCGGGCACGTGCGCCTTCGGCGCTAATTTCAAATATGGTAACAAGGGACAGGAGCCAGGGCCCCTCTTTGCCGCAGGCCGGGGGATGGACAAACACTGCAACATGGCAGAGGAAGCAGTTTCCTATAAGAGAACTCACCATCTGCCTGGACTTTGCTCTGCTGAGAAGAAGCTAGTCCACATGACAAGAAAACATTCCACAGCGGCCTCTAGTGGACAAACACAGGTACCGCAGTCTAATATATTAAATATATATAAAAAAAAATTTTTTTTTTTTTTTTTTTCTTGACCACCTTTAAAAATTATTACATTTTTTTAGTAGTTACAGGCATGCACAGAATTTTGCGGGAATACCTTTAGGTAACAGACAGAAAGACAAATTAGGCTTGGGGGTCCCCTCAATAGAACCAAGTTCCTGAGGGGCCCTCACTTACCTGTTCCCCGCCGCAGGACTTTGTTTGGTCCACAGAAGCCCAAACTTCACCTATCACGGCAGGCATTGTAATCAAACCTTCAGGGACCGGGTTCCCAAGGATTCCACTCCCCTGGACCTGTATAGCACCCTGCACAGAAAACATCTTGGTCGTGGGTATGACCAGAGCTCTGGATCCCAGGGTCCAGCTCTCCTAAGAGAAGCATTACAGGCAAAACCTTGCTCTTCTCTGCAAGGCCCGGGTACCGACCGTTTAGCTATGAAGCTTTTTTGGTCGGATCCGGAATAGCTTACTGAGGCCCAAAAGAACCTGTACGCAAGCTCAGTGAAAAACACATGTTTCTTCTTGGCCAACACCTTAGACACTGGCAAAAAACTGAGGTGCTCCCGGATGGGAGGGGCTTATATAGGGGAGGGTACTTCCGGTTTTGGAAGTTGCCAGTGCCAGCACCTGACGGTATCTATATAACCCATTAGTAATGACTATGTCGCTCTGTGTCCCGTGATGTACGAAAAAGAAATGATTCCTTACACTGAAGATCCCCATAGGCACTGTGCGGTAGGAGGAGGGGATATGATATATTTTTTATTAAACTGTCTTGGAAAGTTCTTCCTCCTGGCACCGAGGGAGTTGCAGAGGAAACTATACCAGCGGAGATCCGAGCCTGAGACCGGGAGTGGGGACACCCAAGGGCAGCTCAGCATCACCCACATCACAGCACCGCTGCAGCAGGGGGACTGGAGCGCCCACCCACCCTCTGCTTCCAGCCGCTGATCACTGCAGGCTTTTGGGGAGAGACCAAGGGGCCCCCCCTTTTATAGCGAGAGGTCACCGCAGCATCCCGGGGACTGAGGTCACTGAGGGCAGAACACCAAGTGTACCCAATCCATACCGCACCCATACTGCAGTCTATACTTCACTTATTCCAAACCTAGACCGCACCTAGACCAACTCTATACCCAGCAGCATATCTACCACAACGCAAACTAGGATTTTTTCAGGGGGCGGCGCAGCTCCCAGGCAGAAGGGACACTACGAGCAGTGGCAGTGGAGGTGCAGACCGCACCCGGGTGACACCTGCCAGAGGGATGACACCAGGGGTGGCCACGGACTGACCGTTCAATGACAGGGGAGCAAAGCGGAAGCAGGAGACGACGATGGCTGCAACCTCCGATCCCAAATGTAGCTTATTTGGCAGAGCAGGTCGGAGTCCCGGTGATGTGATCGTGCCTCAGCAGCCTCGCTACACACAGAGTAGCTGGCGGGTGGATGGGCTGCGGGAAGGTGAGAGTCTGGGGTCGTTTTTTTGGGAGGGGTGGGAGAACCTCCTGGTGTAGTATGGGGGGGATAGGGGAGCTCCACTCTCTCTCAACCCCCTTCTCGTCCCCTCTCTCTCTCTCACCATCTCTTCCCTCACTTCTTCCCCGTTCTCTCTCTCTCTCTCGCTCCATCTCTCTCTCTCACCCCCTCTCACTCTTTCTCTTACCCCCTCTCACTCTCACCCCTCTCACTCTTTCTCTTACCCCCTCTCACTCTCACACCCCTTCTCCTCACCCCCCTCTCTCTCAACCCCCCTCTCTCTCCCCTCACTTCTTCCCTGTTCTCTCGCCCCATCTCTCTCACCCCCTCTCACCACCTTACTCTCTCTCATCCCCCTTCTCCCTCACCCCTCTCACCCCCTCTCTCTCAGCCCCCCTCTCTCTCTCTCCCCATCTCTCCACTCGCCTCTTCCCTGCTCTCTCTCTCTCCCCCCATCTCTCTCACCCCCTCACTCTCTCTCACCCCCCTTCTCCCTCACCCCCTCTCTCTCAACCCCCACTCTCTCTCTCTCCCTGTCTCTATCCTCACCTCTTCTCCGTTCTCTCTTGCCTCATCTCTCTCACCCCCCCCTCTCTCTCACCCCCTCTCACTCTTTCTCTCACCCCCTCTCACTCGCTCTCACACCCCTTCTCCTCACCCTCACCCCCTCTCTCTCTCCCGGTCTCTACCCTCACTTCTTCCCCATTCTCTCGCCCCATCTCTTTCACCCCTCTCACCCCCCTTACTCTCTCTCACCCCCCTTCTCCCTCAACCCCCTCACCCCCTCTCTCTCTCCCCATCTCTCCACTCACCTCTTCCCCGTTCTCTCTCTCTAGCCCCATCTCTCTCACCCCCTCTCACCCCCCTCACTCTCTCTCACCCCCCTTCTCCCTCACCCCCTCTCTCTCAACCCCCCTCTCTCTCTCCCCTCACCTCTTCTCCGTTCTCTCTTGCCCCATCTCTCTCACCCCCTCTCACCCTCTCTCATCCCCTCTCACTCTCTATGTCTCAACCCCCCTCTCTCTCTCCCCCCATCTCTCCTCTCACCTCTCCTCTGTTCTCTCTCGCCCCATCTCTCTCACCCCCCCTCTGTCTCTCACCCCCTCCACCTCTCCGTTTGAAGAGGTGCTCTAATAGGAAGAGGTGGAGCCTGAAGGGAAATGGGTGTAGTTTACAGATGCAGGGGTGGTTTTTAAACAGGAAGGGGTGGGACAAGTTTAGATGGGGGGTTCACCTGATTTTAGTCTTGCCTAGGGCAGCACAAAACCAAATTACACCACTGCCTATACCGCATTATACCGAACCTTTACTGTCTGCATCTGACCCACGTCTACCTTGCACCTGTGCCGAGACTATATCACACCTATACTGTACCTTTACTGCATGCAGGTTAACTGAAACTGTTGCTAGGTCCACCAATGCTTTTAAAGGGCCCCAACGATAGCCGGCAGAATGACTTCTTAAAGGACTTTCCTTCCCATAATAATTATTCTACAAGCCCCCTTTGTTTACCATCCTCCTTTCATTTTGGACAGTACATACCCAGTCAGTCTAGGATTGGCATCAGCACCATAAATGCGCTCTGGCGGTATAGTTCCAGCACTCGGTAGATTAAACTTTACTATCGCCCACTGCTACACGTGAGACGGCCCGGCTACTGTTCACGCCGATCTGGCATCTTATGCCGAGTCCTTATTACTAATCCCTCTGTATGCTGAATAGTGGTATTACCATGGGAATCCATGTTACGCTTATCTAGTTACCAACCATATTGGGTGACAATATATGAAGTTTGTCGTTACCACTTGGCTTGGTGGCGGTTTTCTTTGATAAATATAGCGCTACTACTGGGTCCTAATTCCTTTCAGTGATTGGCTGTGATATTGTATGTTTGTACCCTCAGCCTGGTGTGTCAGAGGGGCTGAGGTTCTGGAGATGATTGAGGCAAAGAGCAGAGGGTCCATCCTACCCAGCGGCTCCTACGGGGGTAGCGCTACACTGGCATTCACCTTCTGCAGCTGCCGGTACCCGTGGCTACATTCCCTCGGTTGCCGTTATCCTCATCTTTTGACCGGCACTGAATCTAAACAATGTAAACCGCACCGTGTTCCCGGGGTCCAGCTCCGCCCACTGCGCTGCATTCCTGACCAACATACACAATAGAGGATGAGGAGTTTATACAATGCGGCATCATGTGACAGAAGGCTGCAGTCCTACCGAGAGGGAGAATCCTAATGTATCTGTGTACAAAAAGGCTTATAGATTTCTGCAGGATTAGACTCCTGACATTCATCTTTGAGCTCCAGTCAGTGACTTTGCCTTGTCTGAAATTATGTCATCATTCTGCTGCAGGCAGGAGGAAGCATTTCTACAGTCTCTCCTCCCCCAGTGATCAGACTTTACATGGTAACTTTGCCAAGATGATGTCATCAGTCTGCTGCAGGCAGGAGGAAGCATTTCCTAAGTCTCCCCTCTCCCAGTGACTTTGACTAGGCTGAGATGATGGTATCAGTCTGCTGCAGGCAGGAGGAAGCATTTCCTAAGTCTCCCCTCTCCCCGTGACTATGCCTAGGCTGAGATGATGTCATCAGTCTGCTGCAGGCAGGAGGAAGCATTTCCTAAGTCTCCCCTCTCCCAGTGACTTTGCCTAGGCTGAGATGATGGTATCAGTCTGCTGCAGGTAGGAGGAAGCATTTCTTCAGTCTCCCCTCTCCCGATGATCAGACTGTACATTGTAACTTTGCCAAGATGTCATTAGTCTGCTGCAGGCAGGAGGAAGCATTTCCTAAGTCTCCCCCGCCCCCCCCCCCCCAGTGACTTTGCCTAGGCTAAGATTATGTCGGTCTGCTGCAGGCAGGAGGAAGCATTTGCTCAGTCTCCCCATCCCCAGACTATACATTGATACTTTGTAGCAAGTCACATAATGTGCATTAGAAGCTGCAGCAAGTCAGATAGAGCCCCGCCCCATTTCCTGCATGGAGGACAACCAGCGTCATCTAGCCCTTTCCTCCAGTCCCACTGCCCCCCCCTTTCATTAATCACGTGGGCTCAGCATCACATGCAGGTGTTACTTAGGGCAGTCTGCATGCAAAAATGGAACACCCCCCCTCCAAACGGGCATCAACCCATCAAGGAATTCTGATATTTGCAAAACTCCTCCCACTGCTTGCATCAGGACTGAGGGCTCCTAAGAGGAGTACTGAGACCCCCACTGGCCCATCCCACCAGCCATGATCTGCCTACATTGCATAGAGAAGCACAGATACCCGGTGATGATTGGGTAAGTAATGAAAATGGAAAGATTTTATTTAGAAATGGTATTATCATATTGATGAGGGGGAGGGGGAACCAGGGAAGGCAAAACATAGACAGAATAAACTTCAGCTCTAAGCCCCCCCCCCCCTTCTCCATCTGAACTTTATCTCTTTTTCCATTGTCTCCATTTGCAGAATTTCTTCAGAAATTCCTCCAGGATGTTCGCAGCCAACCGCTCTCCTTGCCAATTTTATTTTTTTCTCCCGGTGAATCTGGGGTTCACGGTGCCCTGACTTTGCCCCGTGGCACGTCTGGACCTCCAAAGTGGCAATTTTCCCAGTCCTGCCCCCCCCCCCCTTTTCCCTCTTCAGCTTCTTTCCTGGCGGTTTGGGTTTAGTGTTTCACATTCATCTCGGCTTGTCCCCACTTCCTGTCTTTGCAATTTTTTTTTTCTTTTTTTTTTCCTCGGTTTCC
The DNA here is from genome assembly GCA_029206835.1 of Rana muscosa. Classification (NCBI taxonomy): domain Eukaryota; kingdom Metazoa; phylum Chordata; class Amphibia; order Anura; family Ranidae; genus Rana; species Rana muscosa. Next base: position 207,979,416 of record CM055119.1, on the reverse strand, counting down.
AAAAATTAGTTTCAGGCAGAAGGAGAAAGAGAAGGAGCGAGCCGGAGGGAGACGGCGGCGGCGGGCGATCGGCGGAGAGCCGCGGGGATAACGGTGAGGAGACATTTAACTCCTAATGCAAAAAAATTGTTTCCAATTTTCTGAAATGATTTGTAACTTTGTAACAGAGACTTGTAGAAGAATCGATCCTCCGGACCTGGATGTGAGGGGATCGCTGGGAGGAGGGGGGGCTGCTTTTATTTTCGGGGTGTAAATTTATAAAGCAGCGAATCTGACATTCACCAAACATTCACCGCAGGTGAATCTTCCTGGAGCATGTGTTTTCAATAAGGTGACGGGCGATTGTGTGACGGGCGATTGTGTGACGGGCGATTGTGTGACGGGCGATTGTGTGGCGGGCGATTGTGTGACGGGCGATTGTGTGACGGGCGATTGTGTGGTGAAAGATTGTGTGACGGCCGATTGTGTGGCTGGCGATTGTGTGACGGGCGATTGTGTGGTGGGAGATTGTGTGACGGCCGATTGTGTGACGGGCGATTGTATGGCGGGCGATTGTGTGACGGGAGATTGTGTGACGGGCGATTGTGTGGCTGGCGACTGTGTGACGGGCGATTGTGTGGCTGGCGATTGTGTGACGGGCGATTGTGTGACGGGCGATTGTGTGACGAGCGATTGTGTGACGGGCGATTGTGTGACGGACGATTGTGTGACGGGCGATTGTGTGGCAGGCGATTGTGTGACGGACGATTGTGTGACGGCCGATTGTGTGACGGACGATTGTGTGACGGGCGATTGTGTGGCTGGCGATTGTGTGACGGGCGATTGTGTGGCTGGCGATTGTGTGACGGACGACTGTGTGACGGGCGATTGTGTGGCTGGCGATTGTGTGGCTGGCGATTGTGTGACGGGTGATTGTGTGGTGGGAGATTGTGTGACGGCCGATTGTGTGGCGGGCGATTGTATGGCGGGCGATTGTGTGACGGGAGATTGTGTGACGGGCGATTGTGTGGCTGGCGATTGTGTGACGGGTGATTGTGTGGCGGGCGATTGTGTGACGGGCGATTGTGTGGCGGGCGATTGTGTGGCGGGCGATTGTGTGACGGGCGATTGTGTGACGGGCGATTGTGTGACGGGCGATTGTGTGACGTGCGATTGTGTGACGGGGGTCGGATGCAGCAATCTGCGACCTTCCACCGAGAATTCCGCACATTTCCCAGACCCCAGTGACAACATTTCAGCACCCAGCGCGGAGCGTCCGATCTCTGATTGGGTGCCGGGCTGCTCGCTGTGTGTACAGCCGATCGTTTATTTGTTTGTACAGGAAATAAGGAGGAATGTATCTATTGCTGGGACTGTCTGCTGATGCTTGAGACCCAACAGATGGAAATCTCAATGATGAGAAGAAGAAATACACTTTGTATGTTATAATAAGACCTGGGATCAGGGTGGGTGGAGATTTAAAGTGGATCCAAAGCCAAAACATTTTTTGTTGTTGTGTGGAAGGATTAGAACCCATGTCAGGTTTTTATTGCTTGGAAAGTGAATGAATGGCGCTGGAAACCTGAGGCTTTTTTATATATTTATTTTACAAATATTTATTTTATATATTTATATCATTTTATTGTTGTCATCCAATAGTATGGTGGTGATGTATTTGTATTATTTGTTTATTTATTATTATTTTACTTATTTATTTTATATTTATATAAATATATATATATATATAAATATATATATATATATATATATATATATATATATATATATACATACAGGGCCGCCATCAGGGGGGTACAGGCAGTACACCTGTAAGGGGTCGGAGGTGCCCAGGGGCCCGGATGGCAACCCCCCCCTTTTTTTTTTTTTTTTTTTTTGTAATTTCATTATTTTTTTTATTTTTTATTTATTTATTTTTTGTTTCATTATTTTTTTTATTTCTTTTATTTTTTTTTGTAAGGGGCCCAGAGGTCCCCAGGGCCCCAGGTGGCAACCCCCCTTTTCTTTTTTAAATTTTTATTTTTATTTTTTTAAACTTTTTTTTTAAATTTCATTATTTTTTTTATTTTATTTTTTTATTTTTTTGTAAGGGGCCCAGAGGTCCCAGAGGCCCAGGGGTCCCCAGGGCCCTGGATGGCAACCCCCCTTTTATTTTTTTCATAAAACATTTTTTTTATAAATGTTATTTTTTATTTTTTTTGTAAGGGGCCCAGAGGTCCCCAGAGGCCCGGATGGCATCTCCCCCCTTTTTTTTTGTTCTTTTTTTTTGTTCATCAGCACCCCGACCTCAACAAATCGCAGCGACAGTCCCCCCCCCTCTTCTCAATTCGTAACACCCCCCCCCCCGCTTCTCAATTCACGGCAGCCCCCCCCGCCTCTCAAATTGCGGCAGCAGCACCCCCCAGTTCTCCTTTGCTCCAGGGGGCGCATGCCTGAAGCTGTGTAAGGGGCCCCAAAATTCCTGATGGCGGCCCTGTAAATATACAGTATCTCACAAAAGTAAGTACACCCCATCAGTCACATTTGTGTAAATCTTTTCTTGTATCTTTTCATGTGACAACACTGGAGAAATGACACTTGTGTACAGCTTGTATAACAGTGTAAATTTGCTGTCCCCTCATAATAACCCAACCCACAGCCATTAATGTCTAAACCGCTGGCAACAAAAGTCAGTACACCCCTAAGTGAAAATGTCCAAATTGGGCCCAAAGTGTCAATATTTTGTGTGGCCGCCATTATTTTCCAGCACTGCCTTAACCCTCTTGGGCATGGAGGTCACCAGATCTTCACAGGTTGTCACTGGAGTCCTCTTCCCCGCCTCCATGATGACATCACAGAGCTGGTGGATGTTAGAGACCTTGCGCTCCCAAAGACAACCTCTGGATATGACGCTGAGCACGCGCATTCAACTTCTTTGGTGGACCATGGCGGGGCCTGTTCTGAGGGGAACCTGTCCTGTTATACCGCTGTATGGTCTTGGCCACCGTGCTGCAGCTCCGTTTCAGGGTCTTGGAAATCTTCTTCTAGCCTAGGGCCCAGTGATGGTGAACCTTGGCACCCAAGATGTTTTGGAACTACGTTTCCCATGATGCTCAACCACACTGCAGAGTGCATGAGCATCATGGGAAATGTAGTTCCAAAACATCTGGGGTGCCAAGGTTTGCCATCACTGGTCTCGGCCATCTTTATGTAGAGCAACAATTCTTTTTTTTCAGATCCTCAGAGAGTTCTTTGCCATGAGGTGCCATGTTGTACTTCCAGTGACCAGTATGAGAGAGTGAGAGCGATAACACCAAATTTATCACACCTGCTCCCCATTCACACCTGAGACCTTGTAACACTAACGAGTCACATGACACCGGGTGAGGGAAAATGGCTAATTGGGGCCAATTTGGACATTTTCACTTAGGGGTGTACTCACTTTTGTTGCCAGCGGTTTAGACATTAATGGCTGTGTGTTGAGTTATTTTGAGGGGAGAGGAAATTTACACCGTTATACAAGCTGTACACTCACTACTTTACATTGTAGCAAAGTGTCATTTCTTCAGTGTTGTCACATGAAAAGATACAAGAAAATATTTACAAAAATCAGAGGGGTGTACTTACTTTTGTGAGATACTGTATATATATGTATATATGTATATATATATATATATATATATATATATATAAATTATTTTATATATTTACTTTACATTCTTGTTCTCATCCAATAGTATAGTGGTGGTGTACTTATATTAAATATATTTATTTATTATTTTATATATTTTTTTAATGTGTTATTTTACATTTTTTTTTCATTATATATATATATATATATTTATTTTTTTTCATTTTATATATTTATATTCAATTGTTGTTTTTATCCAATAAATAGTATAGCAGTGGTGTATTTATGTTTAATATATTTATGTATTATTTTTTACATTTATTTTATATTTTTGTTTATTATTTCATATATTTATTTATTTTATATTATTGTTGTCGTCCTTTAGTATGCGGACAGTGTAGACTTTCAGGCCGGTAGCGTTCACCTTGGGTTGTGAAATGGAAGGGTGAGCCTTCAATTGAAGCTTTTCTACACAGTGATATTAAAGTCTAGATACAAGTTTCTTCCAATGGCAGATTGTTTAGAAAGTCAATGCATTTCGGGGGCTGTAGCTCCACCTTCTTTATCGGATTATCAAGGTTTATAAAAATGAAACAATGTATACAGACTGATGGTAATTGTATCTAGAACCAGAACAGATGCAGCACAAATCCACAAATGATATATTTACTATCCAGTCTGTATACATTGTATTCTTCATCCGGTCCGGTCTGTATACATTGTATTCTTCTTCCGGTCCGGTCTGTATACATTGTATCCTTCATCCGGTCCAGTCTGTATACATTGTATCCTTCATCCGGTCCAGTCTGTATACATTGTATTCTTCATCCGGTCCGGTCTGTATACATTGTATTCTTCTTCCGGTCCGGTCTGTATACATTGTATCCTTCATCCGGTCCAGTCTGTATACATTGCATTCTTCTTCCGGTCCGGTCTGTATACATTGTATTCTTCTTCCGGTCCGGTCTGTATACATTGTATCCTTCATCCGGTCCGGTCTGTATATATTGTATTCTTCATCCGGTCCAATCTGTATACATTGTATTCTTCTTCCGGTCCGGTCTGTATACATTGTATCCTTCATCCGGTCCAGTCTGTATACATTGCATTCTTCTTCCGGTCCGGTCTGTATACATTGTATCCTTCATCCGGTCCGGTCTGTATACATTGTATCCTTCACCCGGTCCAGTCTGTATACATTGTATTCTTCATCCGGTCCAGTCTGTATACATTGTATCCTTCATCCGGTCCGGTCTGTATACATTGCATTCTTCTTCCGGTCCGGTCTGTATACATTGTATCCTTCACCCGGTCCAGTCTGTATACATTGTATTCTTCATCCGGTCCAGTCTGTATACATTGTATTCTTCATCCGGTCCAGTCTGTATACATTGTATTCTTCTTCCAGACCGGTCTGTATACATTGTATCCTTCATCTGGTCCGGTCTGTATACATTGTATTCTTCATCCGTTCCAGTCTGTATACATTGTATTCTTCTTCCGGTCCGGTCTGTATACATTGTATCCTTCATCCGGTCCAGTCTGTATACATTGCATTCTTCTTCCGGTCCGGTCTGTATACATTGTATCCTTCATCCGGTCTGGTCTGTATACATTGTATTCTTCATCCGGTCCAGTCTGTATACATTGTATTCTTCTTCCGGTCCGGTCTGTATACATTGTATCCTTCATCCGGTCCAGTCTGTATACATTGTATTCTTTATCCGGTCCAGTCTGTATACATTGTATTCTTCTTCCGGTCCGGTCTGTATACATTGTATCCTTCATCCGGTCCAGTCTGTATACATTGTATTCTTCATCCGGTCCAGTCTGTATACATTGTATTCTTCATCCGGTCCAGTCTGTATACATTGTATTCTTCTTCCGGTCCGGTCTGTATACATTGTATCCTTCATCTGGTCCGGTCTGTATGCATTGTATTCTTCATCCGGTCCGGTCTGTATACATTGTATTCTTCATCCGGTCCAGTCTGTATACATTGTATTCTTCTTCCGGTCCGGTCTGTATACATTGTATCCTTCATCCGGTCCGGTCTGTATACATTGTATCCTTCATCCGGTCTGGTCTGTATACATTGTATTCTTCATCCGGTCCAGTCTGTATACATTGTATTCTTCTTCCGGTCCGGTCTGTATACATTGTATCCTTCATCCGGTCCGGTCTGTATACATTGTATCCTTCATCCGGTCCGGTCTGTATACATTGTATCCTTCATCCGGTCCAGTCTGTATACATTGTATCCTTCATCCGGTCCAGTCTGTATACATTGTATTCTTCATCCGGTCCGGTCTGTATACATTGTATTCTTCTTCCGGTCCGGTCTGTATACATTGTATCCTTCATCCGGTCCAGTCTGTATACATTGCATTCTTCTTCCGGTCCGGTCTGTATACATTGTATTCTTCTTCCGGTCCGGTCTGTATACATTGTATCCTTCATCCGGTCCGGTCTGTATATATTGTATTCTTCATCCGGTCCAATCTGTATACATTGTATTCTTCTTCCGGTCCGGTCTGTATACATTGTATCCTTCATCCGGTCCAGTCTGTATACATTGCATTCTTCTTCCGGTCCGGTCTGTATACATTGTATCCTTCATCCGGTCCGGTCTGTATACATTGTATCCTTCACCCGGTCCAGTCTGTATACATTGTATTCTTCATCCGGTCCAGTCTGTATACATTGTATCCTTCATCCGGTCCGGTCTGTATACATTGCATTCTTCTTCCGGTCCGGTCTGTATACATTGTATCCTTCACCCGGTCCAGTCTGTATACATTGTATTCTTCATCCGGTCCAGTCTGTATACATTGTATTCTTCATCCGGTCCAGTCTGTATACATTGTATTCTTCTTCCAGACCGGTCTGTATACATTGTATCCTTCATCTGGTCCGGTCTGTATACATTGTATTCTTCATCCGTTCCAGTCTGTATACATTGTATTCTTCTTCCGGTCCGGTCTGTATACATTGTATCCTTCATCCGGTCCAGTCTGTATACATTGCATTCTTCTTCCGGTCCGGTCTGTATACATTGTATTCTTCATCCGGTCCGGTCTGTATACATTGTATTCTTCTTCCGGTCTGGTCTGTATACATTGTATCCTTCATCCGGTCCAGTCTGTATACATTGTATTCTTTATCCGGTCCAGTCTGTATACATTGTATTCTTCTTCCGGTCCGGTCTGTATACATTGTATCCTTCATCCGGTCCAGTCTGTATACATTGTATTCTTCATCCGGTCCAGTCTGTATACATTGTATTCTTCATCCGGTCCAGTCTGTATACATTGTATTCTTCTTCCGGTCCGGTCTGTATACATTGTATCCTTCATCTGGTCCGGTCTGTATGCATTGTATTCTTCATCCGGTCCGGTCTGTATACATTGTATTCTTCATCCGGTCCAGTCTGTATACATTGTATTCTTCTTCCGGTCCGGTCTGTATACATTGTATCCTTCATCCGGTCCGGTCTGTATACATTGTATCCTTCATCCGGTCTGGTCTGTATACATTGTATTCTTCATCCGGTCCAGTCTGTATACATTGTATTCTTCTTCCGGTCCGGTCTGTATACATTGTATCCTTCATCCGGTCCGGTCTGTATACATTGTATCCTTCATCCGGTCCGGTCTGTATACATTGTATCCTTCATCCGGTCTGGTCTGTATACATTGTATTCTTCATCCGGTCCGGTCTGTATACATTGTATCCTTCATCCGGTCCGGTCTGTATACATTGTATTCTTCATCCGGTCCGGTCTGTATACATTGTATCCTTCATCCGGTCCGGTCTGTATACATTGTATCCTTCATCCGGTCCGGTCTGTATACATTGTATCCTTCATCCGGTCTGGTCTGTATACATTGTATTCTTCATCCGGTCCGGTCTGTATACATTGTATCCTTCATCCGGTCCGGTCTGTATACATTGTATCCTTCATCCGGTCTGGTCTGTATACATTGTATTCTTCATCCGGTCCAGTCTGTATACATTGTATTCTTCTTCCGGTCCGGTCTGTATACATTGTATCCTTCATCCGGTCCAGTCTGTATACATTGTATTCTTTATCCGGTCCAGTCTGTATACATTGTATTCTTCTTCCGGTCCGGTCTGTATACATTGTATCCTTCATCCGGTCCAGTCTGTATACATTGTATTCTTCATCCGGTCCAGTCTGTATACATTGTATTCTTCATCCGGTCCAGTCTGTATACATTGTATTCTTCATCCGGTCCGGTCTGTATACATTGTATTCTTCATCCGGTCCGGTCTGTATGCATTGTGTCCTTCATCCGGTCCGGTCTGTATACATTGTATCCTTCATCCGGTCCAGTCTGTATACATTGTTTCCCATCTGTTCTGATGAAGGGGATAATTTCTGCCTCCTGAATCATGTTGGCTCTATCTGATCTCACATTGGAAAAGATTTGTGCCTGGGCTAATAATTAGTGTAACACGTGAAAGGTAAATTAAGAGGAAAGGAAACAAAAGAGGAAAGGAAAGCAAAAGGAAAGGGAAAAAGGAAAGGAAAAAGAAAAGGAAAGAAGAGGAGAGAAAAGAAAGGAAAGGAGAAAGGAAAAGAGAAAGGAAAAGTAGGAAGAAAGGGGAAAGGAAATGAAAGAGAAAAAGGAAAGGAAAAGAAAGAGGTGAGGAAAGCAGAAAGAAAAGGGAAAGGGAAGGAAAGAGAGAAAAGGAAAGGAAAATTAAGAGGAGAGGAAAGGAAAAGAAAAAAGAAAGGACAGGAAAGAGGAAAGGAAAAATAAGAGAAAGAGAAAGGAAAGGACATGACAGAGGAAAGTAAAGGAAAGGGGAAAGGAAAGAGGCAAGGAAAGCAAATAGAAAGAGAAAGGAAAGAGAAAAAGGAAAGGAAAGAAGAGGAGAGAACGGCAAATGAAAGGAGAAAGGAAAAGAGAAAAGTAAGAGGAAAGGAAAGGAAAGGGGAAAGGAAAAGAAAGAGAAAAGGGAAAAGGAAAAGAAAGAGGTGAGGAAAGGAAAGGGGAAAGGAAAAATAAGAGAAATAGAAAGGAAAGGACAGAGGAAAGAAAAAGAAAAAGGAAAGGGGAAAGGAAAGGAAAGAGGAAAAGAGAAAGAAAGAGAAAAGGAAAGGAAAGAGAGGAAAGGAAAGGAAAGAGGAAAGAAAAGTTGAAAGAGGAAAAGAAAAAGGAAAGGAAAATTTGGAGGAAAGGAAAGGGGAAAGGAAAAGAAAGAGTAAAGAGGAAAGGAAAGAAAAGGGGAAAGGAGAGGAGAGAAAAGGAGAGGAAAGAAAAGGAAACTAAAGAGGAAGGGAAAGTAAAGAACAGAAGGAAGGAAAAGAAAAAAGAAAGGAAAGGAAAAATAAGAGAAGGGAAAGGGGAGAGGAAAGGAGAAGGGAAAGGAAAGATTTATGTATTATAAAGTAAAAAAAAATAATAAAAAAAAAAAACAAAGTAAAATGTATGATTCATTTATAATAAATGAAGTAATGTCCTCCATGTCTGATGATTAGGGAGGAAATGTTGGCGTGTCGGATGCCTTCGGGGTCGGAACTCTTTGCAGAACGTCGTCAGAACTTGTCTATTTATTGCCCAACAATCATTTCCTGGTTATCATATAAAGAGATCTCATTAGAACAGAAGAGGAGCACACCCAGAATTCAGTGATGGGAGTTTTATTTCAAGGCCAGAGAGATAAACATTATATTCACTTTACCAATAATCCATATATTAATAATCCATGTAACATCTACATGACATCCAGTGTACAGATCATTTACACCGATTGATTACACAGAGACATTGCCAATAGCAGAGCAGTCAGGTGACCCCACATTTCGGGGTACACCATCCCCCGAGGAGGACCTTAGAAGTCATTAGCCCTCTATGTACAGTGTATGTTACATGGATTATTGATAAAATAAATATAATAAATATCTTCCTGGCTGTGATATAAAACAGACTGTGTGCGTTTGGGGCCGCTCACCTGCATGCCTGTCCATTTAGGATGAGCTTGGGGGGGGGGAGGGGTGCAAGGTGCAGCCATTGCCCCCCCCCATACACCTACATGGGCCGCCTGCACGCAGCACCGGGCATCTGCTGAAGCCGAATAAACAATTTAGGCCGTTCCTGGTCTCTATCCGTGGGAATGAGGTCACAATGATCTTCTTTTGTCTGATAAATATCACATTGAATGCGTTATGCTGTGACGGTTCAATAGCTACAAAAGGAAAAAAAACAGAGTTGATCCTGCCAGAAATCCACTGCTGTCCTGTATTCTGCAACATTTACTATCCCCTGTCTGGTTTATCTCTGTGGACTACAGAGCGCATCCCTCCATGGTATGGGGGATGGTGGGGAGGTCTGTAGTCCTGTCTTAGGGTGACAACACTACTCCTCCTTAGATACAGTACAGTGAGTGATCGTTGTCACCATAGAACAGGAAGTGTGTCAGGGCTATAGAACCCCTCCCCCATATATGAGAGAGCTGAAGAGAGGGAGAGGTGTTCTGTAGTCCTGACACACTTCCTGTTCTTTGGTGACAACGCTACTCCCCTATGGGTACAGTACAGTGAGTGAATGTTATCACTTTAGGACAGGAAGTGTTTTAAGACTATAGAACATCCCCCCCTATGTGGGGGAGATGAAGAGAGGGAGAGGTGTTCTGTAGTCCTGACACACTTCCTGTCCTATGGTGACAACGCTACTTCCCTATGGATACAGTGCAGTGAGTGTTGTCACCCTAGAACAGGAAGTGTGTCAGGATTATAAAACCCTTCCCCCTATATGAGGGAGATGAAGAGGAGGTGTTCTGTAGTCCTGACACACTTCCTGTCCTAGGGTGACAACGCTACTCCCCTATGGATACAGTACAGTGAGTGAGTGTTGGCACCCTAGGACCGGAAATGTGTTAGTGACAGGATCACCAGGTGAAAATAAAGAAATAATAGTCTCAAAAAAAACAAAAAACGAATGCAGCCGCCACCCCTTAGGACGGGTACGCTGCCATATATGACATTTATTCTGTGTTCCCAGAGGTGCCCTGGGTGTATTAGGACCTTTAGAAAGCCCCTGATCCTGCCAGAAATTCAGTTTCCCTGTTACTTTGTTGTTATCAGCTTCCCCAGGGTTCATTTATGAGCTACAGAACACCTCCCCCACTATGCAATGTAGTGAGCAGAAAAGAAGATGTCCATCGTCCAAATCAGGAGAGCATCCTAGCATGACAACGCTGCTTCCCCATAGATACAATATGGTGAGTGTTGTCACCCGAGGACAGGAAGTGTGTTACTGGCGGGATCACCTGCTGGGCCAATTCTGACACTTCTCTCATATATGTCAAAATCGTTTTTTGTTTTGCTAGAAAATTACTTAGAACCCCCAAACCTTATATATATATATATATATATATATATATATATATATATATTTTTTTTTTGTTGTTTTGTTTTAGCAGGGACCCTAGAGAATAAAATGGCGGTTGTTGCAATTTTTTTATGTCACACGATATTTGCGCTGCAATTTTTCAAACGCAATTTTTTGGGAAAAAAAATAAACTTTAATGAGTAATAATAATAATAAAAAACAAAAACACATTATATAACACAATTTTTTTGTAAAATGTAAAAGATGATGTTACACCGAATAAATAGATACCTAACATGTCACGCTTTAAAATTGCGCACACTGGTGGAATGGCGGCAAAATGCAGTAATAAAAAATCTCCGTAGGCGACGCTTTCGATTTGTTTTTTTTTACATATGACGTTCACGGCGATAACTCACATGTGTGGTGCGAATACCGTTTACATATGCGGGCGCGACCTGCGTAACGCATTCACCACTGTGCGCAAACACGGGGGGATGGGGGCGCTTTAACTTTTTTTTTTTTATTATTATTATTTCTTTTCAGCAGCGCATTGCGGGCGGTTTTAACCCTTTCTCGGCCGCTAGCGAGGAGGGGTAAAACCGCCCCCCGCTAGCGGCCGAAATGCGCCGCAAATCCACCCATAGCGTCTGCGGTAAAAATGGCGGCGTTTTGCCGCCGACGCTATGGGCGCTCCAGTGTGAAAGGGCTCTTAGAGATGATTTCCCAGTCATTTCCGGGCTTACCGGAGCTGTCGGTAAAGCCCGGAAGCGATCCGATGCGGCCGTTCGCTGGGCAGGAAGTCAAGTGAGAGCAAGATGGCCCCCCTTTGTCTCTATGGCCTTGGAGGACTGGAGCGACCTTAGACGTCACTTCCGATTTTCGGTTGAAAGTAATTGATTTTTTTTCATTTTTTAAAGTCAAAATGCAAAAAAAAAAAAAAAAAAAAAGGGTTTCTCTTTTGCTTTTAAAGGTAGATTTGGGGTCTTTTGTCTCCCGATCTCCACATAAAGAGGACCTGTCATCTCTTATTTCTATTACATGAGATCTCCATAAAGAGGACCTGTCACCTCTTATTTCTATTACATGAGATCTCCATAAAGAGGACCTGTCATCTCTTATTTCTATTACATGAGATCTCCATAAAGAGGACCTGTCATCTCTTATTTCTATTACATGAGATCTCCCCATAAAGAGGACCCATCATCTCTTATTTCTATTACATGAGATCTCCATAAAGAGGACCTGTCATCTCTTATTTCTATTACATGAGATCTCCATAAAGAGGACCTGTCACCTCTTATTTCTATTACATGAGATCTCCATAAAGAGGACCTGTCATCTCTTATTTCTATTACATGAGATCTCCATAAAGAGGACCTGTCATCTCTTATTTCTATTACATGAGATCTCCATAAAGAGGACCTGTCATCTCTTATTTCTATTACATGAGATCTCCATAATGAGGACCTGTCATCTCTTATTTCTATTACATGAGATCTCCATAAAGAGGACCTGTCACCTCTTATTTATATTACATGGGATCTCCATAAAGAGGACCTGTCATCTCTTATTTCTATTACATGAGATCTCCATAAAGAGGACCTGTCATCTCTTATTTCTATTACATGAGATCTCTCCATAAAGAGGACCTGTCATCTCTTATTTCTATTACATGGGATCTCCATAAAGAGGACCTGTCATCTCTTATTTCTATTACATGAGATCTCCATAAAGAGGACCTGTCATCTCTTATTTCTATTACATGAGATCTCCATAAAGAGGACCTGTCATCTCTTATTTCTATTACATGAGATCTCCATAATGAGGACCTGTCATCTCTTATTTCTATTACATGAGATCTCCATAAAGAGGACCTGTCATCTCTTATTTCTATTACATGAGATCTCCATAAAGAGGACCTGTCATCTCTTATTTCTATTACATGAGATCTCCATAAAGAGGACCTGTCACCTCTTATTTCTATTACATGAGATCCCCATAAAGAGGACCTGTCATCTCTTATTTCTATTACATGAGATCTCCCCATAAAGAGGACCTGTCATCTCTTATTTCTATTACATGAGATCTCCATAAAGAGGACCCGTCATCTCTTATTTCTATTACATGAGATCTCCATAAAGAGGACCTGTCATCTCTTATTTCTATTACATGAGATCTCCCCATAAAGAGGACCTGTCATCTCTTATTTCTATTACATGAGATCTCCATAAAGAGGACCTGTCATCTCTTATTTCTATTACAAAAGATCTCCATAAAAAGGACCTGCCATCTCTTATTTCTATTACATGAGATCTCCATAAAGAGGACCTGTCATCTCTTATTTCTATTACATGAGATCCCCATAAAGAGGACCTGTCATCTCTTATTTCTATTACATGAGATCTCCATAAAGAGGACCTGTCATCTCTTATTTCTATTACATGAGATCTCTCCATAAAGAAGACCTGTCATCTCTTATTTCTATTACATGGGATCTCCATAAAGAGGACCTGTCATCTCTTATTTCTATTACATGAGATCTCCATAAAGAGGACCTGTCATCTCTTATTTCTATTACATGAGATCTCCATAAAGAGGACCTGTCATCTCTTATTTCTATTACAAAAGATCTCCATAAAAAGGACCTGTCATCTCTTATTTCTATTACATGAGATCTCCATAAAGAGGACCTGTCATCTCTTATTTCTATTACATGAGATCTCCATAAAGAGGACCTGTCATCTCTTATTTCTATTCCATGAGATCTCCATAAAGAGGACCTGTCATCTCTTATTTCTATTACATGAGATCTCTCCATAAAGAGAACCTGTCATCTCTTATTTCTATTACATGAGATCTCCATAAAGAGGACCTGTCATCTCTTATTTCTATTACATGATCTCTCCATAAAGAGGACCTGTCATCTCTTATTTCTATTACATGAGATCTCCATAAAGAGGACCTGTCATCTCTTATTTCTATTACATGAGATCTCCATAAAGAGGACCTGTCATCTCTTATTTCTATTACATGAGATCTCCATAAAGAGGACCTGTCATTTCTTATTTCTATTACATGAGATCTCTCCATAAAGAGGACCTGTCATCTCTTATTTATATTACATGAGATCTCCATAAAGAGGACCTGTCATCTCTTATTTCTATTACTAAAGATCTCCATAAAAAGGACCTGCCATCTCTTATTTCTATTACATGAGATCTCCATAAAGAGGACCTGTCATCTCTTATTTCTATTACATGAGATCCCCATAAAGAGGACCTGTCATCTCTTATTTCTATTACATGAGATCTCCATAAAGAGGACCTGTCATCTCTTATTTCTATTACATGAGATCTCTCCATAAAGAAGACCTGTCATCTCTTATTTCTATTACATGGGATCTCCATAAAGAGGACCTGTCATCTCTTATTTATATTACATGAGATCTCCATAAAGAGGACCTGTCATTTCTTATTTCTATTACATGAGATCTCCATAAAGAGGACCTGTCATCTCTTATTTCTATTACATGAGATCTCCATAAAGAGGACCTGTCATCTCTTATTTCTATTACATGAGATCTCTCCATAAAGAAGACCTGTCATCTCTTATTTCTATTACATGAGATCTCCATAAAGAGGACCTGTCCTCCCTTATTTCTATTACATGAGATCTCTCCATAAAGAGGACCTGTCATCTCTTATTTCTATTAAATGAGATCTCTCCATAAAGAGGACCTGTCATCTCTTATTTATATTTCATGAGATCTCTCCATAAAGAGGACCTGTCATCTCTTATTTCTATTACAAAAGATCTCCATAAAAAGGACCTGTCATCTCTTATTTCTATTACATGAGATCTCCATAAAGAGGACCTGTCATCTCTTATTTCTATTCCATGAGATCTCCATAAAGAGGACCTGTCATCTCTTATTTCTATTACATGAGATCTCCATAAAGAGGACCTGTCATCTCTTATTTCTATTACATGAGATCTCTCCATAAAGAGGACATGTCATCTCTTATTTCTATTACATGAGATCTCCATAAAGAGGACCTGTCATCTCTTATTTCTATTACATGAGATCTCTCCATAAAGAGGACCTGTCATCTCTTATTTATATTTCATGAGATCTCCATAAGGAGGACCTGTCATCTCTTATTTCTATTAAATGAGATCTCTCCATAAAGAGGACCTGTCATCTCTTATTTATATTTCATGAGATCTCTCCATAAAGAGGACCCGTCGTCTCTTATTTCTATTACATGAGATCTCCATAAAGAGGACCTGTCATCTCTTATTTATATTTCATGAGATCTCTCCATAAAGAGGACCTGTCATCTCTTATTTCTATTACATGAGATCTCCATAAAGAGGACCTGTCATCTCTTATTTCTATTACATGAGATCTCTCCATAAAGAGGACCTGTCATCTCTTATCTCTATTACAAGGGATGTTTATATTCTTTGTAGTAGGAATAAAAGTGATAAAAAAAAAAAAAAATTAGGGGACAGTGTAGAAATAAAAAATAAAAAATACAATAAATAATTAATAATAATAATAAAAAAAATGTAAACCGCCCTATCTCTCCGTTTTCACGTGCAGAAACAAATGCATATAGTAAGGCGCGCCAACATATGTAAACGGCGTTCAAACCACACACGTGAGGTATCGCCGCGATCCTTAGAGCAAGAGCAATAATTCTAGCACTAGACCTCATCTGTGACTCCAAACTGGTAACCTGTAAAAAATTTGAAAGTGTCACCTATGGAGATTTTTAAGTACTATAGTTTGTCGCCATTCCAGGAGTGTGCGCAATTTTTTATAGCATAACATGTTAGGTATCTATTTACTCGGTGTAACGTTTTTTTTTGTTACATTATACAAAAACATTGGATAAATATTCTGTTTATTTTTTTGGAATTTCATTAAAATGTATTTTTTTCCCAAAAATTTGCATTTGAAAGACAGCTCTGCTAATACCGTCAGATATAAAATATAGCAACGATCACCATTTTATTCTCTAGGGTCTCTGCTAAAAATATATATATATATATATATATATATATATATATATATATATATATATATATATATATATATATATAATTTTTGGGGGGTTCTTAGTAATTGTCTAGCAAAAAATACTTATTTAAACTTGTAAACAAAAAGTTCCAGAAAAAGCCAGGCGCATCTACCAACTTGGGGGAAGGGTGGTGTTTCAGCTTCGGAATGATAAGACGGTTGAAGACGGTACGAATCCCACGTCTGTTCTCTCCGGGGTCCCGTCTTATCGGAGGCCTCCTTGGAACGAGATGGAAACTCTTTGCTGGGGACATTTTTGGAATTGTGTTCTCGGAACTCTATGCGTCTGTAATGGATCTCTGAACGCTCGGGGTGAGGGGTGAGCGCAGCACTTACCCCATGCCGGGCCCTTCCATCTCCATCTTCTGACAGCTTTGAGCACTTCTCATCTTTCTCCTGAGGGGAGGAAGTCCCCCGAACTCCATAAACTTAACAGCCGGGGGAAAAGTCACATTTTTGTGGCCGCAGAAGATTTGAAGAAGCAGATGAGAGTGTTGGGGGATGGTGCTGATGGGGGATCAAGGTTTAGGATTGAGGGTCTGATGTGTTTTTTTGATTGAGGATATGCAGTGTTTTTGGACTCAGATCTGAAATTACTGGACACTTAAGTCCAAAAGCACACCAGATAATCAATCTCAATCAGTCCTTAGATTGAAATCTGCTATGTTTTGGGTTGAAGGTCCGGTCTGTCATTAGATTGAGGATCCGGTAAATCCTTAGATTGAGGATCCGGTTTGCACTTAGATTGGGGATCCGGTTTGCACTTAGATTGAGGATCCGGTGAGTCCTTAGATTGAGGATCCGGTAAATCCTTAGAT
The DNA here is from genome assembly GCA_029206835.1 of Rana muscosa. Taxonomy (NCBI): domain Eukaryota; kingdom Metazoa; phylum Chordata; class Amphibia; order Anura; family Ranidae; genus Rana; species Rana muscosa. The sequence goes on along the minus strand of CM055119.1, from coordinate 207,962,541 downwards.
TGAGGATCCGGTTTGCACTTAGATTGGGGATCTGGTTTGCACTTAGATTGAGGATCCGGTGAGTCCTTAGATTGAGGATCCGGTGTGAACTTAGATTGAGGATCCGGTGAGTCCTTAGATTGAGGATCCGGTGTGTTCTTAGATTGAGGATCTTGTGTGTTTTTGGGTTGAGGGTCCGGTGTGTCCTTAGATTGAGGATCCGGGTGAGTCCTTAGATTGAGGATCCGGTGAGTCCTTAGATTGAGGATCCGGTGTGTCTTTAGATTGAGGGGCCGGTGAGTCCTTAGATTGAGGATCCGGTGAGTCCTTAGATTGAGGATCCAGTGTGAACTTAGATTGAGGATCCGGTGTGTCCTTGGATTGAGGATCTTGTGTGTTTTTGGGTTGAGGGTCCGGTGTGTCCTTAGATTGAGGATCCGGTGAGTCCTTAGATTGAGGATCCGGTGTGTCTTTAGATTGAGGATCCGGTGAGTCCTTAGATTGAGGATCTGGTGTGTACTTAGATTGAGGATCCGGTGTGTCCTTAGATTGAGGATCTTGTGTGTTTTTGGGTTGAGGGTCCAGTGTGACCTTAGATTGAGGATCCGGTGTGTCTTTAGATTGAGGATCCGGTGAGTCCTTTAGATTGAGGATCTGGTGTGTACTTAGATTGAGGATCTTGTGTGTTTTTGGGTTGAGGGTCCGGTGTGACCTTAGATTGAGGATCTGGTGTGTCCTTAGCTTGAGGATCTGGTGTGTTCTTAGCTTGAGGGTCCAGTGTGTCCCTTTATTGACTCAGATCTGAAGTTACTGGACACTTAAGTCCAAAAGCACACTAGATCCTCAATCTCAATTAGTCCTTAGATTGAAGTCTACTATGTTTTTGTGTTGAGGATCCGGTGAGTCCTTAGATTGAGGATCTTGTGTGTATTTGGGTTGAGGGTCCGGTGTGTCCTTAGATTGAGGATCTGGTGAGTCCTTAGATTGAGGATCCGGTGAGTCCTTAGTTTGAGGATCCGGTGTGCACTTAGATTGAAGATCCGGTGTGTCCTTAGATTGAAGATCCGGTGTGTCCTTAGATTGAGGATCTTGTGTGTTTTTTTGGGTTGAGGGTCCGGTGTGTCCTTAGATTGAGGATCTGGTGTGTCCTTAGATTGAGAATCTAGTGTGTCCTTAAAATTAAGGATCTGGTGTGTCCTTAGATTGAGGATTTGGTGTGTCCTTAGATTGAGGATTTGGTGTGTCCTTAGATTGAGGATCTGGTGTGTTTTTGGAAACTCCAACATGTTTTTGTGGATTGAGGGTCTGAGGAGTTTTTAGGTTAGGAATCTAGTGTGTATTTGGATTGAGGGCCTGGCATGTTTTTAGTCCTCGCCTCCATAGATTGTGGTATAGGTGTCTTTTCTATAGTTTGGGCTACAGGCCTCTTGTCTATAGACTGGGGTACAGTCCTCGCCTCCATAGATTGGGGTATAGGCCTTTTCACCATTGATCTGAGTATAGATCTCTCCTCTATTGATTGGGGTACAGGCTCCTCCTTTATAGATTTGGATGCAGGCCTCTCCTCCATAGATTGGGGTACAGGCCCTTCCTCCATAGATTGTGGTACTGGCTCCTCCTTTATAGACTGTGGTGTAGGCCTCTCCTCCATAGATTGGGGTGCCGTCCTCTCCTCTATAAGCTGGGGTACAGGCCTCTGCTCCATAGATGGTGGTATAGACCTTTCCTTTGTAGATTGGGGTACAGGCTTCTCCTGCATAGATTGAAGTATAGACCTTTCCTCCATAGGTTTGGGTACAGGCCCCTCCTCTATAGTCTGGGGTGCAGGCCTCTCTTTCATAAACTGGGGTGCAGGCCCCTCCTCCATATATTTGGGTATAGGCCCCTCCTCCATAGATAGAGGCCCCTCCTCCATAGACTGGGGTGCAGACCTCTGATGGTGCCATGTTTTTGGAATGTGGAGGTTGGTACAACTGATGTTGGATGGTCCTTGTGGGCGTTTAGAACCGGGGATGTTTTTTTAATTGATAAATTGTACTGAGAGAGTGCAAAATCTGGAGCAGCTCTGCATAGACACCAATCGGCTTCCAAGTTTTATTGTCAAAGCTTCATTGAACAAGCTGAAGTTAGCAGCTGATTGGCTCCCATGCACAGCTGCACCAGATTTTGTACTCTCCAGGTCTAGTAAACCAACCCCTGTGTGTGTGTTCAGTCCCTTTCACACTGACGGACCGATGGGGTCCACCTGTCAGTTTTTCAGGTAGACCCAAATCAGACCAGGAAACAAGAAAGATGCCGCTCCAGGTGAAGTGATTAGGCTCCACGCATTGGGTGCTAGCCCCCCGACCCGCTTCTGTGAAACTGGTATCAAAGAAAGAAATGGCTGCACACCATGCCTATTTCCAGATGGTACAGATGGTTGACGCGTTTCACACAAGAATGCTGTGCTTATTCATTATTCAGGAACCGGTCATTCTTGTGTGAAACGCGTCAACCATCTGTGCCTGTCACTGTCCGGTGTGTGTCACTTTGGGATGTTGCAACAAATCTACTCAGGCATAGGCATGGTGTGCAGCCATTTCTTTCTTTGATACCCGATCAGATCATCCATAGCTCTCTATGGAGTGGCCGATGTCAGGGGACATGTGTTCGCTGACACCTGCCGGCATCCGATCCGCTAAAAACAGACGGATCCTGGCAGATCGGATTGCAGTCGGGTGTAAAGAAAGGGGGGCAGCCAGTCCGTTTTCCATCTGACCGCCCCATGGAGAACAGCGGGCTGTGTCTGCGTCTGCATAGCGGCGTGGACACGGACCCGTCATCCGCCTACTCAGCGGGAATTAGCGGAGAGAGGTCCCCCGCTGAGCGGGTGGATCTGCATGACGGAGTCTGCCCCGTCTGAAAGGGTTCCCCGTAAACTGTCCATGCACCTTACAAAGGCATTTTTGTAAACTCCAAGCGGGCTGTCCTGTGTTTTGCATGGAGGAGAGGCTTCCGTCCAGGCCCAGGACAAGGGATGGGCAGGAGGGGCGGCTGCCCTGGGCACTGTGATATCGTGTGAGGTTATTTTTACCTACAGGTAAGCCCATAATAAGACCAATAATAAGGCTTACCTTACCTGTAGGTAAAATGAAGGAGACATTCACTTTGCATGCAGCTGGTGATGTCAGCAGCACATGCGATGTGAAGGCCCGGCTGAAGGTCCGGCAGACGCTGCCGGACTCTGCCGGGAGTGGGAGTGACGTAATCACGGCTCCGGCCACTCACAGCGCCGGAGCCGCAAACCTGTAACAAATGGCGAGGGAAAATGTCAGCTCCTTCGGCGTGGACCTGGGATCAGATGCTGAGGCCTCATTCTAAGGTGAGTGTTTCATAATTCCAGTTATAAATTATTACTCACAGAGCCAGTTTAAAAAAAAAGATCATAGTTACCATTAAGGAACAGAAGCACTCTCTTGCCCTAGAGCATCAGATCTAATCCCAGATCTAATTGGTGGGAAGTGGACTGGGCGTACACTACCTTCCCTATATGCGGCCGCAGCCACTCGCTGGCTTTCATGTGCAGAAGGCGAGTATGAGACCCGCCTCCTGCAGTTGCAAGCCAGCAAGGTGCTGCGGCCGCATATAGGGAAGGTAGTGGCCTCGGCTTCTTCTCTCCCGGCGTCCTGGTTGCCAGGTGACGGCAGCTGCGGGGCGCATGCGTGAACCGCGACTTTCAGTTGCCATGGTGGGCGGGGGGATGGAAAGACTTTCCGATCCTCCCACCATCACCAGGCATTTACGTGCATATCCAACCGCGGCCAGTCCTGCCATCTCTTTTTAAGACATGCGGCCTTCGGGCCCACCGGGCAAACACCCAGTCTGCCCTAAGGCCAGTCTGGGCCTGCCCTGAACACACCATCCCCACCGTGAAACATGGTGGTGGCAGAATCATGTGGTGGGGATGCTTTTCTTCAGCAGGGACAGGGAAGCTGGTCAGAGTTGATGGGAAGATGGATGGAGACAAATACAGGACAATCTTAGAAGAAAACCTGTTATGCCGCGTACACACGAGCCGAATTTCCGTCGGAAAAAAGTTGGATGGTTTTTCCGACGGAATTCCGCTCAAGCTTGGCTTGCATTCACACGGTCACACAAAAGTTCTCTGAACTTTCAAGCGTTAAGAACGCGGTAACGTACAACACTACGACGAGGCGAGAAAAATAAGTTAAATGCTTCCGAGCATGCGTCGAATTGTTTCGGAGCAGGCGTGTTTTTTTCCCTGTCGGAGTTGCATACAGATGAATGGATTTTCCGATAGAATTTTTTTCCGTCGGAAAAATAGAGAACCTGCTCTCTATCTAAGTCCGTCGGAAATTCCGACAGAAAAAGTGCGATAGGGCATACACACGGTCGGAATATCCGATGAAAATCTCCCATCGGACTTAAGAGTCTGCAAAAGACTTGAGACCGGAGGGGAGGTTCAACATTCAGCCAGAGCTACAATGGAATGGTTTAGATCAAAGCATATTCATGTGTTAGAATGGCCCAGTCACAGTCCAGACCTAAATCCCATTGAGAATCTGTGGCAAGACTTGAAAATTGCTGATCACAGACGCTCTCCATCCAATCTGACAGAGCTTGAGATATTTTACAAAGAAGAATGGGCAGAAATGTCCCTCTCTAGATGTGCAAAGCTGGTAGAGACACCCCCAAAAAGACTTGTAGAGAAAGGGGGTTCTACAAAGTATTGACTCCGGGGGGCGCCATACAAATGCCCCTCCCCCCCCCCCACACTTTTCACATATTTATTTGTATCATTTATCATTTTCCTTCCACTTCACAATTATGTGACACTTTGTGTTGGTCCATCACATAAAATCCCAATAAAATACATTTACGTTTTTGGGTGTAACATAACAAAATGTGAAAAATTTGAAGGGGTATGAATACTTTTTCAAAGCACTGTGTATATATATATAGAGAGAGAGTATACACTGTATATAGAGAGAGAGTATACACTGTATATATATAGAGAGAGTATACACTGTATATATAGAGAGAGTATACACTGTATATATAGAGAGAGTATACACTGTATATATAGAGAGAGAGTATACACTGTATATATAGAGAGAGAGTATACACTGTATATAGAGAGAGAGTATACACTGTATATAGAGAGAGAGTATACACTGTATATATAGAGAGAGAGTATACACTGTATATATAGAGAGAGAGTATACACTGTATATATAGAGAAAGAGTATACACTGTATATATAGAGAGAGAGTATACACTGTATATATAGAGAGAGAGTATACACTGTATATATAGAGAGAGAGTATACACTGTATATATAGAGAGAGAGTATACACTGTATATATAGAGAGAGAGTATACACTGTATATATAGAGAGAGTATACACTGTATATATAGAGAGAGTATACACTGTATATATAGAGAGAGAGTATACACTGTATATATAGAGAGAGTATACACTGTATATATATAGAGAGAGTATACACTGTATATATATAGAGAGAGTATACACTGTATATATAGAGAGAGTATACACTGTATATATAGAGAGAGAGTATACACTGTATATATATAGAGAGAGTATACACTGTATATATAGAGAGAGAGTATACACTGTATATATATAGAGAGAGAGTATACACTGTATATATAGAGAGAGAGTATACACTGTATATAGAGAGAGTATACACTGTATATATAGAGAGAGAGTATACACTGTATATAGAGAGAGAGTATACACTGTATATATATAGAGAGAGTATACACTGTATATAGAGAGAGAGTATACACTGTATATATAGAGAGAGAGTATACACTGTATATATAGAGAGAGTATACACTGTATATATAGAGAGAGAGTATACACTGTATATAGAGAGAGAGTATACACTGTATATATAGAGAGAGAGTATACACTGTATATATAGAGAGAGAATACACTGTATATATAGAGAGAGAGAGTATACACTGTATATATAGAGAGAGTATACACTGTATATAGAGAGAGAGTATACACTGTATATATAGAGAGAGAGTATACACTGTATATATAGAGAGAGTATACACTGTATATATAGAGAGAGTATACACTGTATATATAGAGAGAGAGTATACACTGTATATATAGAGAGAGAGTATACACTGTATATATAGAGAGAGTATACACTGTATATAGAGAGAGAAAGTATACACTGTATATATAGAGAGAGAGTATACACTGTATATATAGAGAGAGAGTATACACTGTATATATAGAGAGAGAGTATACACTGTATATAGAGAGAGAGAGTATACACTGTATATATAGAGAGAGAGTATACACTGTATATATAGAGAGAGAGTATACACTGTATATAGAGAGAGAGTATACACTGTATATATATAGAGAGAGTATACACTGTATATATAGAGAGAGAGAGTATACACTGTATATATAGAGAGAGAGTATACACTGTATATATAGAGAGAGTATACACTGTATATATATAGAGAGAGTATACACTGTATATATAGAGAGAGAGAGTATACACTGTATATATAGAGAGAGAGTATACACTGTATATATAGAGAGAGTATACACTGTATATATAGAGAGAGTATACACTGTATATAGAGAGAGAGTATACATTGTATATATAGAGAGAGAGTATACACTGTATATATAGAGAGAGTATACACTGTATATAGAGAGAGAGAGTATACACTGTATATATATAGAGAGAGAGTATACACTGTATATATAGAGAGAGAGTATACACTGTATATATAGAGAGAGAGTATACACTGTATATAGAGAGAGAGAGTATACACTGTATATATATAGAGAGAGAGAGTATACACTGTATATATAGAGAGAGTATACACTGTATATATAGAGAGAGTATACACTGTATATAGAGAGAGAGTATACACTGTATATATATATAGAGAGTATACACTGTATATAGAGAGAGAGAGTATACACTGTATATAGAGAGAGAGTATACACTGTATATATATATAGAGAGAGTATACACTGTATATATATAGAGAGAGAGTATACACTGTATATATAGAGAGAGTATACACTGTATATATAGAGAGAGTATACACTGTATATAGAGAGAGAGTATACACTGTATATATAGAGAGAGAGTATACACTGTATATATAGAGAGAGAGTATACACTGTATATAGAGAGAGAGTATACACTGTATATATAGAGAGAGAGTATACACTGTATATATAGAGAGAGAGTATACACTGTATATATATAGAGAGAGTATACACTGTATATATAGAGAGAGAGTATACACTGTATATATAGAGAGAGCGTATACACTGTATATAGAGAGAGAGTATACACTGTATATATAGAGAGAGAGTATACACTGTATATAGAGAGAGAGAGTATACACTGTATATATATAGAGAGAGTATACACTGTATATATAGAGAGAGAGTATACACTGTATATATAGAGAGAGAGTATACACTGTATATAGAGAGAGAGTATACACTGTATATATAGAGAGAGAGTATACACTGTATATATAGAGAGAGAGTATACACTGTATATATAGAGAGAGTATACACTGTATATATAGAGAGAGTATACACTGTATATATAGAGAGAGTATACACTGTATATAGAGAGAGAGAGTATACACTGTATATATAGAGAGAGAGTATACACTGTATATATAGAGAGAGAGTATACACTGTATATATAGAGAGAGAGTATACACTGTATATATAGAGAGAGAGTATACACTGTATATAGAGAGAGAGTATACACTGTATATATAGAGAGAGAGTATACACTGTATATATAGAGAGAGAGTATACACTGTATATAGAGAGAGAGAGAGTATACACTGTATATATAGAGAGAGAGTACACACTGTATATATAGAGAGAGCGTATACACTGTATATAGAGAGAGAGAGTATACACTGTATATATAGAGAGAGAGTATACACTGTATATAGAGAGAGAGTATACACTGTATATATAGAGAGAGAGTATACACTGTATATAGAGAGAGAGTATACACTGTATATATATAGAGAGAGTATACACTGTATATATAGAGAGAGAGTATACACTGTATATATAGAGAGAGAGTATACACTGTATATATATAGAGAGAGTATACACTGTATATATATAGAGAGAGTATACACTGTATATAGAGAGAGAGTATACACTGTATATATAGAGAGAGAGTATACACTGTATATATAGAGAGAGTATACACTGTATATAGAGAGAGAGAGTATACACTGTATATATAGAGAGAGAGTATACACTGTATATATAGAGAGAGTATACACTGTATATAGAGAGAGAGTATACACTGTATATAGAGAGAGAGTATACACTGTATATATAGAGAGAGTATACACTGTATATATATAGAGAGAGAGAGAGTATACACTGTATATATAGAGAGAGAGTATACACTGTATATATAGAGAGAGAGAGTATACACTGTATATAGAGAGAGAGTATACACTGTATATAGAGAGAGAGTATACACTGTATATGTATAGAGAGAGTATACACTGTATATAGAGAGAGAGTATACACTGTATATATAGAGAGAGAGTATACACTGTATATATAGAGAGAGAGTATACACTGTATATATAGAGAGAGTATACACTGTATATAGAGAGAGAGAGTATACACTGTATATATAGAGAGAGAGTATACACTGTATATATAGAGAGAGTATACACTGTATATAGAGAGAGAGTATACACTGTATATATAGAGAGAGTATACACTGTATATATATAGAGAGAGAGAGTATACACTGTATATATAGAGAGAGAGTATACACTGTATATATATAGAGAGAGTATACACTGTATATAGAGAGAGAGTATACACTGTATATATAGAGAGAGTATACACTGTATATATAGAGAGAGTATACACTGTATATACAGAGAGAGAGTATACACTGTATATAGAGAGAGAGAGTATACACTGTATATAGAGAGAGAGTATACACTGTATATATATAGAGAGAGTATACACTGTATATATAGAGAGAGTATACACTGTATATATAGAGAGAGAGTATACACTGTATATATAGAGAGAGAGTATACACTGTATATATAGAGAGAGAGTATACACTGTATATATATAGAGAGAGTATACACTGTATATATATATAGAGAGAGTATACACTGTATATAGAGAGAGAGTATACACTGTATATAGAGAGAGAGTATACACTGTATATATAGAGAGAGAGTATACACTGTATATATAGAGAGAGTATACACTGTATATATAGAGAGAGAGTATACACTGTATATATAGAGAGAGAGTATACACTGTATATATAGAGAGAGTATACACTGTATATATATAGAGAGAGTATACACTGTATATATAGAGAGAGTATACACTGTATATAGAGAGAGAGTATACACTGTATATAGAGAGAGAGAGAGTATACACTGTATATATAGAGAGAGAGTATACACTGTATATATAGAGAGAGTATACACTGTATATATATAGAGAGAGTATACACTGTATATATAGAGAGAGTATACACTGTATATAGAGAGAGAGTATACACTGTATATATAGAGAGAGAGTATACACTGTATATATAGAGAGAGTATACACTGTATATATAGAGAGAGAGAGTATACACTGTATATATAGAGAGAGAGAGTATACACTGTATATAGAGAGAGAGTATACACTGTATATATAGAGAGAGAGTATACACTGTATATATAGAGAGAGAGTATACACTGTATATATAGAGAGAGTATACACTGTATATATATAGAGAGAGTATACACTGTATATATAGAGAGAGAGTATACACTGTATATATAGAGAGAGAGTATACACTGTATATATAGAGAGAGTATACACTGTATATAGAGAGAGAGAGTATACACTGTATATATAGAGAGAGAGTATACACTGTATATAGAGAGAGAGAGAGTATACACTGTATATATAGAGAGAGTATACACTGTATATATAGAGAGAGAGAGAGAGTATACACTGTATATATAGAGAGAGAGAGTATACACTGTATATATAGAGAGAGAGTATACACTGTATATAGAGAGAGAGTATACACTGTATATAGAGAGAGAGTATACACTGTATATAGAGAGAGAGAGTATACACTGTATATATAGAGAGAGAGTATACAATGTATATATAGAGAGAGTATACACTGTATATAGAGAGAGAGTATACACTGTATATATATAGAGAGAGAGTATACACTGTATATATAGAGAGAGTATACACTGTATATAGAGAGAGAGTATACACTGTATATATAGAGAGAGAGTATACACTGTATATATAGAGAGAGTATACACTGTATATAGAGAGAGAGTATACACTGTATATAGAGAGAGAGTATACACTGTATATAGAGAGAGAGAGAGTATACACTGTATATATAGAGAGAGTATACACTGTATATATAGAGAGAGTATACACTGTATATAGAGAGAGAGAGTATACACTGTATATAGAGAGAGAGAGTATACACTGTATATATAGAGAGAGTATACACTGTATATATAGAGAGAGAGTATACACTGTATATAGAGAGAGAAAGAGAGTATACACTGTATATATAGAGAGAGTATACACTGTATATAGAGAGAGAGTATACAATGTATATATAGAGAGAGTATACACTGTATATAGAGAGAGAGTATACACTGTATATATATAGAGAGAGTATACACTGTATATATAGAGAGAGTATACACTGTATATATAGAGAGAGAGTATACACTGTATATATAGAGAGAGAGTATACACTGTATATATAGAGAGAGTATACACTGTATATAGAGAGAGAGTATACACTGTATATAGAGAGAGAGTATACACTGTATATAGAGAGAGAGAGTATACACTGTATATATAGAGAGAGTATACACTGTATATAGAGAGAGAGTATACACTGTATATAGAGAGAGAGAGTATACACTGTATATAGAGAGAGAGAGTATACACTGTATATATAGAGAGAGTATACACTGTATATATAGAGAGAGAGAGTGTATACACTGCATATATAGAGAGAGAGTATACACTGTATATATAGAGAGAGTATACACTGTATATATAGAGAGAGAGAGTATACACTGTATATAGAGAGAGAGTATACACTGTATATATATAGAGAGAGTATACACTGTATATAGAGAGAGAGTATACACTGTATATAGAGAGAGAGTATACACTGTATATATAGAGAGAGAGTATACACTGTATATATAGAGAGAGAGTATACACTGTATATATAGAGAGAGAGTATACACTGTATATATAGAGAGAGAGTATACACTGTATATATAGAGAGAGAGTATACACTGTATATATAGAGAGAGTATACACTGTATATAGAGAGAGAGAGAGAGAGAGAGTATACACTGTATATATAGAGAGAGAGTATACACTGTATATATATAGAGAGAGTATACACTGTATATATAGAGAGAGAGTATACACTGTATATATAGAGAGAGAGTATACACTGTATATAGAGAGAGAGAGTATACACTGTATATATAGAGAGAGTATACACTGTATATATAGAGAGAGAGTATACACTGTATATAGAGAGAGAGAGTATACACTGTATATATATAGAGAGAGTATACACTGTATATATAGAGAGAGAGTATACACTGTATATATAGAGAGAGAGTATACACTGTATATAGAGAGAGAGAGAGAGAGAGTATACACTGTATATATAGAGAGAGAGTATACACTGTATATATAGAGAGAGTATACACTGTATATATAGAGAGAGAGAGTATACACTGTATATATAGAGAGAGAGTATACACTGTATATAGAGAGAGAGAGAGAGTATACACTGTATATATAGAGAGAGAGTATACACTGTATATATAGAGAGAGTATACATTGTATATATAGAGAGAGAGTATACACTGTATATATAGAGAGAGAGTATACACTGTATATAGAGAGAGAGTATACACTGTATATACACTGTAACAACATTGAAGACAGTGAAGGGGTGTGAATACTTTAGGAATGTTCTGTAGAAGTAGACGATGGATCTCCCCCATTAGATGGTCTGGACACTTCTAGAGCCGGTACAGAAATAGTCACAGGTCTGATTGGCCGCAGAGGTGTGAGAAGGCGGAGTTCTCCTTTAAGTGTGATGTCTGAGGAGGACGCAGAATGAAAGGCGAGGGACTTGCGCAATTCCTCTGTGTATCTGTACCGGGGTCCCCGTGGGAGGTCACCATGACAACAGGACATACAAACAAGGGACTCTCTGTATACAGACGGCAGCGTTGGGGCCCCGGCGTTTCCTGCCCGCCATGACATGTTGTTTATAGACGGCGAATACAATACAAATATTCCAATATAGACGTCCGCTGGACCCCTCCCCCTCCTCTTATCTTATATGTATAGGGTGGGGGAGGGGGGGATTACAGAGACATTGGGGCACATCGCACCTCGTACCTCTGTGATCAGCCAAAGCCAAGACCTGTACAGTGTTCTTCCCTGTGACTCCCCCGATAATTAATTATTAAAATTTTCTCTCCATAAGGACAGCACCATCTTTGTTCAGGCATCGTCCAGGGTCACCATCTACTTCCTGGCCTGAGATGTCGGCTCAGAGATCACACAGTGGAGGAGAGACTGAGGAAATTCCTCCTCCTCCTTCTGCAAAGATACAATGTACAGTCTGATCACTGAGGGAGGGGAGACTGAGGGTGGGTAGGGGGCGGATTGTCCGGTGAATGTCGGTGGGTAAATCTGATCTGTACAATGTGACCAACCAGATCCATTGTATTACCTTGTGTCATCTCCACCCGGAACCCATCACCAGTGAATCACCGACATTCACCGGACAAAGGGTAGGAGGGGGGTAGGAGGCGGATTGTCCGGTGAATGTCGGTGGGTAGGAGGTGGATTGTCCGGTGAATGTCGGTGGGTAGGAGGGGGATTGTCCGGTGAATGTCGGTGGGTAGGAGGTGGATTGTCCGGTGAATGTCGGTGGGTAGGAGGTGGATTGTCCGGTGAATGTCGGTGGGTAGGAGGTGGATTGTCCGGTGAATGTCGGTGGGTAGGAGGTGGATTGTCCGGTGAATGTCGGTGGGTAGGAGGTGGATTGTCCGGTGAATGTCGGTGGGTAGGAGGTGGATTGTCCGGTGAATGTCGGTGGGTAGGAGGTGGATTGTCCGGTGAATGTCGGTGGGTAGGAGGGGGATTGTCCGGTGAATGTCGGTGGGTAGGAGGTGGAATGTCCGGTGAATGTTGGTGGGTAGGAGGGGGATTGTCCGGTGAATGTCGGTGGGTAGGAGGTGGATTGTCCGGTGAATGTCGGTGAGTAGGAGGCGGATTGTCCGGTGAATGTCGGTGGTTAGGAGGTGGATTGTCCGGTGAATGTCGGTAGGTAGGAGGTGGATTGTCCGGTGAATGACGGTGGGTAGGAGGTTGATTGTCCGGTGAATGTTGGTGGGTAGGAGGGGGATTGTCCGGTAAATGTCGGTGGGTAGGAGGTGAATTGTCCGGTGAATGTCGGTGGGTAGGAGGGGTATTGTCCGGTGAATGTCGGTGAGTAGGAGACGGATTGTCCGTTGAATGTTGGTGGGTAGGAGGGGGATTGTCCGGTGAATTCGGTGGGTAGGAGGTGGATTGTCGGGTGAATGTCGGTGGGTAGGAGGCGGATTGTCCGGTGAATGTCGGTGAGTAGGAGGCGGATTGTCCGGTGAATGTCGGTGGGTAGGAGAGGGATTGTCCGGTGAATGTCGGTGGGTAGGAGGCGGATTGTCCGGTGAATGTCGGTGGGTAGGAGGGGGATTGTCCGATGAATGACGGTGGGTAGGAGGTGGATTGTCCGGTGAATGTCGGTAGGTAGGAGGTGGATTGTCCGATGAATGACGGTGGGTATGAGGTGGATTGTCCGGTGAATGACGGTAGGTAGGAGGTGGGTTGTCCGGTGAATGTCGGTGGGTAGGAGGCGGATTGTCCGGTGAATGTCGGTGGGTAGGAGGGGGATTGTCCGATGAATGACGGTGGGTAGGAGGTGGATTGTCCGGTGAATGTCGGTAGGTAGGAGGTGGATTGTCCGGTGAATGTCGGTGAGCAGGAGGTGGATTGTCCGGTGAATGTCGGTAGGTAGGAGGTGGATTGTCCGGTGAATGTTGGTGGGTAGGAGGGGGATTGTCCGGTGAATGTCGGTGGGTAGGAGGTGAATTTTCCGGTGAATGTCGGTGGGTAGGAGGGGTATTGTCCGGTGAATGTCGGTGAGTAGGAGACGGATTGTCCGTTGAATGTTGGTGGGTAGGAGGGGGATTGTCCGGTGAATGTCGGTGGGTAGGAGGTGAGTTGTCCGGTGAATGTCGGTGGGTAGGAGGGGTATTGTCAGGTGAATGTCGGTGAGTAGGAGACGGATTGTCCGTTGAATGTTGGTGGATAGGAGGGGGATTGTCTGGTGAATGTCAGTGGGTAGGAGGTGGATTGTTCGGTGAATGTCGGTGGGTAGGAGGGGGATTGTCCGGTGAATGTCGGTGGGTAGGAGGGGGATTGTCCGGTGAATGTTGGTGGGTAGGAGGGGGATTGTCCGGTGAATGGCGGTGGGTAGGACAGGGATTGTCCGGTGAATTCGGTGGGTAGGAAGTGGATTGTCCGGTGAATGTCGGTGAGTAGTAGGTGGATTGTCCGGTGAATGTTGATGGGTAGGAGGGGGATTGTCTGGTGAATGTCGGTAAGTAGGAGGCGAATTGTCCGGTGAATGTCGGTGGGTAGGAGGCGGATTGTCCGGTGAATGTCGGTGGGTAGGAGGCGGATTGTCCGGTGAATGTCGGTGGGTAGGAGGGGGATTGTCCGGTGAATGTCGGTGGGTAGGAGGTGGATTGTCCGGTGAATGTTGGTGGGTAGGAGGGGGATTGTCCGGTGAATGTCGGTGGGTAGGTGAAGGATTGTCCGGTGAATTCGGTGGGTAGGAAGTGGATTGTCCGGTGAATGTCGGTGAGTAGTAGGTGGATTGTCCGGTGAATGTTGATGGGTAGGAGGGGGATTGTCTGGTGAATGTCGGTAAGTAGGAGGCGAATTGTCCGGTGAATGTCGGTGGGTAGGAGGCGGATTGTCCGGTGAATGTCGGTGGGTAGGAGGCGGATTGTCCGGTGAATGTCGGTGGGTAGGAGGGGGATTGTCCGGTGAATGTCGGTGGGTAGGAGGTGGATTGTCCGGTGAATGTTGGTGGGTAGGAGGGGGATTGTCCGGTGAATGTCGGTGGGTAGGTGAAGGATTGTCCGGTGAATGTCGGTGAGTAGGAGGCGGATTGTCCGGTGAATGTCGGTGGGTAGTAGAAGGATTGTCGGGTGAATGTCGGTGGGTAGGAGGTGGATTGTCCGGTGAATGTTGGTGGGTAGGAGGTGGATTGTCCGGTGAATGTCGGTGAGAAGGAGGGAGATTGTCCGGTGAATGTCAGTGGGTAGGAGGCGGATTGTCCGGTGAATGTCGGTGAGTAGGAGGTGGATTGTCCAGTGAATGTCGGTGGGTAGAAGGTGGATTGTCCGGTAAATGCCGGTGGGTAGGAGGCGGATTGTCCGGTGAATGTCGGTGGGTAGGAGGGGGATTGTCCGGTGAATGTCAGTGGGTAGGAGGGGGATTGTCCGGTGAATGTCGGTGGGTAGGAGGTGGATTGTCCGGTGAATGTCGGTGGGTAGGAGGTGGATTGTCCGGTGAATGTCGGTGGGTAGGAGGGGGATTGTCCGGTGAATGTCGGTGGGTAGGAGGGGGATTGTCCGGTGAATGTCGGTGGGTAGGAGGTGGATTGTCCAGTGAATGTCGGTGGGTAGAAGGTGGATTGTCCGGTGAATGCCGGTGGGTAGGAGGGGGATTGTCCGGTGAATGTCGGTGGGTAGGAGGTGGATTGTCCGGTGAATGTCAGTGGGTAGGTGGTGGATTGTCGGGTGAATGTCGGTGGGTAGGAGGGGGATTGTCCGGTGAATGTCGGTGGGTAGGAGGGGGATTGTCCGGTGAATGTCGGTGAGTAGGAGGGGGATTGTCTGGTGAATGTCAGTGGGTAGGAGGGGGATTGTCCATTGAATGCCGGTGGGTAGGAGGCGGATTGTCCGGTGAATGTCGGTGGGTAGGTGAAGGATTGTCCGGTGAATGTCGGTGAGTAGGAGGTGGATTGTCCGGTGAATGTCGGTGAGTAGGAGGCGGATTGTCCGGTGAATGTCGGTGGGTAGAAGGTGGATTGTCCGGTGAATGCCGGTGGGTAGGAGGCGGATTGTTCGGTGAATGTCGGTGGGTAGGAGGTGGATTGTCCGGTGAATGTCGGTGGGTAGGAGGGGGATTGTCCGGTGAATGTCGGTGAGTAGGAGGTGGATTGTCCGGTGAATGCCGGTGGGTAGGAGGTGGATTGTCCGGTGAATGCCGGTGGGTAGGAGGCGGATTGTCCGGTGAATGCCGGTGGGTAGGAGGTGGATTGTCCGGTGAATGTCGGTGGGTAGGAGGGGGATTGTCCGGTGAATGTCGGTGAGTAGGAGGTGGATTGTCCGGTGAATGCCGGTGGGTAGGAGGCGGATTGTTCGGTGAATGTCGGTGGGTAGGAGGTGGATTGTCCGGTGAATGTCGGTGGGTAGGAGGCGGATTGTCCGGTGAATGTCGGTGAGTAGGAGGTGGATTGTCCGGTGAATGTCGGTGGGTAGGAGGTGGATTGTCCGGTGAATGTCGGTGGGTAGGAGGTGGATTGTCCGGTGAATGTCGGTGAGTAGGAGGTGGATTGTCCGGTGAATGCCGGTGGGTAGGAGGCGGATTGTCCGGTGAATGTCGGTGGGTAGGAGGTGGATTGTCCGGTGAATGTCGGTGAGTAGGAGGTGGATTGTCCGGTGAATATCGGTGGGTAGAAGGTGGATTGTCCGGTGAATGCCGGTGGGTAGGAGGCGGATTGTCCGGTGAATGTCGGTGGGTAGGAGGTGGATTGTCCGGTGAATGTCGGTGGGTAGGAGGGGGATTGTCCGGTGAATGTCGGTGGGTAGGAGGTGGATTGTCCGGTGAATGTCGGTGGGTAGAAGGTGGATTGTCCGGTGAATGCCGGTGGGTAGGAGGCGGATTGTCCGGTGAATGTCGGTGGGTAGGAGGTGGATTGTCCGGTGAATGTCGGTGGGTAGGAGGGGGATTGTCCGGTGAATGTTGGTGAGTAGGAGGTGGATTGTCCGGTGAATGTCGGTGGGTAGGAGGTGGATTGTCCGGTGAATGTCGGTGGGTAGGAGATGGATTGTCCGGTGAATGTCGGTGGGTAGGAGGGGGATTGTCCGGTGAATGTCGGTGAGTAGGAGGTGGATTGTCCGGTGAATGCCGGTGGGTAGGAGGGGTATTGTCCGGTGAATGTCGGTGAGTAGGAGACGGATTGTCCGTTGAATGTTGGTGGGTAGGAGGGGGATTGTCCGGTGAATTCGGTGGGTAGGAGGTGGATTGTCGGGTGAATGTCGGTGGGTAGGAGGCGGATTGTCCGGTGAATGTCGGTGAGTAGGAGGCGGATTGTCCGGTGAATGTCGGTGGGTAGGAGAGGGATTGTCCGGTGAATGCCGGTGGGTAGGAGGCGGATTGTCCGGTGAATGTCGGTGGGTAGGAGGGGGATTGTCCGATGAATGACGGTAGGTAGGAGGTGGATTGTCCGATGAATGACGGTGGGTAGGAGGGGGATTGTCCGGTGAATGTCGGTAGGTAGGAGGTGGATTGTCCGATGAATGACGGTGGGTATGAGGTGGATTGTCCGGTGAATGTCGGTAGGTAGGAGGTGGGTTGTCCGGTGAATGTCGGTGGGTAGGAGGCGGATTGTCCTGTGAATGTCGGTGGGTAGGAGGGGGATTGTCCGATGAATGACGGTGGGTAGGAGGTGGATTGTCCGGTGAATGTCGGTAGGTAGGAGGTGGATTGTCCGGTGAATGTCGGTGAGCAGGAGGTGGATTGTCCGGTGAATGTCGGTAGGTAGGAGGTGGATTGTCCGGTGAATGTTGGTGGGTAGGAGGGGGATTGTCCGGTGAATGTCGGTGGGTAGGAGGTGAATTTTCCGGTGAATGTCGGTGGGTAGGAGGGGTATTGTCCGGTGAATGTCGGTGAGTAGGAGACGGATTGTCCGTTGAATGTTGGTGGGTAGGAGGGGGATTGTCCGGTGAATGTCGGTGGGTAGGAGGTGAGTTGTCCGGTGAATGTCGGTGGGTAGGAGGGGTATTGTCAGGTGAATGTCGGTGAGTAGGAGACGGATTGTCCGTTGAATGTTGGTGGATAGGAGGGGGATTGTCTGGTGAATGTCAGTGGGTAGGAGGTGGATTGTTCGGTGAATGTCGGTGGGTAGGAGGGGGATTGTCCGGTGAATGTCGGTGGGTAGGAGGGGGATTGTCCGGTGAATGTTGGTGGGTAGGAGGGGGATTGTCCGGTGAATGGCGGTGGGTAGGACAGGGATTGTCCGGTGAATTCGGTGGGTAGGAAGTGGATTGTCCGGTGAATGTCGGTGAGTAGTAGGTGGATTGTCCGGTGAATGTTGATGGGTAGGAGGGGGATTGTCTGGTGAATGTCGGTAAGTAGGAGGCGAATTGTCCGGTGAATGTCGGTGGGTAGGAGGTGGATTGTCCGGTGAATGTTGGTGGGTAGGAGGGGGATTGTCCGGTGAATGTCGGTGGGTAGGTGAAGGATTGTCCGGTGAATGTCGGTGAGTAGGAGGCGGATTGTCCGGTGAATGTCGGTGGGTAGTAGAAGGATTGTCGGGTGAATGTCGGTGGGTAGGAGGTGGATTGTCCGGTGAATGTTGGTGGGTAGGAGGTGGATTGTCCGGTGAATGTCGGTGAGAAGGAGGGAGATTGTCCGGTGAATGTCAGTGGGTAGGAGGCGGATTGTCCGGTGAATGTCGGTGAGTAGGAGGTGGATTGTCCGGTGAATGTCGGTGGGTAGAAGGTGGATTGTCCGGTAAATGCCGGTGGGTAGGAGGCGGATTGTCCGGTGAATGTCGGTGGGTAGGAGGGGGATTGTCCGGTGAATGTCAGTGGGTAGGAGGGGGATTGTCCGGTGAATGTCGGTGGGTAGGAGGTGGATTGTCCGGTGAATGTCGGTGGGTAGGAGGTGGATTGTCCGGTGAATGTCGGTGGGTAGGAGGGGGATTGTCCGGTGAATGTCGGTGGGTAGGAGGGGGATTGTCCGGTGAATGTCGGTGGGTAGGAGGTGGATTGTCCAGTGAATGTCGGTGGGTAGAAGGTGGATTGTCCGGTGAATGCCGGTGGGTAGGAGGGGGATTGTCCGGTGAATGTCGGTGGGTAGGAGGTGGATTGTCCGGTGAATGTCAGTGGGTAGGTGGTGGATTGTCGGGTGAATGTCGGTGGGTAGGAGGGGGATTGTCCGGTGAATGTCGGTGGGTAGGAGGGGGATTGTCCGGTGAATGTCGGTGAGTAGGAGGGGGATTGTCTGGTGAATGTCAGTGGGTAGGAGGGGGATTGTCCGGTGAATGCCGGTGGGTAGGAGGCGGATTGTCCGGTGAATGTCGGTGGGTAGGTGAAGGATTGTCCGGTGAATGTCGGTGAGTAGGAGGTGGATTGTCCGGTGAATGTCGGTGAGTAGGAGGCGGATTGTCCGGTGAATGTCGGTGGGTAGAAGGTGGATTGTCCGGTGAATGCCGGTGGGTAGGAGGCGGATTGTTCGGTGAATGTCGGTGGGTAGGAGGTGGATTGTCCGGTGAATGTCGGTGGGTAGGAGGGGGATTGTCCGGTGAATGTCGGTGAGTAGGAGGTGGATTGTCCGGTGAATGCCGGTGGGTAGGAGGTGGATTGTCCGGTGAATGCCGGTGGGTAGGAGGCGGATTGTCCGGTGAATGCCGGTGGGTAGGAGGTGGATTGTCCGGTGAATGTCGGTGGGTAGGAGGGGGATTGTCCGGTGAATGTCGGTGAGTAGGAGGTGGATTGTCCGGTGAATGCCGGTGGGTAGGAGGCGGATTGTTCGGTGAATGTCGGTGGGTAGGAGGTGGATTGTCCGGTGAATGTCGGTGGGTAGGAGGCGGATTGTCCGGTGAATGTCGGTGAGTAGGAGGTGGATTGTCCGGTGAATGTCGGTGGGTAGGAGGTGGATTGTCCGGTGAATGTCGGTGGGTAGGAGGTGGATTGTCCGGTGAATGTCGGTGAGTAGGAGGTGGATTGTCCGGTGAATGCCGGTGGGTAGGAGGCGGATTGTCCGGTGAATGTCGGTGGGTAGGAGGTGGATTGTCCGGTGAATGTCGGTGAGTAGGAGGTGGATTGTCCGGTGAATATCGGTGGGTAGAAGGTGGATTGTCCGGTGAATGCCGGTGGGTAGGAGGCGGATTGTCCGGTGAATGTCGGTGGGTAGGAGGTGGATTGTCCGGTGAATGTCGGTGGGTAGGAGGGGGATTGTCCGGTGAATGTCGGTGGGTAGGAGGTGGATTGTCCGGTGAATGTCGGTGGGTAGAAGGTGGATTGTCCGGTGAATGCCGGTGGGTAGGAGGCGGATTGTCCGGTGAATGTCGGTGGGTAGGAGGTGGATTGTCCGGTGAATGTCGGTGGGTAGGAGGGGGATTGTCCGGTGAATGTTGGTGAGTAGGAGGTGGATTGTCCGGTGAATGTCGGTGGGTAGGAGGTGGATTGTCCGGTGAATGTCGGTGGGTAGGAGGGGGATTGTCCGGTGAATGTCGGTGGGTAGGAGGGGGATTGTCCGGTGAATGTTGGTGAGTAGGAGGTGGATTGTCCGGTGAATGTCGGTGGGTAGGAGGTGGATTGTCCGGTGAATGTCGGTGAGTAGGAGGTGGATTGTCCGGTGAATGTCGGTGGGTAGGAGGTGGATTGTCCGGTGAATGTCGGTGGGTAGGAGGCGGATTGTCCGGTGAATGTCGGTGGGTAGGAGGTGGATTGTCCGGTAAATGTCGGTGGGTAGGAGGCGGATTGTCCGGTGAATGTCGGTGGGTAGGAGGTGGATTGTCCGGTGAATGTCGGTGGGTAGGAGGTGGATTGTCCGGTAAATGTCGGTGGGTAGGAGGCGGATTGTCCGGTGAATGTCGGTGGGTAGGAGGTGGATTGTCCGGTAAATGTCGGTGGGTAGGAGGCGGATTGTCCGGTGAATGTCGGTGGGTAGGAGGTGGATTGTCCGGTGAATGTCGGTGGGTAGGAGGGGGATTGTCCGGTGAATGTCGGTGAGTAGGAGGTGGATTGTCCGGTGAATGCCGGTGGGTAGGAGCCGGATTGTCCGGTGAATGTCTGTGGGTAGGAGGTGGATTGTCCGGTGAATGTCGGTGGGTAGGAGGTGGATTGTCCGGTGAATGTTGGTGAGTAGGAGGTGGATTGTCCGGTGAATGTCGGTGGGTAGGAGGTGGATTGTCCGGTAAATGTCGGTGGGTAGGAGGCGGATTGTCCGGTGAATGTTGGTGGGTAGGAGGCGGATTGTCCGGTGAATGTCGGTGGGTAGGAGGTGGATTGTCCGGTGAATGCCGGTGGGTAGGAGGCGGATTGTTCGGTGAATGTCAGTGGGTAGGAGGTGGATTGTCCGGTGAATGTCGGTGGGTAGGAGGCGGATTGTCCGGTGAATTTCGGTGAGTAGGAGGTGGATTGTCCGGTGAATGTCGGTGGGTAGGAGGTAGATTGTCCGGTGAATGTCGGTGGGTAGGAGGTGGATTGTCCGGTGAATGTCGGTGGGTAGGAGGTGGATTGTCCGGTGAATGTTGGTGATTCTCTGGTGATGGGTTCCGGGTGGAGATGATACAATGTAATACAATGGATCTGGTTGGTCAAATTGTACAGATCAGACATTCCCGTGGAGAGCAGACAGTCTGAAGGTCTCGGCGGGCGGGGGAGGTGTAGCGCTCACTGATGACCTCGGATCCTCTTATCACACCAAGGCCACCAACGGCACACCAACACGGGCCGCGCGCGGGGGGGGGGGGGGGCGCCCACACCTGCCAGATACATCCCTCAGTGTTCAGAATCTTAAAGGGAAACCATCTTTTTAGAATTCATTTTAGATTTACAATGCCCACCTAGAGATGTCTGTGTGAAGCCGTACCGTCCCTTTAAATCTGACCTCCCTCCTCCAGGTGTACCGGCTCCTCCCCCTGGACTGAAATGATATCACTGCACACTGTGAGCTTCTCATAATGTGTATTAGAATCACATGTGGACGTTGCCTAAGGAAGTCTGCAAAAGGAACACCCACTCCTTTTACCCTCTCCCCAGTGATCAGACTGTACATTGTAACTTTGTAGGAGAAGGAGGCATTTCTTCAGTCTCCCCTCCCCCAGTGAGGGTGCCATACATAGCTTCCTGAATGTTCTCAGGCTTTATCCTCGGCAGATCGAATGTTACTCATAGAAACAAACCAGTGTGGGTGAGGGAAGTACCGCAGTATGGCTACTAGATGGCGACGACGAGGAATATTTTCTTGTATCTTTTCATGTGACAACACTGAAGAAATGACACTTTGCTACAATGTAAAGTAGTGAGTGTACACGGGGGAGGAGTGTACACAGGAGGGAGGAGTGTACACAGGAGGGAGGAGTGTACACAGGGGGGAGGAGTGTACACAGGAGGGAGGAGTGTACACAGGAGGGAGGAGTGTACACAGGGGGGAGGAGTGTACACAGGGGGGAGGAGTGTACACAGGGGGGAGGAGTGTACACAGGGGGGAGGAGTGTACAGCTTGTATAACGGTGTAAATTTCCTGTCCCCTCAAAATAACTCAACACACAGCCATTAATGTCTAAACCGCTGGCAACAAAAGTGAGGACACCCCTAAGTGAAAATGTTCAAATTGGACCCAAGTAGTCATTTTCCCTCCTCGGTGTCATGTGACTCGTTAGTGTTACAAGGTCTCAGGTGTGAATGGGGAGCAGGTGTGATAAATTTGGTGTTATCGCTCTCACTCTCTCATACTGGTCACTGGAAGTACAACATGGCACCTCATGGCAAAGAACTCTCTGAGGATCTGAAGAATAGAATTGTCGCTCTACATAAAGATGGCCGAGGCTATAAGAAGATTGCCCAGACCCTGAAACTGAGCTGCAGCACGGTGGCCAAGACCATCCAGCGGTATAACAGGACAGGTTCCCCTCAGAACAGGCCTCGCCATGGTCCACCAAAGAAGTTGAGGTCACGTGCTCAGCGTCATATCCAGAGGTTGTCTTTTGGAAATAGACGTTTGAGTGCTGCCAGCATTGCTGCAGAGGGTGAAGGGGTGGGGGAGGGGTCAGCCTGTCAGTGCTCAGACCATACGCCGCACACTGCATCAAATTGGTCTGCATGGCTGTCGTCCCAGAAGGAAGCCTCTTCTAAAGATGATGCACAAGAAAGTCCACAAACAGTTTGCTGAAGACAAGCAGACTAAGGAAATGGATTACTGGAACCATGTCCTGTGGTCTGATGAGACCAAGATAAACGTATTTGGTGTCAGATGGTGTCAGGCGTGTGTGGCGGCAACCAGGTGAGGAGGACAAAGACAAGTGTGTCTTCCCTACAGTCAGGCATGGTGGTGGGAGTGTCATGGTCTGGGGCTGCACGAGTGCTGCCGGCACTGGGGAGCTACAGATCATTGAGGGAACCATGAATGCCAACATGTACTGTGACATACTGAAGCAGAGCATGATCCCCTCCCTTCAGAGACTGGACCGCAGGGTAGTATTCCAACATGATAACCACCCCAAACACACCTCCAAGACCACCACTGCCTTGCTAAAGAAGCTGAGGGTAAAGGTGATGGACTGGCCAAGCATTTCTCCAGACCTAAACCCTATTGATCATCTGTGGGGGATCCTCAAACGGAAGGTGGAGGAGCGCAAGGTCTCCAACATCCACCAGCTCCGTGATGTCATCATGGAGGAGGGGAAGAGGACTCCAGTGACAACCTGTGAAGCTCTGGTGACCTCCATGCCCAAGAGGGTTAAGGCAATGCTGGAAAATAATGGTGGCCACACAAAATCTTGACACTTTGGGCCCAATTTGGACATTTTCACTTAGGGGTGTACTGACTTTTGTTGCCAGCGGTTTAGACATTAATAGCTGTGTGTTGAGTTATTTTGAGGGGAGAGGAAATTTACACCGTTATACAAGCTGTACACTCCTCCCCCCTGTGTACACTCCTCCCCCTGTGTACACTCCTCCCCCTGTGTACACTCCTCCCCCTGTGTACACTCCTCTCCCCTGTGTACACTCCTCCCTCCTGTGTACACTCCTCCCCCCTGTGTACACTCACTACTTTACATTGTAGCAAAGTGTCATTTCTTCAATGTTGTCACATGAAAAGATTTACACAAATGTCACCGAGGGGTGTACTTACTTTTGTCAGATATTGTGTCTGTTTGTCTGGAATCCAGCTTTCCTTTTTTTTTTCTGTTTTTCCTGGAATTCCTCCTCAGTCCCCAGGGGGTGTTGGGGGGGGGGGGTATCATGGCCTCCTAATAAAGGGGCATCTGGAGTGATGACCTCTGCCGTGTTCAGGGTCACATTGGATGGGTGACCTGCACGGCCCCCTGCCTGCCCCCCCCCCCAGTCTGTACGGTAAATTTACGACCGGAATATGGAATTTTTTCAGTTGGCCAGACATGGTGCTGCATCCATCGCCTATCTCATTACCGGCCTGCGTCCCTGTCCTGCTCCAACCTGACCATCCCGGGGACATGGGGGGGGGGGGGGTGATGCAGTGTGACCGCACAGACTCCCAACTTCTGTAATCATTACCACATTACTTCTTTTTTTATTTTTAATACAAGCAGTATAAGTATCTAAATGTGACCTGGTGTCAGCCCTGCACTTCCCTGTACGGCAGAGCTGGAGTGTGACTGCTGATTGCACGCCGCTAGGAGGAGAGAGCAAAGTGACAGGGAGATGAGCTCATCACTGCTGCTGCTTCTCTTTTTCACTGTCCACAATGAAGTCTGGGATGACCTGGGCTCAGAGGAAGTGGAGTTGAATGACGCTGGCCATCATACCGAGGACATGTAGTGGCAGACTACGCAGCAAATCTCTGGACTGAAGCTAAATGTTGGCAGCAAAAGCTGTTTTACGTTGTTTAAACTTTTAATGGGCTCTTTATTTTTTATCTTATTATTATTGTTATTATTTATTTATTATTATTTCGTTTTATTATTATTTATTGTTATTTATTATTATTATTATTATTATTATTATTATTATTATTATTATTTACTTTTATTTGTGTTGTGTGTTTTTTTTTTTTTTATTTTTTTTTATTTATCACAACATATAGTCATCAGTTTACACTGCTTTACATCCTATATTTATTGTACATTCACATCAGTCCCTGTCCTCAAGGAGCTTACAATCTAAGGTGAATTTTGGCTGAAAAGTGGCCTTAAATCTATAAAGGGTCATATATATATATATATATATATATATATATATACTGTGAGGGGGTTAGCTCGGCAGCGGGTGTGTGTGACCCCCGGGATGGGCTCCCCACACAAAACAGGCCCAGCAAACGGAGGTTGTGGTTTTCAGAATCAAAAAGGTGCGGTTTATTTTCTATTTACAGTGACAAAACACAGCAAAGCAAAAGAAACATAAATAAAATAAATCCTGGTCAAGTTGACCTCTGACTAAACATACAGGTTTCCTAACTAACAACTGGGATCAGCCTAGTGCTGTCCTAGTCCCTAAGTCCCTGGTTTTAAATGTCCAAGCAAATAGCCACACAGGCTTTGTCTCACCGCACAGGGGTTCACTCTCCCTAGACAGTCCACACAGGTCTGGTTCCAGGCATGAGCAAACATCTAATGAAGTTGGGAGTTTTTATAGAGGCCTTAAACCAGCTGACAAGCTTCAGCTGGTCTCATCAACTCCCTGTCTGCACGACGCCCAGCCCTCTCCCTAGAGGTATGAGTCATCCATGAGCCCACTAGCCTTATACAACTCTCCACCTAGTTGTATAAGTCGGCGTAAAGCCTGAATCTGGGCGAAATATATCTACCCCCCTGGATGCAACCAGGTGACTTTACCTTCCTGCTGTCACATACCCCCCCCTCTTGTTTTAACCTCGGGGTTGGAACACCAGCAATCAGGCATTCATGTACTCGAGACAAAGCATCCACATTCCCCATTTGAACGCCAGGGCGATGCTTTACTGTGAAGTTGAATTCCTGGAGGGCCAGGAACCACCTATTCACTCTTCTATTTGTTTCCTTGTTTTGAGCCATCCACTTTAACGGAGCGTGATCCGTAACCATGTCAAAGTGCCTACCTAGCAGGTAGTACCGAAGGGAATCTAGAGCCCACTTCACCGCTAAACACTCCTTTTCAACGGTGGCGTAATTTACCTCATGGGACTTCAACTTCCTGCTGAGGTAAATGACTGGGTGCTCTTCCCCGTTCCAGACCTGGGACAATACTGCTCCTAACCCCACATCTGACGCATCACTTTGTACGACAAAGTCTTTAGAGAAGTCGGGTGAGTACAACACTGGCTGGCTACATAAGGCTTGTTTCAAGAATTGGAATGCTGCCTCAGCCTCGGGGGTCCATTTAATCATGACCGACCCTTTCCCTTTCGTCAGGTTGGTTAGGGGCACAGCCTTAGAAGCAAAGTGGGGAATGAAGCGCCGATAATAACCCGCGATTCCCAGAAAGGCTCGTACCTGCTTCTTGCTGTTGGGACGTGGCCAACTCTGGATGGCCTCGACTTTGTTGAGTTGGGGTTTTATTACTCCCCTCCCAATGGTGTACCCAAGATATTTGGCCTCCTCCTGCCCAATGGTACACTTCTTGGGGTTAGCCGTAAACCCCGCTTCCCGAACAGAGTCCAGGACTGCTTGCACTTTTGGCAGATGTGAGGCCCAATCTGTGCTATGGACAATTACGTCATCCAGGTAAGCCGCAGCATACTTCCGATGGGGCCTCAGCATCTGGTCCATTTTCCGCTGGAATGTGGCCGGCGCATTCTGTAACCCGAACGGCATTCTTTTATATTGGAACGCCCCGTCTGGGGTTACAAATGCGGTTTTCTCTTTGGCCGACTTGGCCAGGGGGATTTGCCAATACCCTTTTGTGAGGTCAAGAGTCGTCATGTATCGGGCTGTTCCCAGCCGGTCGATCAACTCATCTATACGTGGCATGGGGTAGGTGTCAAATTTTGTAACTTTGTTCAACTGACGAAAATCGTTACAAAATCGCCAGCTCCCATCCGGTTTAGGCACCAACACAATGGGACTAGACCAATCACTTTGGGACTCCTCTATCACCCCTAAGTTCAGCATTTTCTGTACTTCCTCCCGTATTGCCTCCCGTCGAGCTTTTGGGATCCGATAGGGTTTTAACTTCACCCTTTCACCGGGCGGGGTAATGATGTCATGCTCTACCCCAGATGTTTGTCCCGGCAGCTCAGAGAATACCTCCTTGTTGCGAAGCACAAACTCCTTAACCTCCTGTTGTTGGGGTTGTGACACGGTGGCTGCTATTCCAACCTCAGGAATCACGCAACCAGTTTGAGCTGGTGACCAAGTGTCTGCGACTAGGGACTCTCTATCCCTCCAGGCTTTCAACAGATTAACGTGATAGATCTGTTCGGGCTTTCGCCTTCCTGGTTGTCTGACCTTGTAATTCACTTCGCTCACTTTTTCCATTATCTCGTAGGGGCCTTGCCATTTGGCAAGGAATTTACTTTCAACCGTAGGGACAAGTACCAATATCCTATCCCCCGGGGAAAAGGTACGGGTCTTGGCTCCACGGTTGTACACTCTCTGCTGTGCCAACTGCGCTTGGGCCAAATGTTCCTTCACGATGGGCATTACCTGTGCAATTCGATCTTGCATCAGGGCGACATGCTCAATCACACTCCTGTGGGGAGAACTCTCACTTTCCCAAGTTTCCTTGGCAATATCCAACAGCCCTCTTGGGTGTCTCCCATACAGTAACTCAAAGGGGGAGAATCCCGTAGAGGATTGGGGCACCTCCCTAATAGCAAACATCAAATAAGGAAGTAAACAGTCCCAATCCTTTCCATCTCTATCCACCACTTTCTTCAACATTTGTTTTAGGGTTTTGTTGAATCTTTCAACCAGCCCATCGGTTTGGGGGTGATACACAGACGTACGCAATTGCGTCACTTTGAACAATTTACACAGCTCTTTCATAACCCGGGACATAAAGGGTGTACCTTGGTCCGTAAGCAGTTCTTTACAAATACCCACCCGGCTAAAAACAAGAGATAGCTCTTTGGCTATGGTTTTGGCCGAGGTATTTCGGAGAGGGATCGCTTCTGGATAACGGGTGGCATAGTCCATTATAACTAATATGTACTGGTGCCCCCTAGCGGACTTGATTATAGGACCTACCAAATCCATGGCGATCCTCTCAAACGGGACCTCAATGATGGGTAGAGGGACCAGCGGGCTACAGAAATGTGGCATCGGGGCCAACCTCTGACACACAGGGCAGGAGGAACAATAATTTTCTACGTCCTTCATCACCCCCGGCCAATAGAATCTCTGTAATACCCTCTCTCGGGTTTTCTCTGTCCCCAGATGACCTCCAAGAATGTGCCCATGGGCCAACTCCAACACCAACTTCCTGTAAGGTTTGGGCACCACAAGCTGCTCAACGGTTTCTTCTGCCCTTTTTGCCACCCGATACAGTAGGTCCTTCTCTACGCTGAAGTATGGGTAAGTGCAGGTATTATCTGGGTTCACTAACTCGCCATCTATTTCCACTACGTTTTCCCGTGCCTTTATTAGGGCGGGGTCTTTCAACTGTTCTGTGGCAAAGTTTTCCCTGTGAACCTCAAGATCAGAAAACTCCACAGACGGTAGGTTTTCGTCTGAGGAGGTGGGCTCCTCTCCAGTTTCTTGAGTCTCCCCTGCCAATACTGATAAGGGAAATTCCGGAGAGTCCTCACCACTCTCAGGGGAGTTCTGGCTATCACATTCCTGGTACATAGGGGCACCAGTGGGGGGCTCAGGATCATCCCACAGTTCCCAGAACTTCGGAAAATCCCTTCCCACAATGGCGTCATACGGTAACTGAGATACTAAGCCCACTGGATGAGAGAGGGTACCTTTGGGGGTCTCGAAACACACTGTAGTCACTGGATACTCTCGGGTGTCCCCATGCACACAAATAACAGCTACCTTGCTATTCCCAGAGACCTCTGTTTTAACTAACTCAGCCTTTATCAGGGTCACAAGGCTACCTGAATCCAGCAATACCACAACATTTCTACCATTAACACACATTTTGCATAAATGTTTCTCAGTTCCTCGAATGGCAGTGCATGCGACTGTCGCACACAGCGACTGACGTCTGCCCGTCAGAAAGTCACACTGCATGGGTTCCTCCACAACCGGGCAATTGGCTGCAATATGTCCCGCTTGCCGGCAGCGGTAGCAAACGATCCTTCTTGCCGCCTCTTGAGCCGCTGATTTCCCAGGCTGTTCTCGCCAAACTTGGGGTAGAGCTCCCACCCTCTCACTCTCTCCACCCTCACCCCTTGGAATCCTCTTATCCGCCCCTGGGGATGGTCTGGTCTTAGGGTGGAAAGTCCGAGTGTCTCTGGAAGAGGCCGTCAGGTTCTCTGTAGCCAAGTATTTCTCCACACGATCCACAAGACCATCGGCCGTCTCTGGGTCTCCATGGCTTACCCACTTTTGGATGGCAGTAGGAAGAGCTCTCAAAAACCGATCCATTACAACACGTTCCACAATCTTTGGTGCGGACAAAGTCTCTGGCTGTAGCCACTTTCTGCTCAGGTGAATGAGATCATACATTTGAGACCTGGGGGGTTTTCCAAGCTGGAAAGTCCAGTTATGCACACGCTGAGCCCGGACAGCCTGGGTGACACCCAGCC
The DNA here is from genome assembly GCA_029206835.1 of Rana muscosa. Lineage (NCBI taxonomy): Eukaryota > Metazoa > Chordata > Amphibia > Anura > Ranidae > Rana > Rana muscosa. The sequence continues at coordinate 207,932,711 of CM055119.1, read as the reverse complement.
TTGCCAATATTTCAGCTTTTAGCATCACATAGTCTTTTGCTTGGTTAGGCTCTAGGTCATAGTAAGCTTTCTGCGATTCACCAGTTAACAGAGGAGCCACCAGTCCAGCCCACTGCTCCTCAGGCCACTTTTCTCTTTCAGCTGTCCTTTCAAATGTGGTCAAAAATACCTCTGGATCATCCTCTCCAGTCATTTTTGTCAATAAACGACTCACCCCAAAGGACGCGGTATTAGTGGGACGGCTTTCCTCACTGGTCTGCGGACGTTGCTGCATTACTGCTTCCATCTGTTGTTGTAGTCTCTGCTCTTGCTTCTGCAACAGGTCTATGAAGCGGGCCTCAGATTGCTGCTGGGCTCGTTGCTGAGCCTCCAGACTCTGTTGCAAAGTTGCGTTTGTCTGCTGCTGGGCTGCAAGGCTCTGTTGATGAGCTTGCTGCTGGGCTGCGAAGTTCTGTTGTTGAGCTGCAAGGCTCTGTTGATGAGCTGCAAGGCTCTTTTGCAAACCTGCATTTGTCTGCTGTTGATTGGCATTTGCTAGAGCCAGCTGCTTCAGTATCTCCTCCATGCTGGCTTAAAAAAAAACTGCCACTGGTTCTCCACCAACTGTGAGGGGGTTAACTCGGCAGCGGGTGTGTGTGACCCCCGGGATGGGCTCCCCACACAAAACAGGCCCAGCAAACGGAGGTTGTGGTTTTCAGAATCAAAAAGGTGCGGTTTATTCTCTATTTACAGTGACAAAACACAGCAAAGCAAAAGAAACATAAATAAAATAAATCCTGGTCAAGTTGACCTCTGACTAAACATACAGGTTTCCTAACTAACAACTGGGATCAGCCTAGTGCTGTCCTAGTCCCTAAGTCCCTGGTTTTAAATGTCCAAGCAAATAGCCACACAGGCTTTGTCTCACCGCACAGGGGTTCACTCTCCCTAGACAGTCCACACAGGTCTGGTTCCAGGCATGAGCTAACATCTAATGAAGTTGGGAGTTTTTATATAGGCCTTAAACGAGCTGACAAGCTTCAGCTGGTCTCATCAACTCCCTGCCTGCACGACGCCCAGCCCTCTCCCTAGAGGTATGAGTCATCCATGAGCCCACTAGCCTTATACAACTCTCTCCCTAGTTGTATAAGTCGGCGTAAAGCCTGAATCTGGGCGAAATATATCTACCCCCCTGGATGCAACCAGGTGACTTTACCTTCCTGCTGTCACAATATATATATATATATATATATATATATATATATATATATATGTATGTGTGTGTGTATATATATATATATATATATATATATATATATATATATATATATATATATAAAAATCCCTGTGCAAATGACTCAGCATTCACTCATCAGTTGCAAATAATCCCCAAAATGTGTCTAATATATTTATTTCCTATGATCGTTGGCTCCATCTAGTGGCAATAATGCAGTATTTTCCTGAAATAATACATACATATATGTATAGATGTCTATACACATACACACACTATATTACCAAAAGTATTGGGACGCCTGCCTTTACAGACACATGAACTTTAATGGCGTCCCAGTCTTAGTCCGTAGGGTTCAATATTGAGTTGGCCCCACCCTTTGCAGCTATAACAGCTTCACCTCTTCTGAGAAGGCCGTCCACAAGGTTTAGGAAGGTGTCTATGGGAATGTTTGACCATTCTTCCAGAAGAGCATTTGTGAGGTCAGGCACTGATGTTGGACGAGAAGGCCCGGCCCGCAGTCTCCGCTCCGCTCTATTGGGTTGAGGTCAGGACTCTGTGCAGGCCAGTCAAGTTCCTTTACGATAAACTCGCTCATCCATGTCTTTATGGACCTTGCTTTGTGCACTGGTGGGCAGTCATGTTGGAACAGGAAGGGGCCGTCCCCAAATTGTTCCCACAGAGTTGGAGCATGGTCCAAAATGTCTTGGTATGCTGACAACTTAAGAGTTCCCTTCACTGGAACTAAGGGGCCAAGCCCAACCCCTGAAAAACAACCCCCACACCATAATCCCCCCACCATAATCCCCCCTCCACCAAATGATTTGGACCAGTGCACAAAGCAAGGTCCATAAAGAAATGGATGAGCGAGTTTGGGGTGGAGGAACTTGACTGACCTGCACAGAGTCCTGACCTCTTGCGAGGAGCATCTGGTCGTGGCCGGTTTATGGCAAAATTATGTTCTTTCCACTTCTGGATTATGGCACCAACAGTGCTCACTGGAAAATTAAGAAGTTTAAAAAATCCTTGTGTAACCAATACCATCAGTATGTTTTGCAACAATAAGGTTGCGAAGGTCTTGAGAAAGCTCTTTGCTTTTACCCATCATGATTCATGAGATGTTTCTTGCGTGACACTTTGGTAATGAGACACCTTTTTTTTAGACTGAACCAGCTGATATTAATTTGCACTGACAAGGGGCAGGATTCCTTTCTAACTACTGATAGATTTCATCTGCTGTCTTGGCTTTCCATGCCCTGTTTGCACCTCCCTTTCTTCATGTGTTCAATACTTTTTCCCTCTGTCCTTCCATTTTATTACACAGAACTTCATTTCTGAACGTATTTGTTTTGGTGTCTTTGTATCTATGGATTGCATGGGGTGTTACTGACATGTGGGGACAATTTCATGTCAATTTCACCTTTTACCAATAGATTTACCTAGAAAAAAGGTGACGTGTTCAATACTTATTTTACCCGCTGTGTATATATTATATTTATATTAATAATTTGCTGTGTGAACATCTCAGCATTTGAACAGCCATCGCAAAAGAATCACCATAATGTGTCTAATATCCTTATTTCCTATAATCGTGGTGAGCGCCATCTAGTGTCCATAATGTGGTGTTTTTCTGATTGAGTTATTTTTAGAAAAATTCCACATTATGGCCACTAGATGGCGCTCATATGAAATAAACATGTTAGACACATTATGGGGAATTTTCGAGATGGCTGTTCAAATGCTGAGATTGAAAATAATACCTGTCACCTGTATCTCATAGGCACCACATCCCTTCATTAAGAAGCTATATAGGAATATGAAGGTATTGGGACTTTTAAGGTGCAACAACTACACAATAATATTGTGTAGTTGTTGCACCTTAAAAGTCCCAATACCTTCATATTCCCAAATGCTGAGATGTTTGCACAGCAAGTTTTTTTTATTTTTTAAATATAAATAATCTAAATATTTATTATTATTACTATGATATATATATATAATTTATTACTGTAAAATATGTGTGTATCCCAGCTGGGTATGTACCTCTCTCTATGTATCTATCCATACTGTGTGTGTGTGTGTATGTGTCTGTGTGTGTATATATATTTTAGCGGAGACCCTAGGTGGCGGTTGTTGCAATATTTTATGTCACACTGTATTTGCACAGTGGTCTTTCAAATGCAATTTTTTGGGAAAAAATACACTTCAATGAATAAAAAATTAAAATATTGCAACAACCGCCACTTTATTTTTTTTTATTTATTTTTTTATTCATTGAAGTGTATTTTTTCCCAAAAAATTGCATTTGAAAGACCGTTGTGCAAATACAGTGTGACATAAAATATTGCAACAACCGCCACTTTATTCCCTACGGTCTCTGCTAATATATATATATATATATATATATAATGTTTGGGGTTTCCAAGTGATTTTAACTTTGTAAGAAACAAGTGTCAGAAAAAGGTTTAGACTTTAAAGGGGAGTTCCAGCCTTTTTAGGTTTATTAAAAGTCAGCAGCTACAAAAAGTGTATCTGCTGACTTTTAATAAACAGACACTTACCTGTTCCACGGTCCAGCGATGCGGCCCGCCTGGAGCGTCGCTCCTCCCCCCCCCCCTCCGCCGGCGCCTCCGTTCACTCTGTGGGCACCCTGTCGTGACAGCTTTTGGCTTCACGGCCGGGCACGCACTGCACATGGGCGAGCGGCGCTGCGCTCCCAAAGTAGACAGGCGAGCTCCTGGGACCTGTCACGTGTCCCAGGTGATCATCTAGTAGGAGGGACCACCTAAGGCGAGAGGAGGAGTCGCCGAGGCGGTCTCTGGGCGGAAGGAGAAAGTGGGACAGGAAGTCCCACTCCTACCGAAGCCCCCACTTCCCCCCCCCCCAAAAAAAATGACATGCCAAATGTGGCATGTAAGGGGGCGAGGAGTGCTTAAAGCGGAAGTTCCACTTTTGGGTGGAACTCCGCTTTAAGTGGTTAAGCTTACAACTTTTACACTCAGAAGTTTTTATCCTTTTGATCTAAGAAGGAAGAGTTACAATGTTTCTATTTCTCTATTAGCACAGACAATGTTGTTAAAAACTTGGCAGACGTTTGGCAGAGTGAGCAGAGAAGTCTCTACACTCGTTACATGAAAGAATCGGGAAACTCTGCAATAGAGATTGTGAGGGGGGGTTGACTCGAGATCGCAATTTTTTTTTAACGATTAATTGTGCAGCTCTAGTGGCTGGTGGTATATTTTTTTTTTTTGGGGGGGAGGCAACCAACCACCCGATGCCAACTCTCCCCCCCCCCCCTGGTCGGTCGATTCGCTGTGGGCTCGAGCCCACTCTTTTTTTTTTAAAGCAAATTAGACCCTCAGGCTCTAATCATGCGCTTTAAAAAAAAAAAACATTGGTATCCATGCGTCCAGTGCCCTGCATGTAGATTAGGGGTCGGGCACATTGGATTAGAGGGGTGGCGCCCCCTTGCCCCCGTATGGACGGGCTGCCACTGCTCACTACTAGTGGCCATATTGCAGTAATTTCCTGAAATAATTTAATCAGGAAAGTACTGCATTATGGCCACTAGATGGAGCTGACAATCATAGGAAATTAATATATATTAGACACATTACGGGGATCAATTGCAATGGCTAAGACCCCTAAGTGTATATACTTATAAGTGTAGTTGTGTATATATATATATATATATATATATATATATAATACTTACATATACATTAAAAATGTAAAAATAATATATATATATATATACTTGGCACAGTAATAAAAAAAAACATATATTATTATATATATTAATGTATATTATATATATTTTTTTCCCTTAAGTATTTATAAATATCTACACTTCAGAAATTATCCCTTTATTTATTGTATCTAATATATTATTTCCTATGACCGTCAGCGCCACCAGGTGGCCATAATGCAATATATAAATATATATCTATCTCTATATATATATAGATAGATATAGATATGTATTTAACCCTTTAGCGCCGACTGTGCTTACATATGCGTTCATGGCTTTCAGGGGTTATACCGGGATGATATGCAGCTGCAGGCATCACCCCGATACCATTTTTTTAGAGCGGACGGTCGGCTCTTTAGGGATAACAATTGATGCGGCTAAAAGCCACTTGGTTATTATCCCACAGGAGCGGGAGGGGACATCCCCCCCCCTCCCGCCGCTCTTCCCGGGCCTCACGTCCCATCGGGAGACCCGGGCCACGACCCGCAACTTCCGCCGGCTAGAGAGAGTCTCCTATGTGTCCCCCCCCCTCCCGCCGCTCTTCCCGGGCCTCCCGTCCCACCGGGAGACCTGAGCCACAACCTGCAACTTCCGCCGGCTAGAGAGAGTCTCCTATGTGTGAACACGGAAGCGACTTCACAACGTCACTTCCGGTTTACTCGGGTGCCAACAGCGCAGATTAAATTTTTTTTTTACAGTATTCAAAATCACCTTTTTTGGCAATCCGAATACTTTAATGTGCAAAAGAGGGATTGGGGGTATTTTAGACCCCCCAATCCCTCCATAAAGAGTACCTGTCCCCACCTATTACTGTCACATGGGATGTTTACAATCCTTGTGACAGCAATAAAAGCGAGCCAATGCAAAAAAAAAAAGAAAAGAAAAAAAAGATGTTTAAAGCGCCCCTGTCCCCACGAGCTGGCGCAGCAAAGAAAGCGCATGCGTAAGTTGCGCCCGCATATGTAAACGGTGTTCAAATCACACATTAGAGGTATCACCGTGATCGCCAGCAATAATTCTAGCACCAGACCTCCTCTGTAACTCTAACCTGGTAACCTTTAAATTTTTTTTTAAGCGTCGTCTGTGGAGATTCGCCATTTTTTACGAGTGTGCGCAATTTCAAAGCGTGACATGTTAGGTATCTATTTACTCGGCGTAACATCATCTTTCATGTTACACAAAAAAAACTGGGCTGGCTTTACTGTTTCGTTTTTTCATTGAATTCATGAAAGTGTATTTTTTCCCCAAAAATTGCATTTTGAAAGATCGCTGTGCAAATACCGTGTGACATAAAATATTGCAACGATCGCCATTTTATTCTCTAAGGTCTCTGCTAAAAAATATATATATAATATTTGGGGGTTCTAAGTAATTTTCTAGCAAACAATACGGATTTTAACTTGCAAGCCAGAAATGTCAGTAATAGGCTTAGACATGAAAGGGTTATAAAAAAATTAAAAAAAAGAGAAGAAAAAGATACACTTAGGATGCAGAAACCCAGAACATCCACTAGGGGGAGTCTATAAAGACAGAAAACTTGCTACAATGTTATGTCCAAAATCCTTTCTTGCAGATTTTACGGTAATGACTCAGAATATTTTTGCACAGAAAATTTGGATTCCTTAAAAGGAGCGCGCCGGGCCCCATCTCCCCTTTTACTCATCTGCTGACTCAGAAATCGCTGCGAGCCGTAACAAAGTGCGATGATCCCGAGCTGACGTACAATGCGGATAAATTATATATACTGAGTGTTGGCCGAAGATTTTCTGTTCCCACCATGAACCGCCCAATGCGTTTCATATACGCCTGTATCGGTCACGACGTCCGTCACCCTGATTACTCCAACGCCGGAGAACCGGCTGCAATGAACGGCAAAAATATATTTTATTTTTATCACTTTGTTGCCCTTTTATTATATAACAAGTGAGAACAAACAATCTTCACATCCAGGTCGGGTCGGGTTGGAAAGTCTCGGCCTTTTGTCGCCCCGGAGAGTCTCATTTCTGGGGCAACCGAAAACAATTGCCTTTTTAATTTTAGTTTTGCCCGATTTGTAACATTCTTCACAACTTCTTTTTTTTTTTCCGAGCTGAAGGCTATAAAGTCCAAAAGTCCCCAAAAAAGAGTTTTTGACGTTTTTTTTTTTTTTCAATTATAATTCGTTCTTTTTTTTTTTTTGTAAAATCCTGAAAAACTATAGTGTCATTGATCACCATGATGTCATTGATCCTAACATAAAGAGGTCTATGTATAAAAAAAAATCACTTAGCAAATGTCTCAAACTTTCACACCGCCGTCTCAAATATTCCCCATAATTTTTCTAATATGTTTATTTCTTATGTTCAGCAGCTCCATCTACTGGCAAAATGCTGTGTTTTCCTGAAATAGCTCAATCAGGAAAGTAACATAATATGGCCACTAGATGCAGCTGACAATCATAGGAAATAAATATATTAGACACATTATGGTGATTATTCAAGATGGATGTACCAATGCTGAGACTTTTGCATGGCAAATTACCTTTGTAAGTAGACCCCAAAGTGTATCTAATTTAAAAAAATCTAGAAAAAAAATCACCTGACACTACGATGGTGTCAACCACCTCTCTTCCCCCCTCTCTCACCCCTGTTCTCTCTCACCCTCCTCTCCCACCTCAATCTTTCTTTCTGACCCCCTCTTTCTCTCACCCTTTCTCTCTCTTTCACCTCCCTCACCCCCTCTCTCTCTTTCTCATCCCCTCTCTCTCTTTCTCATCCCCTCTCTCTCTCTCTCACACCCCTTTCTCTCTCTCACCCCCTCTCTCAACTCCCCCCCTCTCTCTTTCTCATCCCCTCTCTCTTACCCCTTCTCTCTCTCTCTCTTACCCCTTCCCTCTCTCTCACCCCTCTCTCTCTCTCTCTCTCTCTCTCTCTCTCTCTCATTCTCACCCCCTCTCTCTCTCCCACCCCCTCCTCTCTCATCCCCTCTCTCTCTTTCTCACCCCTTCTCTCTCACCTGATCTTTCTCACCCCTTCCTCTCTCACATCTCCCCTTTTCTCTCTCACCCCCTCTCTCTCGCCCACCCTCCTCTCTCTCACCCCTCTCTCTCTTTCTCTCTCTCCCACCCCCACTCTCTCTTTCACGTCCTCCCCCTCACCCCCCCTCTCTCTCTCTTTCTCCCCCCTCTCGTTCTCTCTCTCACCCTCTCTCTTTCTCACCCCCCTCTCTCTCACCCCTCTCTCTCTCACACACCCCCCTCTCTCTCACACACACACCCTCTCTCTCACCCCCTCTCTCTCACCCCCTCTCTCTCACCCCCCTCTCTCTCTCACACCCTCTCTCTCACACCCCCCTCTCTCTCACACCCCCTCTCTCTCTCGCTCTCACA